>JADWQK010001767.1:0-334419 GCA_017933935.1 Sesamia nonagrioides
GTTATCGTCACACATTCCAATATGCTTTGTCGGCATTTTTGAAATGCTTGTTCGGCGGTCGGCGTCCACTTGATAGGTGTCTTGTCATTCTTTTTACCATTGTGCAGATATTTATTGAGTTCGCTCTGCATGTCGGCTTGATTTGGTAAACAATCTCTATAGAAGTTCAACATGCCCAGGAAACGACGAAGCTCGATGATAGTTTTAGGTTGAGGGTAACTGGATATAACTTTTATTCGTTCTTCAGTTGGTTTTATACCGTCCGCTGTTACTTCGTAGCCGAGAAAGTTGATTTTCGCCTGTGCAAATTCACATTTGTCGACGTTGAGTGATACGCCGTATTTGTTCAGGCGCTCGAGAACTGTATGTAATATCTTGTGTTCTTGTTCGTTTTCTGAGTATAACAAGATATCGTCGACGAATGAAAAACAGCCCTCGATGCCGCGCAGTACCTCGTGCATGAAACGTTGGAAGGTTTGACTTGCATTTCTTAGACCAAACGTCATGCAATTAAACTCGAACAACCCAAACGGTGTTATTATTGCTGTCTTTTGTGCGTCGTCTTTGTTGATTGGTATTTTGTAATAGGCCATTTTCATATCGAGTTTTGAGAAGATCTTCTTATTGTGTAGTTGATAGGTGAAATCTTGTATCCGCGGAATCGGGTACTTATCGGGTAGCGTGACTGAATTTAGACGCCTGTAGTCGCCGCACACTCGTAGACTGCCGTCTTTTTTCTTTACCACGTGGAGTGGGCTGGCCCACGGGCTCTTGGAAGGTTGACATATTCCCATTTCCATCATTCGTTCAAATTCTTCTTTAGCTGCTTTGTATTTGTCGGGTGGTAGGGGACGAGCACGTGCGAAAAGAGGTGGTCCCGTTGTCTCGATGTGATGGACGACGTTGTGTTTAGCGGGAGTTTTCAAGGACATAGGTCGAAGTAGATCTGGATACTGTTTGAGTATGTCTTGATATGTCTGCTTGTTGCTGAGTACGTAGACGGCTTGTTGCATTGATGATATTTCTAAGGCGTTGATTGAGAGTTCTGTCACCTTGTCGATTAGCTTCTTTTGATGCAGGTCGACGAGGAGTTTAAAGTGGCGAAGGAAGTCAGCTCCGAGTATCGATGTTTTAACGTCTGCGACTACAAATGCCCAACGAAATCGTCTTCTGAGGCCTAGGTCGATTTGCAGGTCTTTCTCTCCGTAGGTATTTATTGGTGAACTGTTCGCGGCGTATAGTTTGTACGAAGTTGGCGAACATTTCTTCTTATGTATCGGGGTGGCGGCTAGGACGGAGAGCTCCGCACCGGTGTCAACGAGGAAACGGTGATTAGTGTTGCGATCGAAGACACATAGGCGGTTGCTTGCTGTAGTTGCACCGACGTCCGCTACGGTCGGTGCCTCTTTAGTTTTCCGACTTGTTTTGATTTCGCCTCGCGCAAGGTGATACGCAGCGCCTCGCATGATCTCCAAATCGGTAGTGGAAGTAGCATACTCGATTGGGATCGTTTTGATATTTCGTGGTAGATTTTGATCTTGAGCGGGAGCGCTGGTAACGGCGATGGCGTGGTCTTTCACGGCTGCGAAGTTCGGAGATTTCCAGTGTCAGCTTCTCAAGTTGTTTTGAAAGAACTTGTATTTGCGCGTACAAGACTTGTTGGTTGACAGCTGTAGAATCTGGTTGTGATGTGGAGACAGCTGCGATATTACTCGACTCGGAATATTCCATCATCTTGTCTGCCATTGCCGCGAGCATGTCAAGTGACGAGTCTGTGTTCACTGACAGCACAACTCGAACTTGCGCCGGAAGGTGGTTCATCCATTCTATTTTGATGCCATCTTCGGTGATCATGTTGCCGCCGAGTTCGCGCATGCGCCGTAGCAACTGAGATGGTTTCTGGTTGCCAAGCTCCAATCCGCTAATGAGGTTCTTGAAATTTTTCACCTCGGACTGTTCGTACACGGAGAGAAGGCGTTGTTTGATGGCTTCGTACTTCTTAGTTTCTGGTGGCTTGATCACGATGTCTGTGATATGTTGAAGGTCTGTCGGTTGTAGTTGGCCGAGGACGTAACGATATTTGTTTTCGTCGCTAGTCTTCTGAGGTTCGACGATAGCTTCAAATTGAATAAACCACATGCGTGGATATTCGCGCCAGAAGGGAAGGAGACGTGACTGCACGGAGATGGCAGCGAGGTCTGTAGGCTCACTAATTGCTTGCTTGTTCTCCATTTTTTTTCTCGGGGTCACCAAAATGTAGCGGCGATGAAGGTAGTGTTGAAATAAAAGCAAAGGTAGCAGTGTAAAAATAACAACTTATATTTTCGATGCATACAACATGCTTAAGTGCAAAACCTCTGGGGCTGAAGTAGTGCCAGTACTGCTATGAAGTCGTCGCGATCTTCCAATAGGAACGCGCCTACAAAACTCTGTGAGTAGCTAAAAGAAACGAGACAGATGCACGCGCGAGCGAGATAGCACTAACGTAAATATAACGCGTTCGCAGAGCCGGCGGTCTTGAATTCTTGATTACTATGCGATGCGTGGCTTGAAGATGACGTAGCGATGCGTACCTTATATAGTCATCAGCTGTTTTGACATGCACATTTCCTTTATCTTATCCCAGTCGCATCCGAAGCCTCTTTCAGCTTTGGAATCTGGGGTCCGCTTTACCAGTCCAACTGCTGATATGGCTAAACTTCGACATTTTCCGTGAAACGACTGCCGTCTGACCTCCACAACCCGCAGGCGACATCGAAGCATTGCAGTTAGACCAATTGTTAGACTTTTGAGAGCTCCAACAACCCGTAACGACTGCCACTAGATGTTCATATGGCAACCGGGACCAGCGGCTTAACGTGCTTTCCGAGGCTTTATCTTATGTAAGTGAAAGTGGGTAATTGAAATTTTGTTATATGAAAACATAAAATTGGGAATGTATTTAAGAATTCCACTGTTAGTTTTCTTTTGTTCTTACATCATTTTGATCTGTATTCTCATTGCAAATAGGGTCGCTGACAAAGATAATGAATTAACTGTAAAAAGGATTGTATGTAAACAGTCTTACCTCTTATTCACCTACCCCCTTATTCATAAACGTTGTTTAAAATTAACTAGTGATTAGGGATTCTTTAACCATACATTTTTAACCTTAACTTTAATCATCGTTTATGAGTAAAAACCACAGTGTTTAAGGGTTTATACATAACCGATGATTACAGTTAAGTGACGTGCAAACATCTAAAATGTATGGGTAAACAATCGCTAGTCACTAGTCAACTTTAAGCAACGTTTATGAATACGGGGGTTAATGATTGCAAATAATAAGAGGTACTTAGTTTTGTTTACGTATTTTATGATAAGATTAAACAGAAACTTGTTTCCTCTAAGTCTCACGAGCCAGATGGTTGAGGATAAATTTGGGTAAAACCAGATTTTCTTCATAAGTATATACAATACGTCTAAGTTTGTCTTTGGTGACAATAAAGAGCTTCTAGCAAAAAAAAACTGGTTTTCTTTGCCTTTGTAATTTTTTTTTGTCATTTGAGAGTCTAAGCGAAAGTCGCAACTCTAGTCTGTAACGGAGAATTGAGGAAAATAAGAGAAGAGTTTTGAGTATGAATAACACTGGCTATAAAAGTCGCAAAAGGCCAAAGTAACGATGGATGGAATGTTTTTTCTTTTATTGGGGCAAAACCCGCCACACTTTTCCCACCCACTGCAACTCCTGAAAGCCAGAATCAACAGTGGAGACCGCCAGAAAAACGCTGAGCAATGAAGCTCGATGAACCCCGGAAAAACGTTTCAACTGTCTTGGGTCCCGCAACGAAATTAATCAGAAAGGAATAGTGGAGGAGTAAGAAATAAGATATTTTTTCCACTTCCCTCCATAACAAGCAGGAGACAGAACAGAACTAGGCAAATCGGCACAAAGGGACATTTTTGCAACTGGGAGAAGCCCAGATTGCCAAGCACCACGGAATAAAATTTAATTGATTAAGTTAATGGGTCCTAACTAGGTATGTATGTGTTATTACAATTGATTCCAATAACAGGTATGGCAAAAGCGCCTGAACGCACGGAAATTGGTTCTAGTTTCTACAAGATCCGTATAATAAACGACTCCGGATATAACTTGTACACTATCCAACATAATATTGCGTTCATTCTGCCAAAGAACACACTTCCACAAGATGTGATGTGCGGACTGTTCAAATTCACAGGTCGATGTAGAACATTGACATAAAGGCGAAGGAACAAGTTTAAAAGAATACATTTTACTTTTAAAGTTGCCATGACCTGTGAGAAATTGGGCAACGCAGTGGTCAACCTCCAGCCATGTCGTTCCCAGCCGATCGCCAACGGATGGAAAGAATAGATGGTGGCCCTTGATGGAATTATCCCACCTACTTTGCCATTCGGATAAGAGGTCCTCCCAGACGTCAGTCTGAGGTTTAAATAATCTAGAAATTCTATTAAGGTCGCGTTGTGTAACAAAGTTAGTGTCCATGGCCTCCCCTCTCGCGGAGTAGTACATTGAAGCACGCCGCTGTACTTCAAGATCGACTGGAAGTACACCTGCCAGTACGGGTAAGGCTTCAGTACTGACTGTTCTATACGTCTTGCATAAAAATATCAATGCCAAACGTTGGCTTTGAAGCAGTTTACGTCGTGCCGCCCCTATGCTGGCCCTATCGGCCCAATCAGGTGCACCGTAGCACATACATCCTAAGTAGATAGCTCCATATATAGTTTTTAAAGTTAGGAATGATAGACCCCAAGTTGCTTTGGATATTCTAGCTAGGGCATAAAAATTCCTTTTAGCTTTTTCGCCAACTATTTTTATAATTATGTTCGATAAATGAAAAATTCCTTTCTAAGACCATACCAAAGTGTAGATGGAATGATGAAAAATGATGATTTACTTAAGGAAGCTGTGACTACGGAGATGTCTAAAAGAGAGATCCGGAAGAAAAAGCCATATGGCGCCAACCCCAAATAAATTGGCATAAGGCAGGAAGGCTATTGACTGCTGACTGCTTGTCGCAGTTTTAATCCCGCACGGAACAAATATTTGTGTGAAGTACAAGTAGTTGTTCCGGGTCTGGATGTTTGTGTAAGTGAAATCTATACTAATATATAAAGCTGAAGAGCCCATTAATCCAGGTAGGCTATATAGCATCACGCTGCGACCAATAGGGGCCGAGCATAACTAACTCCACGCGAACGAAGTCGCTGGCGGCCGCTAGTTACCTATATGTTTGTAAACGCACCCATGGGCCACGACACAAGAGAAATTCCCAGTGTGGGGCTACATTTTGAAAGAAAAAAAAACCGCCGCTTCATGAGACTCACCGAAGGATGTCAGGTACCATTCGAAAGGGGAAGCTGGACAAAAGTTGAGATCCGAGACAGGAGTTTCGAAATTTAATCTGAACTCACCAGTGGCCATAATGGTCACTAACTAGAGTCACTAATAACTAGGCGAGGTCTTTTTATACGCTCTTAAAGGTTTCTCGCCTTACAGGCGCTGCGCAGGGGCGGTGCGGATGGTGATCACCGGTTTGGCTCTAGTGATGTAAAAATCCCACAATCCCCGATCTCGCACCCCCGAAGTCACTAATAACTAGGTGAGGTCTTTTTATACGCTCTTCAAGGTTTCTCGCCTCACAGGCGCTGCCCAGGGGCGGTGCGGATGGTGATCACCGGTTTGGCTTTAGTGATGTAAAAATCCCACAATCCCCGATCTCGCACCCCCGAGGTCGGGTGCCTTTTGAAGGTCACCCTCGGTAAACAAAAAGGTCGCTAATGAGGGATCATGGAGCTCTAAGCTACTAGATAATTAAATACGTATCTACTAAGTGATATTATTACATAATCAGCCTATAATGCTCTCACTGTTGGGACACCAGCCTCGTCTCGGTGAAAGAGAATGGGCCGTAATCTACCACGCTGGCCCAGTTCGGGTTGGTAGATGTCACATGTCTTCGAAGTGTTTGACTCCAGGACATGCCGGTTTCCTTATAATGTTTTCCTTCGCCGTTTTGAGAGCAGTGGTGATGAAATAATTTAAACAAAGTAAAGCGCCTGATGGAGTTCGTACCTTTGACCTAGAACTTGTAAGTCTTGGCCGGTACCGTTAGGCCACCGCTACTCGCCAATATACGATAAATATTATTCCTATAAATAATAAAGTCCGTTTTATACAATATGTAAAGAAAACCCTGTCCGATCGTTGAAGGTATTGTTAGGTATCGATAACTGATTCTACTAATGCCGACAAAGACAGGCTAAACTTTAAAAAAAATCCCCCTAAAAAAATAAATATTATTTCGCAAAAAAAGGTAACTTAATACATGTGCGATAAGCAACCCCTTCCGCGGGCGGCGGGGGACAGGGCACGCGGCACCTGTGACGTGTTCGCGTCGCTATTCGCTTATAATAATACCGGTGTTGTCAGTTTTTAAAAATTACCAAATTTCGGGGAAATTGGAATTAATTCCCGGGAAAAGAGGATTATTTCAAAATTCATTAGTATTGTTACTACGATGATTATGTAAAATTTTATATTATATTTGGTCAAGTGTTTACCTAACCTTCATTATCCTTATGGGTCGGACAGGGTTTTCTTTACATATTGTACATGTAGACTGATGCTGTCAGCTGTCTTAGCTATCGACTCTTTCGTATTCTCCTAGATCTATGTGTACTACTACAATATGTGCTAATTATGCCACACAACGGCCCTAATTCTCTTGTTCACAAACTAAATTAAATTTAAGTGCATCCTTTTCTATTTTATTAAGAAAAGAACAGAAGATAAAATGTCACTTTAGACCTGTCAAATTAGTGCGCTCCTGACGTAAACAGGCGTATTTTAAGTCGCCATGTTTATAATCGCGTTCAAACTATCTATGGAGTATCTTAATTTGACAGGATTAAACTTAAATGTTATCTTCTATCCTTTTCTTAACGAAATGGAAAGAAAAAGATGCACATAACTTAAAATTATTTAAGTTTGTGAACAACAAAATCGGCGCCAATAAGTAGGTACTTTGCGGGATACTAAAGGAGAAGACGTAATCAGAACTACGCCTGTAGCCAATGTTACATCGCTTCATAGGGAAGCGAAATCGAACACCAAACCAACCAATGGCGGGAACGATTGACCACGCGACGCGACAAATCACGTGGTCAATCGTTCCCTGGGCCTGTAGCCAATGTAACATCGCTTCGTAGCGAAGCGAAATCGAATACCAAACCAACCAATGGCGGTAACGATTGACCACGTGATTTATCGCGTCGCGTGATAAATCTTTCCCGCCATTGGTTGGTTTGGTATTCGATTTCGCTTCGCTACGAAGCGATGTTACATTGGCTACAGGCCCAGACCTCTTTTTGTGTCTTTTTCAATATTCTTCAACCGATTTACTTATAACAATAGTGGGGGTTGAATATGAAACCCTATAAAGCCGTCTAGCTTTTCCTAACATGCTTTCGGAACCACGAATAAGTAGGTCCTAGTACATACAATTTCAAAGGTATATTGAAGAAACAGTAAATCAGAAACATACCAATCTTAACATCACGGCTCTCTCTTCAGCCAGCAGCATATCAGTCGTGAAAGCCGAGTTCGAGTATTTGACCAGCTTCGTCGCTGGTATGAAGGGGCCATTGAGCTTCTGAGCTATCCAGAAGCAAGCTGATGCGACGAGCTGTAGCTTGTCCACCTGAACGTGGTCAACACCCAGGACTGAGTCAAAGTACCGGCACGCTGTCTGGACGGTGGCTGGGTTGCCTTCAGCGCCCTAAAATGGGAGAAGAGTAAGAAAAGGTTGCCTGTATAAACATAAACCCCCTTATTCATATTACTTACCTTTTAACGTCCCTTAACTTTAATGATCCTTTATGAATAAACACCACAGCGTTTAAGGAGTTTAGTCATAAACGATGATTAAAGTTCAGTGACGTGCAAACGGTTAAAATGTATGTTTAAACATTCTTTAATCACTAGTTAACTTTAAGCAGCGTTTATGAATAAGGGGGAAAATATTTAACATCGCGCCTGTATTTTCCGGAGAGTTGGGCAGATCTTTCTTAATACCATACTAGTTCAGTTTTGTTTATTTTGTTTTATTATATTCGGGGAAACTTAGAGCTGATATAAACAGTGTTCGTTGGAAGGTCACATACAAGTTTCCACTGATAAACAATTGCAACAAACAATGATGGTAAATTTTTTTGTTACAATCAGGAAACAGAATAATATAAACTTTTTAGTAAGTCCGAAATAATTTATTTTCTGTGAGTGCAAAATAGTAACAAAATACAATTTATAAAATTTTCGTTCACCGTCTAAACCTATTAGAGCAGCTCAATCCCAAGCCTTATTGTCTTCAATATTGTCATTTACAGTATAATAGGCTTTCTGACCCGCGTAGTACCGGGCTTAGAATAGTAACATCCATAGTGTTGTACGCTCAATCCTTCTCTGTATGAGAGGAGACCTGTGCCCAGCGGTGGGACGATAAAAAGGTTGATGATGATGATAGTGTCGTAAGATGCGACTAAGAGAACTCTCACCAGGGACGCAGGCAGCAGCGCTTCTACTGGGGAATATGAAGTTACTGCGATCCCCAACCCGCTTGCCAAGCATAGGGATTATAGCAAATCCCCCCAACTTGGGGGAGGCCAAAGAAGAAGAAGAAGGCTTTCTGGCATAATTTTCACTTTATAAATATTTGAATTTATTATGTAAGACTTCGTTCTTGAATGTGGCTAGGGAAGCTCATTACAAAATCTTATACAATATGTCAAGAAAACTCTGTCCGATCCGTGAAGGTATTGTTAGGTATCGTTAACTGATTCTACAAAGAAACCCTACAAAATAAAAAAAAAATAAAAATAAATATAGAAAGCCTACAAAGCCGGGCTAAACTTAAAAAAAAAGATGCCCCCTAAAAAAATAAATATTATTTCCCAAAAGTAGGTAACTCTCATGGCAATACTTCCGCGGGCGACGGGGGGCTGGACACGCGGTGGCATCGCAATAATACCGTTGAAAAAGTGTTGTCAGTTTTTAAAAATTTACCGCATTTAGGGGAAGTAGGAATTAATTCGCGGAAAAAAGAATATTTTCAAAATTCATTAGTATTGTTACTATGGTGATTATGAAAAATTTCATATTTTATTTAGCCATGTGTTTACCTAACCTTTATTAGCCTTACTAGCTTTCCGCCCGCGGCTTCGCCCGCGTGGTGTTCGGTTATATCGCGCTTTTTAGATTTCCCTCGGGAACATCAAATTTTTCCGGGATAAAAGGTAGCCTATGTTCTTTCTCAGGGTCTAAAGATTGTCTGTGCCAAATTTCATCAAAATCGGTTGACAGGTTTAAGCGGGAATGCGTAACAGACAGACAGACAGACAGACAGACAGACAGACAGAGTTACTTTCGCATTTATAATATTAGTATGGATGGGTCGGACGGGGTTTTCTTTACATATTGTATATAGCTTTCCGCCCGCGGCTTCGCCCGCGTGGATTTCGGTTATATCGCGCTTTTTAGATTTCCCTCGGGAACATCAAATTTTTCCGGGATAGAAAGTAGCCTATGTTCTTTCTCAGGGTCTAAAGATTGTCTGTGCCAAATTTCATCAAAATCGGTTGAGAGGTTTAAGCGGGAAAGCGTAACAGACAGACAGACAGACAGACAGAGTTACTTTCGCATTTATAATATTAGTATGGATGGGCATCTAAACAAGCCATATATTTTCTTGAGCCTGGTTGGCGGCACTACAAATTTGTGTTTGTTTCTAATATGTATATTATGAATAGCACCGATTATCACAAATGTACCTACTGAGAAGGCACATTTTTTCTTAAAACAAAAGAAAAAATACTAAATATCAGAGGCATTTTCCCACAAAGACCTATAAAAATAATTAAAATAAACTAAACAAGCTGTCTTTAAATCAGTTAAATCACGAATTTTCCTAACGGTGAATGCTGCAGAGCTAAGCTTTGTTGACAGTTATATCTTGATATGGGCCCCAACGAAGCTTGGTATCCACAGTTATGTTCAAGAAGACTGTGGTATCTTCGGGTTTCAGCTCACCATCCTTTACGAGAACGCTAGTAAACTAGTGTGGTGACTGCTGCACTGGGTGTCGCGGGTTCGACTCCCGCACGGAACAAATATTTGCATGACCTACAAGAAGTTGTTCTGGTCTGGTTGTTTGAGAATGTGAGATTATATGTTTGTAAACGCACCCACCATACAGGAGTAATAGGCATGATGACAGGGTTAAAAAATAGTAATTCGAATTAGTCCGTCTTTTAGATAAGCATAAAATAATGGACCCGTATTTTTAGTTTTAACAAAATAATAAGAATTGAATGAGATATAACGCATTAAAGTCCAGGAGCGGGAGCTTATGACGTTACGTTTGAGTAAAATTTGTACCCAGAAGCGACGTCACTCAAAATTTTGACGTACAGTATCTTCGTTGTTATTTGTTTCTGGGAGAAAAAGAAAAATACGTGTCAAATATTTTTGGCTAATCTAAAAGACGGACTAATTACTTTTTTTAGTCACCATGCCTATTCCTAGTGTAGGGCAACGTCACGTTACGTGGGTACTTGGGATTTTATAAAACCTTTTTGTTTTGTTCAGGTTTAGTTAATATTATATTGAAACGGGAGTTTTTCAAATCGATAAAGAATAGGTCATTGTTAGTATAATAGGGGAATAACGCCCAAGAATTACCGACTGTTACTCATCGTTATTTTGGTATAGATTAAATTGACTAACTGTTCCAAATTATGGGCAAAGTGTTGCACCTATGTATATTTATTTAAAGACAACTAAGCGTCCTCTTTAAATATACCACGTTATTTTTTGTTTATGCAAAACCTGAATAGTGAATATAGTATGTTCAAAATAAGCAACTGAATCGATTCCAATAATTTTTACACCATGTTATATTTTTTCACAAATACTTTTAGAAATTGTTGCAGTGTGGTGACTGAGCGCGCTACTTGGGATTGCGCGTGTGCGTCCTGTGCGTAGGGTTGCCAACTATACTGTTTTAAACAGTATTATACTGTTTTTCACTAAATAAAACTATTTTACTGTTTAACAAAAATAAAGCATACAAAATATCTACTGTTTTCAACAAGCTAACAAATTTGTTTTTGTTTCGTCAGAGGGCGCTCACTGCTCAGTGCAGCGCAGCCACAAACAAATCGCACTCGAGTTTCTGTGTGCCTAGTATGAGTTTTCATTACGAGAGTCGATCGTCGATATCGAGCGCGTTTGGCGCTCTCGTTAGTTGAGAGTTCTTACAACCTTGCAGCGGGCCAATCGATCGAGTCAAACGCGCTCGATATCGACAATCAAGTTTCGTAATGAAAACTCATACTAGGCCCTCGGAACGTATCTGTAAATTAGTAACTTATGCGATACTGTTCAGTTTTTCTAAAATACTGTTTAATAATCTTCATAGACCTGAATATACTTTATTTCTTGTAAAGAAAGTTGGCAACCCTACCTGTGCGGCCTGTGGGTTCCTGTGGCGTCCTGTGGCGTCAATGCACCCGGCTCGCCCGCTGTACGAGTACGCCGAACAGAGCGTGGTGTGGTTTTTCATGATATCTTTTTGAAATTTTGCACATAGATTCTTTATTTAGAAATACTGGACACGTCATTCGGGTTTCTGTTGTATATTAGCTGTCAGTTTGGTCTAACTACTTTACAAATATTATAAAGTCGACCCACTAGAATAATAAGTAAGTAACAACTTATTGCAAGACATCGCTTCTTTGCAATTAAATGCCCAAACAACAAAACTAGGAACCAATGGTAACAACATTTAAAGTGGTTTATTTACTATCTACAGAAGCTTCTAAAAACTATTTTAATATTGGATAAGCATGCTCTCTTCTATGGGTTTTTTTTTCACTTCACCAAGTGGACCATTGTGCGTGACCCGTCAGTGGTTGTTCCAACCAGCGCAACTCCGTCCATAAGTTGACTAAGGTGCGTATTACAGAACGCCACTCAAGCATTGATCTCTGCTTAAGCATTACTTAAAACTAGTTTCAACCAATCAAAAGGCTTCAAACGAGACTTAAGTAGAGCTTGAGTTTTGAGTGACGTTCTGTGATACGGTCGATACGGACCTAAGTCTCCTGGCCTGTTGGAAACATCTGTGTAAGATCTGGGTATCCCAAGGATTTGTGACCTAATTTGGGTGACCCTGTGCAGTCATAGAGCATATGGGCAACGGTTTCATTAGCCTCCATAGAAGCCCTAGACTAGCTTTCACGTCACCAGGGGCAGATCTTCGGCCTCGGTTTTGTTTGATTCCCTTTGGATTTTTTTACAATAATAGGTTTCGTTTGCATAAATAACAAACCTAGGAACCAAACAAGTACCATGTTTTAAAGCAAATAAATATTCTTATTCTTTCTTAAATATAGCCGTATAAAATAAATTGTATAAGCAAAAAGGTAAAATATAACATAAAAAAGCCACTTACATTAACTTTCATGAGCCAGTTGATAACACAAGCCCTGGTTATGCTGGAAGTTCTTGGCATTTGCAGCAGCTTCGTCTCGTTAGCCAGAAGGTAGTCAAATACATCTGTCGTATAGTTCTTATTTAAGCTCAGCATATACGACCCTTTCCCTAAAATTTAAAAATTTGTTAACTTCCCACACTACGTAGATAATCCATTAGACGCGAATATTGCACACACTGACCTCAGTTTAATAAAAATTAACCACAGATATAAGACAAATATTGAGTCATACGTAGTGCATGGGTTTTTTTTTTTTTTTTGAAGAGATTTAAATCATAGTCAGACGAAAACCCACTACCGCTGGCAAATTGTTCCAGTCCCTCGATTTACGCGGTATAAAAGGCGAGGCGACACGTTTCGTCCGGAACGTAGTGGTGTCAACACGAGTCATCCGATGATAGAACGGAGATGGGGGAATTAAGTTATGCAATTCTCGCGCACACTCTCCAAAATACATCCTATAGGACACCGACAGGCTGGCTACTCTTCGCCTGTGCTTCAGGCTTTGGAGACCGTTTTGATCTAAATCTGGGTCGCCAATTAGCCTCTTCACACGCCTGTCCACGGAATCCAAAGTTGCCAGGTGGAATTTTACAGCACTAACCCAAATGTAGCTGCAGTACTCCACACACGAACGGACCTGAGTTGAAGTACCGCCGGACCTTTTTTTTATAAATTATAAACCAGCGCTTGACTGCAATCCCGCCTGATGGTAAGCAGTGAAGCCTATTCACTCTAGCCTTGAAGACACTCAAATTGTAGTCCGACGGAAACACCGCCCCTGGCAAATTGGTCCAGTCCCTCAATGTACGCGTTATGAAAGAGGAAGCAAACGCTTCGTCCGAATCGTAGTGGTGTTAACGTAAGGGTAAGGGTGGAAACTCGCCGTGCGACGGGTCGTCCGATGGTGGAACGGAGATAGGGGAACTAAATCATGCAATTCAAGTCATCTGTATACCCATCGATACCGGGCATCATCAGATCGTGAATATGCAGCAGAAACAGAGTTACAGAGAGAACAGACCCCTGAGGAACACCGGCATTAGTCGTCATAGGCTCCGACGCGCATCCGTCAACAAAAATTCGGAATGACCGTTTAGTCAGGAAGTCTTTTACCCAGCCGGTCAGGCCAGGGGAAATGCTGTAGGCTGGAAGCTTACTCAAAAGGCCAGCGTGCCATACCCTGTCGAAGTCCTTCGAGACATCAAGGGAGAAGGCAAATGCTTCCCAGTTTTTCTCGACAGTCTCGCCCCACAAGTGAGTGGCATACGTTAGTAGGTCTCCAGTTGACCGATTTCTTTTTTATTATTGTAAACCCGTGCTTGGTGGTAAAGCGCGCTAGTTTATCAAGAGCCTATTCACTCAAAAAAACTGAGTGAATAGGAAGGAAAACTTCAATGATCACCGCTCTCTGTGACTATACAATATGTAAAGAAAACCCTGTCCGATCCGTGAAGGTATTGTTAGGTATCGATAACTGATTCTAATAATGCCCACAAAGACAGGCAAAACTTAAAAAAAAATCCCCCTAAAAAAATAAATATTATTTCACAAAAAGAGGTAACTAATACATGTGCGGTAAACAACCCCTTCCGCGGGCGGCGGGGGGCAGGGCACGCGGCACCTGTGACGTGGTCGCGTCGCTATTCGCTTATAATAATACCGGTGTTGTCACTTTTTTAAAAATTACCAAATTTCGGGGAAATTGGAATTAATTCCCCGGAAAAAAGGATTATTTCAAAATTCATTAGTATTGTTACTATGATGATTATGTAAAATTTTATATTATATTTGGTCAAGTGTTTACCTAACCTTTATTATCCTTATGGGTCGGACAGCGTTTTCTTTACATATTGTAGTTTGTTGCACACATAAGCACATCTACACAATAGTTTGCCCAAAAAGTAAATAATCAGTATATAAGAGGGTATCGTGGTTTCAAATTGGCCAGCCGTATTAACTTGTTTTTAAATGTACTATGAAACTGCCCACCCTTTGGTTTGTTATTGTTTTACCTATTGTTATATCTGCATGCTTCGTCACTAGACGAGAAATTTGTACATACGTTAAATGTTAAATCTCATGTAAGTGAACTGTATTAAGTTCTTTTTGAGAAATAAAGACTCTTTTAACCTAAAACGGCAGTTCAGCGAGGTGATACAATGTTAAACCTAAGAACACGACCATACGATGTTGCGCCAGAGAGAGATTGATCTGGAGACCCTCCACGACCAAACTCCCGTCACAACAACATTTGGCGCAAGTTAACTAGCACAGAGTTCTATAATATACGTAAAAAGAAAAAGAGTGCCCACTCTCTCGACTTTTAGCCATGACAAGTTGAAGCGCCCTCTGCATTTTTGATCAAGGAACTATCGCACACACTCACTCACACACCCAAAGGTGTACCCACACACACACTATGTATTATTGATATTATATTTATTTGAAATTAAAAGCTTTTTATTTCTCAGTACCGAACTATTTTTAACCGACTTCAAAAAGGAGGAGGTTACTCAATTCGATTTTTTTTATGTTTGTTCGCGGATAATTTCGTCGTTTTTGCACCGATTTTGAAAATTCTTTTTCTGTTGGAAAGAAGACATTCCCAAGGTGGTCCCGTGATAAGGACATCAGGGTTTGATGGTGGAAGACCTGAGAAATCAAGGGGAACTTTCCAAAATTGTAGGCCAGTGCATTAGTAAGTTTTTACATTAGGTATTTTAAAGCACTACAACTCAATAAGGATCTGCAGTAGATCTGATGATGGACCCGGAGGACAGGTGAGGAAACTCCTCAACGATTCACAGCAGTAACTTTGTGTTTGTGCTTGAATAATTTGTATTGATAAGAACCTTACACCTAGATGGGTGGTGACTGTCATTAGGGAGCTAATGATGAAGACAAAGGTCAGCTTAGGGAACCCCTCAACGATTTACAGTGGTTACCTTGTGTTTGGACTCAATTCATTTATATTAATGAGAACTTTGCATCCATGTGGGTTATAACGAAAATCTGCAGTAGATCTGATAATAAAGATCATAGACAGTCGACGGAAGTCCTCAACAATTTACAGCATTGAAGATTAACGTAGGACAACCACTAGCCACTGCTACACGCTATGCTGATGCGACAATCAAAAAAATTAAGAGATTGAATCGTGTCATCTCTAGAAATGCTCATAAATTCAGTCCGGTCCCAGAGAAATTTTATAAAAATGGGTTCAGTAGTTTAGTATTTAAACCAAAATTGCGGGTAAAAATTCAAATAAAACAAAGGCTTCATTCACTATGTTGGCGGCAGCGTCCAGTCTGACCGGATGCAGCTGAACAGTGGGTACTTTTTACAACTTAAAAATGTAAAATAAAAACTGTTTTACAAAAAAAAACCGACTTCCACAAAAAAACCACTACAAAGTGAAAAATAATTAATTTCGGAAGTCGGTGGCAAATATGAATATACATATTCATGGTCATAGTGTCTTTGGTTTCTGTATATTCATGTTTGCCACCGACTTCCGAAATTAATTTCGGAAGTCAAAAAAAAAACTCTACAAAGTGAAAAATAATTAATTATTTTTCACTTTGTAGAGTTTTTTTTTTTCTGGGGAGGTAGGTTGTTTTTTTTTTTGTAAAAAAGATTTTGTTCTAATTTTCTTGCGGAACATTATTTTGTAATAATACCAATATTTAGGAAATCGAATCATTTTAATCATCATATAAGAATAAACACTATAGGGTTTAAGGGGTTTATTCATAAGCGTTGATTAAAGTTAACTCACGTGCAAACGTCAAAAATGTATGGTTAAGCAGTCGCTAATCACTAGTTAACTTTTAGGAATGTTTATGAATGAAATGGTCCCTAGGTACTTACAGAAAGCAGGCGATCTTAATCTGTCTTCAACACTCTCATTAAAATTGAGGCGACGCTTCACTTTATCGTCAGGCTTCGCTTGGGTGGCTACAACAGGCGGGGACAGACCCAGCAGCTCTCGACTATGAGGCCTTTTCAGACTCCGCTTTATATTCCTCACTCGTTTCGGCTCTAAAACGTCCTTCAGTGGCGTGACAGCGCTCGGCGCTGCACCTAATGCATTTTCATTTTTCTCCACAAAATGCCGTTGACTATCTATATTATCCAAGCTTCTCTCATCATCACTTATGGATAGAACAGTGGCGTTTTCATCTTTTTCATTTTTGTCATTAAAGACAGTATAGTGCCAATCTAAATCTTCAGTTCTCTGTCTGATTGTGACATGTTTTGTATCGATTTTCATGGGACGTTTGGATTTATGTAGAGCTACTTTACTTGGACCAGCCTTAGGTGTACTTGTAGTTTGAGCGTTGATAGTCTTCAAGGGACCTGGACGTAGAACTTCTTGCTTGTGAACCATTTTGTTTTCCATCAATAAATGTTTCGGTAAGGCTGGTAGAGGATCCTTTGGTAACGGTATTCTTGTTCTGTGCGCATTTTCTTTATCAGTGTCGTTTCTCGAGGATGCCATGTTATTCAAATTATAGATTACACAATAGTTGAAACTTTAAATACATTCGACCACGACCTGCATGACCGTTAATGTGTGTGAAAATTTTTAATTATGATTTCAAACTCCAAAACTACCCTCATAAAGTTTAATATAGGTTTTATTAAAATTTATAAGGGTAAATTTTGTGAGATGTCTATGGGCGTACCCGTTGACATATACTAATGGACATGCCGTACGCGTATAATCTGCAGTATTTTTTTGGTTTGAAAAGAGTGAGAGATGGCCTATGATTTCGGTCTAGCACTATCTCATTCCTCATAGATGATTGATGATTTTGAGAGAGATAAAAATAGACGAAACTTCGTTTTCTCTCCTTCTTTCGGAGTGCCACAATTTTCATCTCTAAGGCATGTCCATTATTATATGTCGATGTTTACGCCAAAGAATAAAACTAATGTAGCCAATTCAAATAAATAATTTAATCTTAACCATATCACAACATTATAAAAAAATAAATAATAACTTAAAGTAACTTACAAACTACGCTGTGTACTTTTTCATAATCAAATGCATCTGGTTGTTGAAGAAACTTGTACAATCTCACAGCAAGGCATAAAGTACATCAAAATGTATGAATAAATACGAGTAGAATGGGTGGGCTCTCGAGAATGCCGAAGGCACACGATGCTGATGACTCTAAAGAGTACGAAAAAGAAACACCAAAGTGTTGGTGACAGGATTTCAAAACTTCAGAATCTTTCAAACTGGTACAGCATCATCAATCATGAATGGTTTCTCGGGGTCAATGACTTTGCCGGCTACCACGACGAGGTTGTCGAGAGTGTCCAAGATGTAGAAGATGAATGGATGCTCCACGTTAAAGTGGCGGAGGGACTTGGGTGGCGCCAGAGGCAGGTTCTTCGATAACTCCATTACTGGGTTTCCGGCTATAAGTAAACATAAAAGGAATTGTTAGTACTAACTACGGCTTACTTAATAATTCATTAAAAACTCGAAGCCGTTACTTCAATTGAACTATCTGGCACTTCCCAATTGTCATGAAGATATTCTGACAATTTTTTTTTTTACCTTACATCATCATCATCGTCTCAGCGTTAATCCCAGTCGCATCCGAAACTTTCTCAGCTTTAGAGTCCGGTTTACTATACGGTTACGGCGGTACGGTTTACTGGCGCCTGCCGTCTGACCTCCACAACCCGAATGCTATATCGAAGCATTGCAGTTAGACCAATTGTTGGACTTTTGAGGGCTTTAACAACCCGTAACGACTGCCATCAGATGTTCGTATGGCAACCGGGACCAATGGCTTAACCTGCTTTCCGAAGCACGACCAGACCAGTCCAAATATTCATATTCATGCATACAAATATTTGCACCGCGCGGGGATCGAACCCGCGCCTACTTGCGTAGCGGCCGCGTTCGCTACCGCTATGCCACGGAGGCTGTTAAAATTTTATAACCTTACGTATGGCTGAAATCAGTTGCATTAACAACTTGAACAAACTTATTTTGATTAAAATGTGTTTTATAAATTACCACTGATTTCTGAAGCACTGCTGTCAGCATCATCAACGCGTACGGCGACGTGCTGCACTAGCTCCTGCACGAACAGACCTTCGTCTGAAGACACGCCGGTCAGGTCAGCGTCCCGACTGAAGATGCTGCTCACACCGAACTGGATAAAAAATGAAAATATAATCAAGTATTAAAAACAGCAGTCCCGTATAAAATAAATATTGTGGCTCATAATATAATATGAAATGAAACTTATTTTGCTAGATAGTATTATGTAAAAAAATATCGATTGTGGAGATTTACATAACGCTCAAATTTTTATTTTACCATTATAATTTTAATCTTAAGTTCTGAAAAGTAACTTGGTCCAAGAAATATAGTCGACATAATGAATTTAACTTATAAAGAAATATTGTAGCAATTTGCATAATTTCAATATATTTGTCATATAATCTGCCAGAACAGCACCCTGATTGCGTAAAACACTATTACTATCAATTTGAATAATTTTGAAGTACCTATAAGTCCAAGTCCATTACTCCATATGTTTGAAAAACGCATAAGTTCAACAACGTAAATAATTCAATGAACATTGTCGAACTGTCAAATGCTACTAATAGTGTGTTACACAATTAACCTGACGTAAATATTTCCCCAAGTCCTAAAATATATCCGTGCAATAGAATTCAAATTGGAATCTCATAACTATTAAGTAAATACGCCGAAAGTTTAATGCTCTGTACCATCACTTTCAGATATACCTACATAAATTTATATAAGAACAAAATTACAACAAACCTTAGCCAACGCAGCGACGGGCTTAGTAGTAGTTTCTACGGAGAATGAAGGAATGGACACCTGCAGCTCCTCTTCCTGTAGGCTGTCAAGGATGTCAGAGAGTGGTGCAATTGGCAGGTCAGCTGTCAACCTGGTCAGACCGTCGCGAGTGCGGGGCACTACCAGCAAGAGCGCGTACCGGCCACCCTGATGGAATAAAAAATCGTTTGAGCAAGTAGTTTATGGTACGAACGACACCAGGTCAAACTACCCCAAACTGTCAGATATTCCCAATCAACGTTGAGTTTTAATGCTTTGGAGATAAAATTGAAAATCTAATAAGGAAATCTGACAGATTGTAGTAGCTTGATGAGCTGTCGGCTGTACCTGGATTTTAGACAGTTGGTTTACTCAGTTTAAAGGAGTGTGATATTCAGCTGCATCTGCATCAAAATAACGTAGGTCTGTCACGAGCAAAATTATGCACTTGGCTTTATTAAATGCAAATTACTTACTTATTTTTGAATGAAATTTTATGTTGTTATAATTTTAATGTTGTATTCGTTATTTCACAAAAATTTGCTATTAAAAGTTTGCCAAGTGTTAACATATTGGTGCTCATGACTGTCTACCGATTATTGTACAACTGCTTATTTATTTATACAACTCATTATTATTGTACAACTGCTTATTTATTTATATGTCGGTGTTCTATAGGTTGCATTTTGGACAGTGTGCGCAGGAATTGCATAACTTAATACCCCATCTCCGTTCCATTATCGGACGACCCGTAGTACGGCGAGTACCCACCCTTACGTTATTGACACAACTACGATCCGGCCTAAGCGTTTCGCCCGTATTTGCCAGCGGCGGTGTTTCCGTTTGACTACAATTTAAGTATCTTCAAGGATGGAGTGAATAGGCTCTTAATAAATTAGCGCTCTTGACCATCAACGATTGCATCTCTGCTTACCATCAGGCAGGATTGCGATCAAGCACTAATTTATAATTATGAACAAAATAGTCCTACAAACCAATAAGTCATTGAATAATAACTTTGCATATTATTAAAATTTTCTTTCACATCACTTACATCATAAGGTAGTTTGATGGCCTCAGCATCGAGTTCAGGCAGAGAGCTAGTTTTAAAGCTGCCCCTGGTCTTCATCATAGAGACCTGCTTCTTTTCAATGTTAGATCTGTAGAACAAACCAGGCTCAACGATTGCGAAGGGAGTCTTCCAAGATCCTCGGAAGTACATACCATTGAAGATGATCATCAGGGATTCGGAGATCGAGGCTGCATACAAAAAAAAAATACAGGTTGAAATTGGATTGGTCATTGGGTGGTTTCAATTCTAGGTAAAAAACGCAGACAAATTGAAAATGAAGACAAATTTACGAAGTCTTTAAAATATTATATTGACATGATAACTTACTGGACTTCTTTCCAACGCTGTTCACAGAAAGGCTGGATGATACATCATGAACTTCATGCAATGATTTAAGACTCCTAGCATGATTTCTCGCCTCGACAGCCACCATAGTCTCTTCATCATCCTCAGATTCAGTCTTCTTGGGGAAAGTCTTGACTAGCTTGATCTTTTCCTTGATGTTCTTCGCAGGTTTGTACTCCATGTGGGAAATGTCAACTTTCTCAGGAATGTCGTCAACAGCAAAAGAGATAAATTTCTCGTCAGTTTGTTTAGGCGGTATCATTTCAGGTATTTCTTCATTTTTGTTATCTTCCTTCTTGTCGGAGATCTCGATGGTGAATTCACCCTTATCTTCATCATCGTCTTCTTGAGCATGCAGATCGGGGTTGTATCTCTCAACAGACCTCACATCAGTGAGATAGTAATCTTCTAGAATCTTTTTGTAATCATCATTGATTGTATAGTTCTTGTAGATGTAGAAATAATTCTTCAACTCAGGCTGGTTGTATTTGTATTCGTGGTTGTTCTTCAGCCTCTCCATGATGTATTTGTATGTCTTTCTAGTGAGCATGGGGTCTTGAGGTAGGTGTAAGGCGGAAACCAGCTGTTCTCTCGTCTCCCCACGGGCACCTTCAGCAAGGATAGCCAGGATGGCGGAGTATCCGAGTGGTGAGAACGCGATGTTCTTGTCATCATCGATGTATCCCTGCAAATAAAATAAAAGATAATTTAATTAAGATTCCAAAAGTTACTCGGGGCAGGGAAATAGACACAGGTGGAAAGAGAATAAGCTCCCTATCAATTGTAGAAACCGTCTGTGAGACAAAATGGACAGCAATCCACCTTTAGGGCCCTGTGCTGCTGGG
The DNA here is from genome assembly GCA_017933935.1 of Sesamia nonagrioides. Lineage (NCBI taxonomy): Eukaryota > Metazoa > Arthropoda > Insecta > Lepidoptera > Noctuidae > Sesamia > Sesamia nonagrioides. The sequence goes on from JADWQK010001767.1 coordinate 21,682, forward strand.
TTAAAATGACGTGTTGAAACCAATGTTGTTCCAGTGCCAGACAAAGATGGATCTATACAAGACGAATATCGCTATCCCTTTTTAACAATCGCGTAATGATGGCTTTTAATGTCATAGTACGATCCCTCGTTGGTAGTTGGCACATGTCTTTGAATGTTCCATTTCGTCAAGGGACCTAGACACAGCAGTAAATTTAACCAGACCATATCATATTGATTCCGAAAGTAATTGGATAATTTAATAAGTTTACAATGGTTCCAATTCCTTTGTTCACAAACCAAGTTTAAGTTCAGTGAATCCTATTATTTTCTTTGGATTCGTTTCATTAAGAAAAGGACCGAAAATAAATGCTATTTTGGTCTCTTCAAATACGCCCGCGCCTGACGTATGTACATTGACGTATTTTAGTCACCAAGTTTTTAATCGCGTCTAAACTGGCGTAAACGAATATCTTTATTTGACAGGTCTGAACTAAAATACATCTTCTATCCTTTTCTTAATGAACAAGAAACAGAAAGATGCAGTGAACTTAAATTTTGTTTACTTTGTGAATAAGAATATCGGCGCCACATTCAGGCCTGTTAGAAAACGTAGACATTAAGGCCGCTGCCTCGAATGTTGCGAGCAGCGGGGCGGCGGCGGCAGTGGCGCGGGAGCCGGGCGGGCATCGAAGACCCGTTCTCGAAACTAGCGGGCAGATCGCGCGTCACTATAGCCGCGTAGTGTTGTGTTCACAATTCTGTCGACGAGATATTTGTTTTTATTCGCGAAAGAAATGTCTGAACAATGGCGGCAACATCTTTTTGATTAAAATTTATTCCTAACGCTCAATCACCGCTCGCTGCCCGCCCGCTGCCCACAAGATACGAGCGCGAGAAGTACACCGCTCGCTGCCCGTAAGATTCGAGGCAGCGGCCTTAATGATAAAAACTAATTGTTACTGTTTACATTGTATGTCTTTTCTATGCAGCCATCTTTGTTGTCGCTATGTTATTATAGTCACGAACGCTAGTGTTTATTAAAACATCCGTGATCGACTCAATCTCCACATTCCTTAGTAACTATATACTCGTGAATATGGTCTTCGGACATTCTCGACTTCAATTATGTCTGCAGCAAGACAATTAGTGTCGTTGACTGGCATTGACTGGAAATCTAGCTGTTTATAGTGTGTTCCTGGTAACATAGATCACCCTTTTACATCCTGTAGGCATAGCTGGAAACTAATCATCGCAATCTTGTTAGGCCCGGGGCTCATTATGGCATCGGCAAGAAAAAGGATCCCACACAAGCAAGCTACGTGCAAGCCCACACTGTGGGAAACTATGCCTTGTCATGCTACAATGTTCTTAGGGATAACGAGACCTCCGAGCTGTTCCCGAGTGTTGCTTTGCGCGGAGGGCGACGGCCCGGCGTACCGAAGAATTCTGAAGTATCCCGAAGCATGCTCAAAGCTGCTAATGCCAGAACCTCAAGCATACCGGAGCAGTATTTTTGTTACTACAATCATATATCATGGAAATATCTACTTTATTGGCATGAAGTTAAAGGTTAATGCATTTTATCACCTAAAATCCTTAGCCGTGCCGTGGGCGCCGAGCCTTAGAAGATTAAAAATATTGTAAAGTCTAGACGTTTTCAATAGGAAGAACCATTTCATTAATAGATAACTTGCAAATATTGGACTATAATTCAAACAAAGCCGGGTTCATGGATCAAAAAAATTGAACCTTTCAATTGCTTTAATTTGTTTAAATAAAACCCATTGACACTGACAGTATCCCGCAATCAGCCCGCTGGAATATAAAATTTTCTGAACAGCAAACCCCATTTAAATAGATGCACTTGATTAGATTCCCCAACCCACTAATAAGTCCTACTTATTACTAATAACATAAGAAATAAATAATAATGATTACCTGGAAAATTGCAGTGGACAGTTCACTGGTCGCTTCCCCTACGAAGCTGGTATCTTTAGGCTGACTGGAGCGGCCGCTGCGAAGCCATCGGGCACTACTGAGACCCACCACGAACAATACTGGAAAAAAGTAAAAAGGTTTATTGTCTTCAGGAGGCAATAACAACGTCGAGAAATACCACCGAAACTCACTTGAAAGATAAACATGATAAAACAAAAAAACGTTCACGTTTTTTTTTCATTTTGACAGTTCATCAACATTCATTGCGTTATTTACGTTGTTGAGAGACACATTTTTCTAAGATATGGAGCAATGTATTAGCAATATGCTTCAAAATGATTCCAATTGACAGTAATAGTGTGTCACGCAATTAGGGTGCTGTATTCGTGGAGTTACGCGGAAGGACCGCATCAGGAACTCCCGCATCCATGGCAGTCTTCATGTCCGTGACATAGCGGACAAACTACAGGAGGGTCGCCTACGTTGGTACGGTCACGTCTTACGAAAACGTGGGTCTCTTATGTTACGTGGGTCACAAATGTCTTGCCATGGCGCCTCCGCCGGGCCGGAAAAAGCGGGGTAGACCAAAGAAGTGCTGGTTTCACGTTGTAAGATATGACATGCGTGCCAATCTCACACCACAGGATGCTAACGATCGCGCGAAATGGAGGAAATTAAGTAAGAAAGCGGAGCCCAACGCGAAAGCCGCGGATGCAACCGGGATAAACGCTGAGATGATGATGATGATGATGATGATGATTCGGAGTAAAATGCCAAGTTATATTTAAGCCGCGTTTCCAATAGGCAACAATTGACGCGCAATATGTTGCACAACGTGTTGAAAGTCAGCGCGGAACTTACGTTGAACAACATTGTCTGTCTACGCATTTACTACTTAATTTTTATAAATTTTAAAGTAGTGTTGACCGCAATCCCGCCTGATGGTAAACAGTGATGCAATCGTTCATGGTAAAGCGCACTAGTTCATTAAGGTACGTATTACAGAACGTCACTCAAAACTCAAACTCAACTTAAGTCTCGTTTCAACCCATTTGATTGGTTGAAACTAGTTTTAAGTAATGCTTAAGCAGAGATCAATGCTTGAGTTTCCTTCTGGAATACGGACCTAAGAGCCTATTCGCTCTAGCCTTGAAGACACTTAAATTTAGTCCGACGAAAACGGTATAAATAGACGAAACGCTTCGTCCGATTCGTAGTGGTGTCAATAAGGTAAGAGTGGAAACTCGCCGTACGACGGGTCGTCTGATGATGGAGCGGAGAAAGTGGAACTAAATCATGCAATTCCCTCGCACACTTCCCAAAAAGCATCCTATAGAACACCGCCAGGCTGGCTAATCTTCGCCTGTGCTCCAGGCTTTGGAGACCGTTTTGATCTTTACGTCAGTCGTCGTCAACATGCAACATCGCGCGCTGTTGTGCAAAGTTCCCGTACATGTTGCGTTGCCACGTGATGCGCGCCAAATGTTGCCTAGTGGAAACGCGGCTTAATAATATTTATTTGCGAAAAACACTGTACAAAGTTGTGTTACAATATAAAATGAGGTCAAACATGTTTTGCTCAAAATTAAACAATGCCAAATTAGACTGACCTCGATTCCTTTGTTACAAACTAAACTAAATTTAAAACTAAAGTTACATACATAGTTAGTATGAGCATAGTCAAATATAGGTGTTCAAATTGCCATCATCTTCATAACCATGACGTCTATTGGCAGATAAGCCCCATTTGCGAGATGTCAACAAATTAATGTCTGTAATATTGACTCGATTAATTCTCGATGTTCCGGACTGTATCGAGTATGGATATGAGACTGGTTCTCGAGATATCTCGAGACGTGGGTCGAGTGCGTGTAGCGGTATCGATGCATGTTTATGTTAACTGTTCACAGCAGGACAATTTATTTATAGACCTTTAGGCCTGGTTTACATTGAGAATTGCGACTTTGGGTGCTTGTGTATAGTGGCTTTATTTATGACTAGCCTCGCGATTTTATCCGCATAATAATAATAATAAAATAATATTTATTTAGAAGAGGATACAAACATATTTTACAAACAAGAATAGGCAAGTTTTGAGGACAAAAGAGTTAAGCATCTGTAGTCGAACTAGGCAAGGCCTGTATTTCAGCTATCAGCGCCAATCCCCTCGGATAATATTACATTTATTGTAGCCATTTTTCTTATTTTCTATAAGATGTGTTTTACGTTGAATGTTGTGGTGACCTAGTTGTTAAAACACCAGCTTCTCAAGTATGAGTGCGCGGGTTCGATTCCAGGTCAGGCAAGTACCAATGTAACTTTTCTAAAGTTATATGTACTTTCTAAGTAAGTATATCTTGGATACCAATGAATGATTGAAGGTGAAAGAAAACATCTTGAGGAAACCTGGACATTAAGTCTGAAATCGCCAACCCGCATTGAGCAAGCGTGGTGATTACGCTCAATCCTTCTCTGTATGAGAGGAGGCCTGTGCCCAGCAGTGGGACGATAAAAAGGTTGATGAAGATGATGATGATGATGTGTTTTACGTTTATATCAGCGTTATTTTACGTCATCATCAACCTTTTTATCGTCCCACTGGTGGGCACACGTCTCCTCTAATACAGAGAAGGATTTACATAATTTAATATATGATGAGAATTGAATAGAAGTTTCGATTTCATGGAAAAATAAGTTTATCCCAGTTATAAATCACGTGCTTGCCAAATTTCATGCAAATCTGTTCTGTAGTTTTTGCGTGAAAGAATAACAAACATCTATACAAACTTTCACGCTTACAATATTAACTGCTCCCCGTGATTTCACTCGTATAAATTACAAATCCTTAGAAATTTCGGGATAAAGAGTATTCTAGGTTATAAACCATTTGTGTGCCAAATTTCATCTAAATCCGTTCAGTAGTTTTAGTAACAATCATATAACCAGCCATCCATGCATACTTGTATCCTCAAAAAGTTTCGTATTTATAATATTATGGTATTAAGTAGGATAGTAGGATGATATATTACGTAGTGGTTAAATGTCCGACAGCTGCGCTGCGTGACGCGGCCCGCGGGTTTGATTCCCGAACGAAACAAATATTTTTATGACCTACAAGTAGTTGTTCTGGGTTTGGTTGTTTGTGCATGTGAGTTATATGTTAGTAAATGCACCCACGATACAGGAGAACTTCTTAGTGCGGGGCAACATAAAAAGAAAAAGTAGGATAGTATGAATAGGATATAGACTGTGTGTGTGTGTGTGTGACTGGAAGTGGGATATTAGGATGATATATTATAAGTAGGATAGTTGTATTACTGGTGCTAAATTGAAACCAGTCTTGTGGTGTAGTAATTTTGCAATATATTCTCCTCATATATAACGAAGTGGTTCTCGAGAAAGCGATTTCTTCTCCGAGAAAGTTACCAATTTATGGTTCACATAAAATCCTCTCGCGATATGTGCATAAAATTACTATTTATGATTGTAAAAGTCTATCAGATAGTTTATAGAGATAAGAATATTTATTCAGTTATTTACCGCGTACTTCATTGTATGGATCAAACAATTTTCAGAGCAGCTCGCTTTGAAAATTGCTTGATAAAAATCAGTAAAATCAAAAATCTATTTCTAGGCAAGTAGTATGGCAATCAAGAGTTTTCGGCACAAATAAAACGCACATTACAAGTAAATAATAATAGTAAAAAAGACTTAAAAGTAAAAAGGTACTACGGTATTAAGTACTATTTTTCTGACAATTCAAAAGTGCCTGTAACTGGTTTATTTGAAATATGTCCCTGAGAGTCGCCAGGATGTTCAATGCTACCTTTGAACATTGATTCAGCATTTCGGCAGCTGACACGCGGCCTACTTCAAATACTTATGTTGAAATTGCAGATTTCACGTGTTCAAGACGTTGGTACATTTGTGTGTATGTTGGGAAAAAGTAGTATATAAGCTATATAATATTGTGTAAATAAATCAGATTAGAATTTATTCTGGTCTCATTTCCCCTCACTGTGGCCAAGACACCCTTAGCCATCTCTGATCAGCCCTGTGAGTCTACTGGACTGGCTGCGAGTTTACCCTTCACCCTTACCTGGAAATCCTACCTACTATCCGTCTGTTACCTTAGGTCTCTTGGTGCAGACATCCCGCACTTATTTATATATTTATTTATTACCAACTATATGGTAGGTCAGGGCTGTAGGGCCTATTCACTCAAAAAATTGAGTGAATAGGTAGGAAGACGGCAGTTGAGCGAGGAGATAAAGTTAAATCCAGAAGGAGATTGATTTGGAGACCCTCGGGTGGTAACTTCTGCCGGCAGCCGATGTTATGGCGTACCACCAAACTATGTTAGGTTCGGCACCCTTTTTTTTTTTTCGGGGTGGAAATCCTCATAGGATGTCCGCCACCCTGGGTTGGGTGACGGGGTCTGTCAGACTTTTACTAACTAAAACCACCACGGTGTCTCTTCTATCACGAGCAAACGCGTGAGGCCGCGGGAGTCTAAATTCTTCCACGGCCCCACACTCTCGTGCTGGCCCGGTCTGTCCGGGCCCCGTCTCCTGCACGGAGCAGTGGGGTGTTTTTTTTTTTTTTTATAGCCGTCTCTCTTCTTCTTGCGTGGCAAGAATCATTTTTTACCATGTTATTTTTCTACTAGTTTGTTTTCTTTTGTGAGCTGTTTTGGGGCTTGTGATTTTTTGGGCTGCTCTTTTCCCTTATTCTTTTGTCTCGTCTTTTTTACAATATTTTATTATACAATGTCAACTTATTAACTATCTATTACTATTACACTTAATACATCATATCCTATTTACATCTCCCAATCATCATATTTTACATTAACAGCTTTTCTTAAAACTAGTACGTCTCGCCACTAGCGGCTTAGCTAAGCTGTGCCGCCCCTTGTTCTGTTACGCTCTATTGCTGCCTTTGCAACCTTGAGGCAGAACCGCTCCAGATACGGCCTGGAGTGTTTATCCGCCATAAGGTCGGCTATAGTTCTTTCTGTCAGTGTTCTGCCAGTGCTTACTTCCAAGCCGTATCTGTCGCGGTCGTGCCTCGGGCATTCAAGTAACAGATGCTGGATAGTTTCCGTGGCCTGCGCGTCACACACGCAGGCTGGGCTGTCTCTCAACTTAAACCTATGCAGGTACGCGGCGAAACCGCCGTGACCCGTCAGGATCTGCGCCCAGACAGACGTCCTGTCGAGGCACTTCAGGACCTTGCGCGCGCACGCCACGTCGGGGAAGAACATTCGCGTGACCCCAGCCGTGGCCCCGCCGGTGTACCTCCCATTCCAGACAGCTACTGTGCCCTCCCTCAAACGTCGCTTGGCGTATGAGACTGGACACCTGTCATACGCTGGGGCGACCCTGCCCGCCTGCCTTGCCAACTCGTCGGCGCGCTCATTGCCGGGGATCCCGACATGAGCTTTCACCCAAAAGAACCGGAGGATTTTACCTCTCCCCTTTTGCTCCCTTATATTCTCACGAATATGGGTAGCAAGGGGATGGTGCGTTTTCGGGTTTCGGATCAAGTCGAGCGAGGACCGGGAGTCGCTGAGCACCGCCGCGCAGTCGAAGCCTCTCGAGACAACCAGGTCCGTAGCCCTGGCTATCGCGAGCAGCTCCGCCTGAAAGACGGCGCACATCGACTCCAACCTCATTCGCTTGGTCCGAATCTCGGACCCATCCCGCCAGTATGAATATGCTGCCCCGACCCCCTCATCCGATTTACTACCGTCAGTGTAAATCAGATGAGCGGGCAACTGTAGCTGAGCCACAGTTTCGGGGAGCATATTCTCCAGACAATGGTATTCGACATCTGGCTCACTGGCGGGGTGAGGGGCCTCCGTAAAGGCCCTATGCTCCTCCAGTTCGCGGGATTCCAGCTCATCTATCGGACGTCCCCGTTTGCACTCATACAGCCGGGCGACCTCCAACACTCAAAGATCGAGCGGGAGGAGACCCGACAGCGTGAGTGCTGCATTGAGCGAGACCGTACGGTGTGACTTGGCGATCTTCTGTGCAAAGCCCCTCTGGACGGTAGCAAAGGTTCTTTGCACAGAGATCTTCTCGGCGGCCTTCGCCCAGGAGCTCGCGCCGTACAGGATGGTGGGTTCGACCACCGCGGTGTATATCGTCCTGATGATCTCCGGACACAAGCCCCAATCCACCCGAGCCATCGCCGACAGTTTCCTATAAAGGTTAGTTGCCTTGCAACAAGCATATGAAATATGCTTGTTGAAGGTCAACTTACTGTCGACGATGACTCCGAGGATCTTGAGCTCGGTCACCATCGAGATGTCAACGCCACCCATCTGCACGACCGGAGTGTCGTATCTAAGCTTTCGCGTGACGACCATCGCCTGGGTTTTTTCGGCGGAGAAGCGAAGCTTATTTACGACACCCCACCCGTGCACACGGGCTAGAGCGGCATTGGCATCCCGCTGGATCCCGAGCGCCGTGTGCCCAGAGAACACCAACACGATATCATCCGCGAACGCCTGCACGTACGCGCCCAGCGTATCCAGGTTGTCCAGCAGAGGGTCCAGCAGCATGTTCCAGAAGAGAGGCCCACCGATGGAGCCCTGGACGCAGCCTTTGGACTGGGGCTTCCGCATCGTACTCCCCGCGTAGCGCACGACTACGCTCCGGTCCCTGAAATAATCCTCGACAAGACGTCTGAGATTAACGGGTATTCTCTTATCAATCATTCTACACTTTATAGCAGGCCACCATGCATTGTCAAACGCCCCCTCGATGTCAAGAGAGACTATCAGGGCGGTCTCCTTCTTGTGAAGGATGCCTCTGACGTGCTGCATCAGGTCATACAGCGCGTCCTCCGTGCTCCGCTGCGGTACGAAGCCGTACTGCCTCGCATTGGACCTGGGCAAGAAATACCAGCGGATTCGCCGGCAGAGAACTTTCTCAAGTATCTTGCCCATGATGGAAAGTAGTCCAATGGGGCGATACGACTTTGCGCGGGCATAGTCTGGACGCGCCGGTTTCCTGAGCACCACGACAGATGCCTCCTTCCACGGCGCTGGGAAACACGCCAGGTCAGGCAGTGGGGTGTTAAACTACCCCGTGCATCGCCTCAGGGGCGTGCGTCGACACTCGCGCGCGCCTCCGCCTCGGAGTCCGTCGAATAGGGGGCGGGGACTTCCCCATGTCCCTCGCCCCTGGACCCATTCATGGGGGGCGGAAGAGGGCGTTATCCGCCCTTCTTCGGCGCCCGGTGCGTCTTCTGCGGCCCGGGAAGGGAGTTGAGATCTCCCTCTCCAGTTCCGCAGCTTCCTTCTGCGACATCACGTCCTCGCAGAAGGACACTACTGCGTCCCACGACTCTGCGCTACCGACCATCCTCCGCACTACTGCCGGCAGCGTCAGGTCGCCTCCTACTTCATTTGTGAGGACACGGCGCTGCTCCTCCCAAGCTACACACTCGGAGAGCGTGTGCTGCGCCGTGTCCTCCCCGCATTGGACGCAGTGGTGGGACCGAGCGTCCGGCTCCCTGTCGATGCAGGTACTTGTCGAAGCAGCCGTGCCCCGACAGCACCTGCGTCACCCTGAACGACAGGGAGCCGTGCCTTCTCCCGAGCCAGTCGTCGAGTACTGGCCGGATCGCCTCGACGGTAGCGAGGCGGTAGGGCGCATAAGCCTCTGCCGCCAGTCCGCCACCAGGACCTGACGGAGCTTCTCTCGGTGCAGCTCGATCTGCCCCTGCACCGGACTGGAGCCCCGTTTCCGCTCTTCCTCGCGCCATCGGTACAATGACGCGAGTACTTTCGCCTCTAGGTCCCAGGGCGGGGATCCGGAGGTTCGGCACCCAGTCTAACCGCATGCAGCTGAATCCCATCCACAAGACACAACATGACACAAGAGGGCTGTGGAGGTTCCACAGCCCTCTTGTGTATGGGTAGAACTGGCTATAAGACTTTCGGGCTTCTAATGACACTAAAAGATGGTTTCTTTGGCGGGAAAGTCAAGCTGAGTGTCATGCTCATTTTTAATTGGACTTTTGAAATTATTTATAGTGTTGTTCATTAAATAAACAGTTTGTTTATTAAATGAACAGTAAAATAACGCAGCATAGTGGCCTCTTCACGACTTTGCCTCAAACCTCCCTCGTAGACGGTTCACGTGGTCGTCTTTTTCGACATGAATAATTCATTACGTGACATTGGCTAAATGCACAAACAGTGCGAAGCCAAAAAAGAAAGAAAGAAAGAAACTTAAAGATTGTCAAAGATCCACAAATGACAACCAAGACCAACGGCTTAACGTGCTTTCCTAGGTCACGCAGGGGACGTATTACAGACCACAGCACATCAAGCTACCACAATCTGTCAGATTTCTTTATTAGATTTTCAACTTTATCTCTAAAACATTAAGTTTCAACGTTGATTGGGAAGTCAGGGTTGCGGGTTGGTTAAAAAAGAAACCGTGGTCCTGGCGCATAGGCAAGTGAAGAAACAAGGGTGGTTTTTAGTACATAAAAGCCTGACATGCCCTTCCGCTAGCTGCCCAGAGCGGGAGAGGTCATTTGATGATTTCCCATCCCAGAACAAAAAAGGTTTATTAGGAATATTTGACAGTTTCACCTACTGTGGTCCGTACTTAAAGACCCATCCACGAATTAACCGCGACAAGCGAGCTTATACTGATATATCGACCTAAGTATGTGACTGTTATTAATTACAGTACACTCAATATATTTCAAAGCTTACATTTTAATTAAGTTACCTAACTTATTATCTTTAATCGCGACTTAGAATCTAACTAAAAGTTAATTATTCAAATAAACGCGCATAACTGTGCGCAGAGTAATGGCGCTAATTGTGCCGCGGTGAATCTGATTACGCGCAATTTATCGACAAGAAGCGACGCGATGCGACGCTAGAATGCGCCCGCGCAGCGTCACGGTCGGGATGCGGTGCAACGATGCAGCGTTATAAACGGTAGTGTGATAACCTATTAATGTTATAGGCTTGTTAATTTAAAGGAGAAAAAAATAAGTATGCACTTTGAAACCAGAAATAATCATCTTGATAAATCACTGCTATTGAGAGTAAATTATGTCAGCCTCCGTAGCGTAGTGGTAGCGAACGCGTCCGTTGCGCAAGGAGGCGCGTGTTCGATCCCCGCGCAGTGTAAATATGTGTACCTATGCATGAATATGTTCATTTGCACTGGTCTGGTAGTGCCTCGGAAAGCACGTTAAGCCTTTGGTCCCGGTTGCCATACGAACATCTAATTGCAGTCGTTACGGGTTGTTGGAGCCCTCAAAAGTTCAACAATTTGTCTAACTGCAATGCATCGATATCACCTTCGGGTTGTGGAGGTTAGACGGCAGTCGCTTCACGGAAAATATCGAAGTTTAGCCTAAATCAGCAGTTAGACTGGTAAAAGCGGACCCCAGACTCCAAAGCTGAAAAAGCTTTAGATGCGACTGGGATTAACGCTGGGATGATGATGACTGAGAGAAAATTATGGGAGTTTAGATATTACTCGGTGTTAGGCCATTTTACTCGGTGGTAGGCCATAACATCGGCTGCCGGCAGAAGTTACCACCCACCAGACAAAGTCTTGCCGCCAAGCGATTCGTCGTGTTCCGGCATGATGTCTGGTGAAGCCGTACGGAGGACGGGTCGGAGCAGTTGTGTTGCGATGTGAGACGGGTACGATGCGCCAAATGTTGTTGTGTCGGGAGTTTGGTCGCGGAGAGTCTCCAGATCAATCTCCCTCTAGCGCAGCAGCGTTTGGTCATGTTGCGAACTGCCGTCATCCTTCCTATTCCTAAGGTTTTTTAAGTGAATAGGCTTAATAAACTAGTGCGCTTTACCAGCAACGATTGCATCACTGCTTACCATCAGGCGGGGTTGCAGTCAAGCACTAGTTTATAATTATTAAAAATTAAAAAAACTTTTTCGTTTTCAGGTGGAAACCTTCAAAAGGAACCCGACTCTGGGGAGCACGGACAGGTTGTGTGGTAGTTTTACCTCACTAAAACCACTCCGATGATTACGATCCGAACATAGGTGTGTCAGATGAATTTAAAATTTTAATGCGCGCTTACTTAGTGTTCTGCGAAAACAAAATTTAATTAGTTCGTTCATTTGCTTCACTTGTACGTTTGCTTGCTTGTTTGTTTGTTTGTCCGTTTCTAAGTCTTTGGACTACGAGTGAGCGGCTCATTACTGTAAAATATCCCACCGTTTTAAATACGTTCGTTCGTTTTTAAAAAAAAAAATGAATATCGAACTAAAAAGTTGAAAATAATTTTAAAAAAGCGTGATGGCACAAAGCGCCTCACGCTTTTTTAAAATTATTTTTAGCATTTAGTTTGATGTTTTTTAAAAGCATGTTTTTTAGTTTTAAACTATATTTATTTTTATTATTATTTGATTTCTCTTTTTTTATAGTTCTCTGCTTTGTCTTTCTTTTTATGTTTTGATTTATAATATTATTTGAATTTTATTATGTAAGTACCTATTTGTGTAATTTAATTTTAGATTGTTAATGTAATTGGCTTTTGGAAGCCGTATTAACATAAATAAATTAAATTTAAAAAAAATTAAAAGACCTATACCAGAACTGCCCGTGCGTAAGGCCTTTAAGATGTAGATTTACCGTTTGGAAGGTATTAAAGATTTTAGATTTCAGTGATCTTCGACGTCGGTCCTACCTTCTTCTTCTTCTTCCTCAGCCTATAGATGTCCACTGCTGGACAAAGGCCTCCCCCAAGGCTTTCCACGATGACCGGTCTTGTGCTGCCCGCATCCATCGGCTTCCCGCGACCTTCACCAGGTCATCGGTCCACCTTGTTGGGGGTCTCCCTACGCTGCGTCTTCCAGTACGTGGCCGCCACTCTAGAACCTTGCTGCCCCATCGGCCATCGGTTCTACGAGCAATGTGCCCTGCCCACTGCCACTTAAGTTTAGCGACTCGCAGAGCTATGTCGGTGACTTTGGTTCTTCTGCGGATCTCCTCATTTCTGATTCGATCTAATATATTTTATAACGCGAGTTATAAACGTGGATGTGTTAGTTAATTTTTCACAAAATCACTACTGAACAGATTTAGATAAATTTTGGCACACATATTGTTCACTAGCGGCCGCCAGCGACTTCGATCGCGTGGAGTTAGTTATGCTCCGCTCCTATTGGTCGCAGCGTTATGTTATATAGCCTAAAGCCTTGCTGCAAAAAACATATTCTGAAGCTTTATATCTATATATTAATAAATAAAGCTGAAGAGTTTGTTTGTATGTTTGTTTGTTTGTTCGCGCTAATCTCGGGAACTACTGGTCCGATTTGAAAAATTCTTTTTGCGTTGGATAGCCCATTAATCCAGGAAGGCTTTAGGCTACATAATAACACGCTGCGACCAATAGCAGCTGAGCATAACTGATTCCACGTGAACGAAGTCGCTGGCGGCCGCTAGTATTAAGTGTAGATAAATTATTTCTAGTGAGAAATAATATTTTGTATTTAAAAAAATATATAGGTACTTTTCAAGCGTGCCGCTTAACTGAACAATGTTTTATCTCCGCCATTTTCATTGCAAGTTAAAGACAAACTTACTTACAAAGCTTGGGAATGGCATGCGCCTGTTCCAATTGTTCCAATGTGAGGTAAAGTAAAGCACGGCGCACGACGCGGTGAACGCACTACAGTGACCCTACACTATTGTGCTTAAATAGCGTCAGCAAATATGTGAGATGTCAGAATAGCGCACACAAGATGACTTACAGTTATCCTTACATTAGCAGGATGGTGATGATAATGTACGTATTAGCAGTTTTTAAGTGTCAACGTATTTGTGAAACCCGTTTTTAGAAGGAGTAGCTTTACAGAAAGCAGTTAAATTAGCGAGCTATTAAAGAAAAGCATTTTGTTTTTCTTTCATTTTATTAGTAGTCGTGGTGGCCTTGTGTTTAAAACACCAGCTTCTCAAGTATGAGTGCGCGGGTTCGATTCCATGTCAGGCAAGTACCAATGTCACTTGTCTAAATTTATATGTACTTTCCAAGTATATCTTGGACACCAATGACTGAAGGTGAAGGAAAACATCTTGAGGAAACCTGAACTTTGTGTCTGAAATCGCCAACCCGCATTGAGCAAGCGTGGTGATTATGCTCAATCCTTCTCTGTATGAGAGGAGACCTGTGCCCAGCAGTGCAACGATAAAAAGGTTGATGATGATGATATAACAGGCAATGTTCCGAGTTAGTCCTATTCCTGCTAGAAAGACAAAGTATCTTTATTTTTTTGCTATCTTAATTTGATACCTAAGGACATAGTATTTTGTCGATTTGTCTTGACATCTTTGTTAATGATGATGATACTTTTACGGACTTGAAAATCGACTAAATCGTATCAGGTAGTTTAAAAAAAATTAAATTAGCGTAAAAAAATGCTACCGATTTGTTTTTCAACCATTTAATTATTATTTTTTGCAAGCCGTACCGAGCATTCTAAGTGCATACCTCTCTCGAAAGTAATCACAGCGAGCCACAGAGTAAAATAATAAACTTTGTTGTAACACTCCTTGTGCATACTCGTATAATTGTAGAGGGTATTTACTGTTTGTGACTGCATACTCACATATTTCTACATAACTTCCAACCACTGCAAGACATTTTTCGCGGGAAAATATTTTTTTGTGAATCTGTTGTTCTTTAGTTTTGTTTTTAGTCTGTGGTCATAAAAAGTAAACGTGAATATGTAAAACTTTTCAAATTTCGAAGCATTGCTGTTCATTTATTTTATTTTCATTCAAGTTCAAGTAAGTCGCAAAGACTCGTGTTTTTTAAAATTTGTTTCTTTTTAGATTTCTTGCTCGACTACGTAAAAGTCAATCCATACTAATATTATAAATGTGAAAGTAACTCTGTCTGTCTGTCTGTCTGTCTGTCTGTTACGCTTTCCCGCTTAAACCTCTCAACCGATTTTGATGAAATTTGGCACAGACAATCTTTAGACCCTGAGAAAGAACATAGGCTACCTTTTATCCCGGAAAAAATTGATGTTCCCGAGGGAAATCTAAAAAACGCGATATAACCGAACTCCACGCGGGCGAAGCCGCGGGCGGATAGCTAGTGAGAAATAAATATTTAGTTTTGTGTTACCTACATTTTAACGGGGTAAAAATGTAACCAAGCAAGTTACTTTTTCAGAGCTGCCCCCTAATCGGCGAACACGTTTTTGTCAAATGATTGCAACTAGTTGGGATAGTTTGGACCGAACGGACCAATGGGCGGTCCGAACGATTCCAAGTCCAACTGATACAAACTAGTCGCAATCATTTGACAAAAATGTGTTCGCCGATTAGGGGGCTGGTCTATTTAAATTGGTAATCAATTTGATTACTAATACATCGCGAACTTCACAAAAATTTGAAGCAAGCAGCTATGAGTTTAGGCTACCTACCTATGTTGTGCTAACCTATCTCCATTACTTCTACGTAATTTTCCCATGTCTGGACTAACGCCCACGCGTACTAGAGTTAGCCTCGACGGAGACCGTTACAATGGCTGGTCATAAGCACTAAGATCTTAAGCACCAATCTTTTAGAAAATGGGAAAGTCTAATGTCAGTGCATTGTTAGAGTTTTCATGATTTTTTTGCCATTCAAGTCTTCGTATTATCAACCTTTAAGTAATGTTTCCATTGCTAGACCACAGGCTTCGTCGGGAGTGAGTGGATGTCCTAAGTCTTCGAATTCTTTGGTTGCCTGTCAGTGTTTGAATCCCCATAACTCCTAAATCACGTTGTTGTTTAATTTGTAAGTCTCGCTTGATAGAGCTTTCTTTCCTACCTCTTAGTTCAGAAATATGCCACCAATAGCGCTGAGATAGATGTTAACGTCTGTCATGGCTGAATCAATTATATTTTATTCTGAATTTTATACGTATACTATTCATGTAGTTCTGTAATTAGTATTTTTAATTAAATATGTTACATGTAAAAAGTACACATTTTTATTTTCATAAATAATTTGAAATTCAAACTCCGTAACTTTTTTGTGTTTAAAAAAAGTTTTTACTGTGTGACAATATTTAAGACCTGAAAAATATGATATCGTGATGTGTACCTACTACGTAAAGTTATATATACTTAAGAGAAATAAGTTACCGATTTTCCAACCGTAACCTCAACGAACTAAGAATTTGATTTAAACAAAAATATCGACTTTCAAGTGATCACAAGCGCACAAAATTAACAAGAGTCAAAGTTTAACACATTATAGTATATAATACTTAAGTACTTATTAGATACTCGTTCCATAGGACATTAATATTGATGCGACTACATTGTTGGACGCGTGCGCTCATGGCATCTTTGTACCGCATTTATTCTACGTTAGCTTTCTTTACTTTTATGCTTTTAAAATTGAGATTATTTATGATAAGCCAGAACATGCTTCCACAGGGTTTTCTTGATGAGATTGGATTGAATGAAACAGCACAATAATTACGTAATATACTATTACTATAAATTGGAATCATTTTGAAGCATTTTGCTAGGTAATCCAGTGGTCGATATGTTCGAAAATGTGTCTGCTCAACAATGCAAATAAAGCAGTGAATGTTGTTGAATTTTCAAATTGAAACCCTTTGCCATTAATAGTTAGTTACGTAATTAGCCTGATAATAGATATTTAATTAAATAGCTCTAACTCTCCATGCGCTAGGTTTTGTAGTGTTTTAAATAGCTGTAGTGATAAGATTGATTTACACTTTGCTTCCCTGAATAGGCTAAAATATAAATTCCTAAACTCTCTGAAAGGCAATGATGACTAGATGTATATTATATTGCTAAGATTGAGGTTTTATTGTATTTATTGTACTTATTATTGCTCATGTGGTGTCTACCTATAAGTGATTGTTGCACAATGTATAGTTTAAGCACAAGTGGTTTTAGTGTGTAAGCATTTTTGTGTAAACAATTGTTGGCAGACCTTATAAATAAATAAATAAATTAACTATAACAAAAAAATAGACCCGTCAAATTTGTCCGCTCCTGACGTAAATTGATGTATTTTTGGTGGCCATGTTTATAATCGCGTCTAAATTGTCTAGTGGAGTATCTTAATTTGACAGGATTAAATTTAAATATTATCTTCTATCCTTTATTAATGAAACAGAAAGAAACAGATGCTTGAACTTAAAATTAGTTTAGCTTCTGAACATGATAATTGGCGCCATATTTAGCACAGACTAAAAGACACTCAATACATCAGTATTGAGTGTATTTTACTCTGTGCTAAATAAACATGTTTTTTTTATTTCTTTTTTTTTTCTTTCTAACAGTGAAGTCTTAGTAATTGGGTCCCCGTTTTAACCTTTGGGACCTTTGCATACGGAATCCCAAAAAGGCCCAAAACTTCTTGTTATCCAACTATTTCGGTAACAGATGCAGTCACAGATAAAAACGCAGTCACGTACCAAAGTTATGTCGCCTCGTCTCCCTTTGTTTTCAAAGTTTTTACTAAATGAACGGATGGCCATTGAAATTTAAATTACCTTCGGAGAAGCTCCCTGGCTAGCTTGAAAATAATAAGTTAGTATAATAAGAATTACTAAAATAAACAGAGGGAATTATTATCTTGTTGTCGGCAAAAACCTGGCTTTTAGACACCAGACACCCACACTAGTTTGATAGCCTTCGTGGCGTAGCGGTAGCGAATGCGGCCACTGCGCAGGAAGGCGCGGGTTCGATCCCCGTGCAGTGCAAATATTTGTATGCATGAATATTAATCCTATCCTTCTCTGTACGAGATGAAACCTATGACCGACTGTTGGTCACGGGACGATAAAAAGGTTGACGATAATGATGATGATGATTAATATGAATATTTTCACTGGTTTGGTCGTGCCTCGTAATGCATGTTACCATACGGTATCGGTTGCCATACTCGAACATCTAAAGGCAGTCGTTACGGGCTGTCGGAGCCCTCAAAAGTCCAACAATTGGTCTGACTGCAATGCTTCGATATCGTCTTCAGGTTATGGAGGTCAGACGGCAGTCACTCCACGGAAAATATCGAAGTTTAGCCAAAATCAGCAGATAAACTGGTAAAGCGGACCCCAGACTCCAAAGCTGAAAGAGCTTCGGATGCGACTGGGATTAACGCTGAGATGATGATGATGAAGACACCCGCACTAGCTTATTCGATATAAATAAATGTGTTTTCTTTCTTTCTTTCTCGATAACTATAATAGCTTCGTCCCGCGGTTTCGCCCCCGCAAATTTTGATCCCGTGTGAATATCAGGATAAAAAAATAACACATAGCAAAGTAGCTACTCATGTAGATGATAAAAGTATGTCGCTTGGTGTAGTGGCTGAGTGGTGGACTGCTGCACTGCGTGTCACGGGTTCGATACCCGCACGGAACAAATATTTGTATGAACTACCAGCAGTTGTTCCGGGTCTGGTTGTTTGTGTGAGTTTAATTTTTTGGTAACGCACCCATGATACAGGAGTATTTCCTGGTATGAGGAATTAACAAGAAAGAATGTGAAATATGGAGGCTCCGGCTCCTTGAAATAGATACATAGAGGTGTATGTATCCACATTGCAGTCGCTGCGCAAGGGGGCGCGGGTTCGATCCCCGCACAGTGCAAGTATTTGTATGCATGAATATGAATACTTGTAGGTACTGGTCTGGTCGTGCCTCGGAAAGCACGTTAAGCCGTTGGTCCCGGTTGCCATACAAA
Organism: Sesamia nonagrioides; assembly: GCA_017933935.1. Lineage (NCBI taxonomy): Eukaryota > Metazoa > Arthropoda > Insecta > Lepidoptera > Noctuidae > Sesamia > Sesamia nonagrioides. The sequence goes on from JADWQK010001767.1 coordinate 40,339, forward strand.
CATCTAATGGCAGTCGTTACGGGTTGCTGGAGCCCTCAAAAGTCCAACAATTGGTCTAACTGCAATGCTTCGATATCGCCTTCAGGTTGTGGAGGTCAGACGGCAGTCGCTTCACGGAAAATGTCGAAGTTTAGCCATTTCAGCAGTTGAACTGATAAAGCGGACCCCAGACTTCAAAGCTGAAAAGGCTTCGGATGCGACTGGGATTAACGCAGTGATGATGATGATGAGATGTATGTATGTATCTACAGGGTCAAATCACCATAAAACAAAAAAAAAAATATTTTGTTTTGGAGACATCCCCAGCCGGGTAATTGAAATTCAAAGTGATAGTAATAATATTGTTACTTTTATTCAATTACTTAGGTTGCAGCACCCTAATTGCGTACCTAACGCTTTATTATTATCAGTTGGCATCATTTTGAAGCATATTGCTAATACATTGCCCCATATGTCAGCCCCCTAATCGGCGAACACATTTTTGTCAAATGATTGAGGCTAGTTGGGATCAGTTGGGATCGTTCGGGCCGCCCATTGATCCGTTCGGTCCAAACGATCTCAACTAGTCGCAATCGCAATCATTTGACAAAAATGTGTTCGCCGATTAGAGGGGATCGGAATAAGTTGAATCTATAATTTATTTCAATTACCCACAGTTACGTATTATTGAGATGCCATGTTCAAATGACACTATGATAATTAATTATAATTCCTAGGATTCATTATCATAACTAAGTACTTATGACTCATAAAAGACCTTCATTGTTTGTTATTATTCAGATAGGCTTTATAATACTGCATAAGTAACGTTACGTGTCAGCCACGACCCCTCGGGTAATTACGTAACACACTAGAGTAGCAATGGGTTTCATTTTGACAGTTCAACAACATTCATTGCGTTATTTGCGTTGTTGAACAGACAGGTTTTTGAACATAGGGAGCAATGGAATAGCAATAAGGTTCAAAATGATTCCAACTGAGAGTAATAGTGAGTTACTCAATTTGGGTGCTAGCTTCCTCGAACCTTAACTTTGGGCAGTTCATTGAGTCCAAGGCCAGGGTGGCTGCCAGAAAACTTGGCGTTATCGCAAAGGTCCGGCGGTACTCCACATCGGGGCAGCTTCTAATGTTGTACAAAGCACATGTCCGCTCGTGTGTGGAGTACTGCAGCCACATTTGGGCTGGTGCTGCGAAATGTCACCTGGCTACTTTGGATTCAGTGGAGAGGCGTGCGAAGAGGCTGATTGGCGACCCAGACTTAACTCGAAACGGTCTCCAAAGCCTGGAGCACAGGCGTAGAGTAGCCAGCCTTTCGGTCTTCTATAGGTTGCATTCTGGTGAGTGTGCAATGGAATTGCATGATTTAATTCCCCCATCTCCGTTCCACCATCGGACGACCCGTCGTACGGCAAGTTTCCACCCTTACGTTGTTTACACCACTGCGACCCGAACGAAGAGTTTCAATTCCTCTTTTATACCGCGTACATTGAGGGACTGGAACAATTTGCCAGCGACGGTGTTTCCGTCACATTACAATTTGAGTGTCTTCAAGGCTAGAGTGAATAGGCTGTTAATAAACTAACGCGCTTTACAATCAATGATCGCATCACTGCTTACCATCAGGCGGGATTGCGGTCAAGCGCTAGTTTACAATTTATAAAAAAAAAAAATAGTCAGAGGCTTGACTGATCTAGGTGTTTCTAAATTCTTGTTAGTACAATAGAGGTAAATATTTTATTATTGATTTAAAACCTCATTGCATAGTAAAAAGTGCAACTTTCCAGTCCATTCCATGTAAGTAATATTTCATCATCATCAACCTTTTTATCGTCCCACTGCTGGGAACAGGTCTCCTCTCATACAGAGAAGGATTGTGCGTAATCACCGCGCTTGCTCAATGCGGGTTGTCGATTTCAGACTTAAAGTCTAGGTTTCCTCAAGATGTTTTCCTTCACCTTGTAATCAGTCATTGGTGTCCAAGATATAATTAGAAAGTACATATAACTTAGAAAAGTTACATTGGTACTTGCCTGACCTGGAATCGAACACGCACACTCGTACTTGAGAGGCTGGTGTTTTAACCACCACGATTGATACCAGGCCACCACGACTGATAATAGTGAAGTAATATTTACCTTAGCTATACCTAAGTTCTTTAAAACATTCCAGGTAAGCACCTACTTGAATAATTATGTTCATATTGCAATGTCAATAAAACAAGATGTTCATCGGAATTCGTTTGATAAAAAAACCTCTTATAATCTTGCGTTCGATCTTGGTGATGAGCTCATGACTTAGATAATACACACAAATAGAATAAAACTTGACATACCGTACCTACTTGCTAACCTACCGTACCAACAGTGATTGTCACTAATAGGTAAATAGATGTGCAATATACACAGTTAAAAGATTGTAACCCATTTACGCGACTTTGCTCCCACCCGGCAAAAGGAATGTCATTTAAATATGGGCTTTAAAGATTCCTCTTTAGATATAATTTACATTATCATCATAAATTAGCAGACAGCTCGCTGTCAGCGAGCTTACCGCCGCCATCAGGCTACTCGGTAGTTGACGCCTCGCTGGCCGCACGTTGTACACGAGCGGTCGGTGCGGTGTCCCCGCGCTGTATGCTAGCAGTCGCCGCGCCGTCGCCTCTCAGTCAGTTGTTCAGCATTTTATGCACCCAAAATCTTCGTCTGTTATTTCTAGCGCTTCTCTATTCGTCCTCAAGTGCAATAGCAATAATAGGGTATTTGACTAAAAAAAAAACTAATTAGTCCGTCAGTCAGATTTCCAAAAAATACTAGACACGTATAATTTGTTTTATCAGATCAATAAAAATTGACAAATATAAAAGGCATCAAAGATCAGGGGTAGTGGCTGGTGACGTCACTGACCGCTAAAAAGTGTAGCGTGCAATGACGTTACACGAGTTTTCAACGCGCTGTGTCGTCTTCAATTTTTGTTTATATGAAAAAAGAGAAAATACGTGTCTAGTATTTTTTGGAAATCTGACTGACGGACTAATTAGTTTTTTTTTTAGTCAAATACCCTATTGCTAGTTCATGCATTGTGAATCGGGACATAAAAGTAGTAGGGTAGTAAAAAATACGAGTTGCTGTAATGGAAACCGATCGCGGACTTTGTCTATTGGGAAAAGCAAGAGCGGTCAACGGGTGGACAGCTGGCCGTCTGCTAGCTATCGTCGCGTGGACTGCTAGCAGCCTGCTATCTGACACCGCGTGGACTGCGAGCAGTCGTCTTAGTTTAGGGCAGTGTTGGGCGGTGGCGGTGTTGGAGCAATGTCGTTTAAGTGTGCTATGTCCTAATCAGTTTCAGTGGCTATGCAAGAACGTTCTGATAGAGTAACACATTATCAATCAGAATCTGAATCAAATCAATCATCATTATCTCAATTTAAGGATTTAGCCACCGCAAAATAACTTAGTATCTATACAATTATATTTTTACTCTTTTTACCACAATTGTAATTTAAACGTTCAATCTTGACATCATTATAAATAAATGTTGAATCAAAGGTATTTTTCCATAAGCTCGTTTTTGTTTACATTTTGGCGAATATATCACAAATACAGATTAAGAAAAAAAAAGATTAATTCACCCATTACAGCCATTTCTCTTATGTTTACCTTTGGTATATTTGAATTTTAAATTAATTGTTCTTATGTTATTCTAGCCGTCTCCTGTTACATAGCTACACTTTCACCAACTTTCGACTATAAACTTAGAAAACTTATTTGTTCAAAACATGCGAATTAGCATGTCAATATAATATGTAGATTAGCTTATATAATAAACTTACATAATAATAGCGGACGCATGCTCACTGTTCAAATATTCTTTTGATCTGAAAACAATAGAAAAATCATCGTTAGCCAAGTTCATCGCATTTATAGGGTCAGCACCATTGATATAATATTAAACAGATATGATATGCTCTAACAAATTAACCGAAATAAATGTGCCGATCGGAGCAGCAGCACACACATGCAATTTTTTTATTCTGCGTACATTTCACACGTTGGTACAGTGTGAGTGAGATGGGGCGCAATCTAAAGCATAGAGAAGAAAAAGATGGCTAGTGTTTGTCATTTGCGCTGTTAGCACAGTAAAATGAATTGTCGTTTGTTTTTACGAGTGTATCGAGAGTGACTAAGGCAAGAGATTAGAATTATAATCTTTTGTACGCTTCAAGTTCAATGCGCTAGTGACTTATCTACCTTAGTTTAATATTATATCAATTGTCAGCACCAAAATAATTCTTTAACACACTGTTACCATAGAATAAAGAGGGGAAGTAGGTTATCTGCGACCCAAACCGCGATTTAATTGCCTACTGTCTTAGGGTTGACGACTGTCCGCGCTTCGTCGGTTACGGTTGTCGCCCAAACCGCTAACAAATATTTATAGACTAAGAGCTTATGTTTAAATTATTTGCTTAGTATTTAGTTTACATATACTAATCAGTTTTTTTTTTGTAATTTTTATTTTTAGTTTTGTACACATAAAGAACCATATTTATTTTTATTTTTAATTAATACAAATATAAATAATACAAACATAACATCTATTGAATCACACATTTAATACAAAATTACAAATTAGCTACAGAAAAATACCTACTTTCTTCGGTTTCGACTATTACGAAACGCGTTGTTATTAAACTTTAATGTGTAATATATCCGTATCCTTGTAAATAACTTTTAGAAATATAATTTGAAAAATATAAGTCTTTTATTTGTTCATAAATAGACATACCAACTTTGCAGTTTATGTGATCATTTTTTAAAAGCTAATATACCGAAAAGCCGTAACGCGCGAACCTCGTTCCATACTAACCGCGACTAGCGCAGTCATAGGCACTCTAATATTGTGTTTAGGTGTGCGTGCGACGACGCATAGATACTATGGCGCACACATACAAGCCGCGCGCGGTCCGTTTGTATGAAGATAACGTACTTCGTTCTCTTTATTCTATGCTGTTACTGTCAGTTGGAATCATTTTGAAGCTTATCAGCCTAGTCCGTGGCCCATGGCCTACAGGCAAGTGAAGGAACACGAGTGGGATTTATTGGTCAGTAAAAGTCTGACGCACCTTTTCGCTTCGATAAGAGCAGGAGGGGTGGGAGAGGTCATTGGATGATTTCCCATCTAAAAAATAGGAAGCCAGCAGATCAAAACGACTCGAAACTGTAAAATTTACCCAATCATCCTTAAACCTTAAATACTTTAAAGATAAAGTTGAAAATCAATTGAAAAAAATTGACAAATTTTAGTATCTTGATTAAAAACTTGAACATTGATTCATCGCTAACATTACAAAGCATTAGCATAATTTGGAGAATTCTAATGACTAATAATCAGGAAAAATTAAATAGGTAGGTAGAAAATGCGCTGCGCACATTTTAAAAGGTAATAAAATAGCGGTCGTATGAAAAACTAATAAAAACGAGTTAGATTATAACTAGAAAATCTTGAAAATTAAATTTGGAAGACAAATTAATAACATTATTCTTCTTTCAATGAACGATGATATTTTGTTTACAGAATTTTGAATCCTATCGTTTGCCGATAAAGTTGGAAATCGCTTTTAATGCTGGAACAAGTTATACCGTTTTAATTGCCAAATCTTGAAGTTACATGATTTATTGACAATAAGTGATGACCTTGAACTTTTGTCAAATAAATACGCCCAAAAGGGGCACCGAATAATAAAATGTATGACGTGTTCATCTAAATTCCGATATTTAATTCGGTAAATGACAGTTGCGATCGGAAATTTTGTGTCATGTTGACAAAAAAGGGCGATTACATTAGTCATTTTCGTCTCATCATCAACCTTTTTTTTATCATCCCACTGCTTGGCACAGGTCTCCTCTCATATAGAGAAGGATATAGCGTAATCTTTGCAAATTAAAAACCAGAGTTTAGTTATTTAATTTATACACTATTACATGAATTTATTTAATTTATTTATCTTTTCCGGCATTACTTTCTTTTTCTTCAGCCTATAGAGGTCCAAAGCTGGACAAAGGCCTCCTCCAAGGTTTTCATTTCTTTGGGGGAGTGGGTTTGCCATAATCCCCACGTTTGGCAGGCGGGGGACGCAGTACTAAGATATTCCACAGGAGAAGCGCTGCTGCCCGCTTCCCTGGTGAGAGTTCCCTTAGTCGCCTCTTACGACACCCACGGGAGGATATGGATTAGTACTTGGTACTTTTCTTAGCCCGGTTCCACACGGGTATTACTTTCAATCATATCTTAATATCAATATTTAAAAAAAATCTTGTGTGTTGATCCTTTTAATAAACTATCAGCGTGCCAAATTTTATTCCAATCTGTTCAGTACTTTTTACGTGAAAGAGTATAAACTTGCAAACATACACACTCACTCACGCACAAATTTTCACCTTTAAAATACAATAGAATACTCTTGATTATGTACGTACGACAGCAGGTCAAGCTACCCCAAACAGTCAGATATTCCCCATCAACCTTGAGCCTTTATGCTTTAGAGATTAAATTGAAAATCTAATAAGGAAATCTGGCAGATTTTAGTATTTTAGCTTGATGTGCTGACGTCTATACACCATATAAATTACAGAACATAAATATATGAAGATTTTCATCATCATCTGCCCCTACTCGTCCAATGGACATAGGCCTCCTTCAGCTGCTCAGGATCGAGCTTGTAGCCGTGCCATGAAGGAGGCCTATGAAGATTTTACAAAGGGTCAAAAACAATGGTCGGTCTTATCGCTAAGAGCAATCTTTTACAAACAGCTTTTATAATATTGTTAATGTAATTAGTAGGAAGTAGGATATATTCCACAACCAAGTATTTTTTTTTTAATTCAGAAGTGATTTTTTGTCAAGTTCATGATTTTGACATACGTCCTTTAGAACAATTAATACGGAAATTTAGAGGAAGGACTTACATACGAATAACAATTACACATTTTTTGTTAATTTGACAAAACCAATTTAAATTCACATTTAATTAATTTATGCGCGAATCTCGAACTTAAAACAAAAACCAATCGTGAAAATCCTCTCAACCTTCGCAGTGGTTAAAAAAAAACAATAAATATACCAGGAAAATATTTGGTCACGGTCAAAGGAAATATTCTAACACAAATCGTCATCTGCATAAATAACATACCTATAGTAAACCAACTCAAGGAGGACGAGGCGTTAAATAAAAAATAATACTAAAATACTGGCTTGAGAATTTACTAAACAAGCAAAAGAATTAAAAGAAAAACTGGTCCCTACTTCGTTAGTGACAAGTTAATTTTTGTTTGTCTTGCTTGACAAACAAAACAACATCTAGTAAGAATAACGAAAAAAAAATAACTGTTATTTAAATAAAAATAGATATTCCAAACCATTGTATTCAGAAAAAAATGGTATGGCCCAATTTCCATAGTAATTAAAACCACGCAACTATGCCAACAATATTTTTTCGATTTAATTGATTATTTAGTAAGTGTCACGCATAAAATTAGCTTAAGCCTACTAACCTAGAAAACCTGATATCTATGATAAATACAGAACCTCGTAATGGGAATTTGATAAAGGTTTACCATGAAAGCAGAGTCCGTTAAGCCGCTCACAACAAAGCGAAGTTGACCTATATTTTAATAAACGTCAATATTGCCGTTTTAAAATAATAAATGACTACTTACATGAAAACTTGCAACACGTGCACTAATTAAAGATGAATTACACTTTTTTTTTTAAATTGCAAATGTCAAAAAAGCGCGGGAACATACGGCTGCGCCTGCGCCGAGCTCGATAGAGAATGACGTGCCCGGAAGCTGGCGGGGCGCGTTTATATCTAGACATTAAACAGTTATGTTTGAAGAAGGTACGGTGGACATAGAATAGGCGCCGTGGTGCCGTACGCTGCATTTCTATTACTTTTTTTTAAAACGAATTCAAAAAGGAGGTTCCTAATTCGTCGGAATCTTTTTTTTTTCTATTACTCCGATGAAAGTAAGCGTGTGACTCTGGAGGTTTTATATCGTCTTTATCGAATTACTCAACTTATAACAATGACTGCTTGCTTACTGAAAATATCTAAAATTACTTGTTCAATGATAAGGGACTTTTTATTCGAAACTCAAAATCGACGTGAGAAGAAATGGCTATAAGAAGCACTTCTGATGATAGAATGGGATAGCTAATATTCTGTAGATATCTAAGGTGCTAATGGAAGTGAATATTGACTAGACTACTTAGATCTTAGGGTTCATGAGAATACTACATAAAACCTATTCAAAATACTACATATAATCTCCTAAAAATGGTCATCATCATCATGTCAGCGTTAATCCCAGTCGCATCCGCAGCTTATTTCAGCTTTGGAGTCTGGGGTCCGCTTTACCAGTCTAACTGCTGAATTTGGCTAAACTTCGATATTTTCCGTGATGCGACTGCCGTCTGACCTCCACAACCCGAAGGCGATATCTAAGCATTGCAGTTAGACCTATTGTTAGACTTTTGAGGGCTCTAACAACCCGTAACGACTGCCACTAGATGTTCGTATGGCAGCCGGGACCAACGGCTTAACGTGCTTTCCGAGGCACGACCAGACCAGTGCAAATATTCATATTCATGCATACAAATACTTGCACTGTGCGGGGATCGAACCCGCGCCTCCTTGCGCAACGGCCGCGTTCGCTACCGCTACGCCACGGAGGCTGTCAATCTCCTAAAAATGGTAAAGACAATAATTAAAAATAAAACTCAGGTATTCGACCCAGAGATGTCAACAAAATTATTTTTTACAATATTTTAGTTGTTAAAAAAATCATGAGCAAATAGCGCCTATTAACATAGGAGACACTACCATTGGTTAAAGATAAGTTTCAAATTGAGTTGTAAAGACATCACCCGAGTCCCGAACATACTTGCATACATTTAATCAACCTTTATATCGTCCCATTTCTGGTTTCCTCTCATGTATGAGAGGAGACCTGTAGGGACCTGTAGGGGGGCAGTCTTCCCTGTAGGGAAGGATTGAGAGTTATCACCAGGCTTGCTCAATGCAGGTTGGCGATTAAAGGTTTCCTCAAGGTGTTTTCCTTCACCTTTTAATCAGTCATTGGTGTCCAAGATATACTTAGAAAGTACATAAAACTAGTCTGAAAAACTCATGTTAACTAAATTGATCTCCAAAATTGTTTTCTCCCTTAATATTGATTTTCTTTCACTTATTTTTGAAACCACGTGGCTAATTGATGGTCCCATTGGGTCCATATTATAAGCTCAAAAACATGCAATGTTATTGTTACTCTACTAAGGAGTGGAATCTGTTTCTCCTTACCACAGATCACTTGGTGATCTAGTTAAGAGATCAGTGCCTCGCCCAAGTATTTGTATTGTTACGAATGGACCTTATGTCGATGGCATAAGGTTCAATATCGCGTGACATGCAGTGTGTCACTTTTAAGCCCTATATCCTCAGATCTAGACATTTTCTAGGTGCAATATAAAAACGCATTGCTAGACTTAGGATGGCCTATCGAATGGTACAGGTCTCAACAATTTTGTCAACAAAGTGTCGACATCGAAATTTCCAGAAACCCGTTTCCGGGAATTACCGTAGGTACTTACTGAATGTCCTCGAAGTTATGCGCTTTTATTATTACGTCTAGAGGAATCTGGAATGTCCGATCAGCTGACTTATATATAGCGCCGTGACGCCGGCGCAGAGTCAGTCTGTACTCGCCAGTTAAGAAGCGATCTTTGAGAATACCTACTGGGACAAGCGTTATTGTGTGTTTACGACACGGACTTCGTGGACGTAAGGGAAGACTTCGGTGCGACGTCAGCTACATTCTACTTATCATTGCCTACTACCGTCTGTACCCTCGTTGTCAATAAACTTCGTAACACTTAACCGGCGTTTTAGTACCCCCAGCCCGTAACAGTATGTACTACATACTTACATGTTCTTTGTTATGTTCTGTTTCTAGAATGTGTTAGCCCTTCATGTACCTACGTCAAATAACCATCTCTTCTTCTCTTCTTCAGCCTATAGATGTCCACTGCTGGACAAAGGCCAAGGCTTTCCACGCTGACCGGTCTTGTGCTGCCCGCATCCATCGGCTTCCCGCGACTTTCACAAGGTGTCAAATAACCATGTTTTTTTTTTTTTTTAATATTTATAAACTAGTGCTTGACTGCAATCCCGCCTGATGGCAAGCAGTGATGCAATCGGAGATGGCAAAGCGCACTAGTTTATTAAGCCTATTCACTTAAAAAACTTAGGAATAGGAAGGATGACGGCAGTTGAGTGAGGTGATGCAATGTTAAACCCAAGACCAACACGACCAAACGATGCTGAGCTAGAGGGAGATTGATCTGGAGACTCTCCACGACCAAACTCCCGACACAACAACATTTGGCGCATCGTACCCGCCACACATCGCAACACAACTGCTCAGACCCGTCCTCCGTACGGCTTCACCAGACATCATGCCGGAACACGACGAATCGCTTGGCGGCAAGACTTTGTCTGGTGGGTGGTAACTTCCGCCGGCAGCAGATGTTATGGCCTACCACCGAGAAAATGTATCATTATTACTGTCATAAATAGGTATTATTATTATATTACAAATCTGAAATCATTAAACAAAATAAAATACAGTCTTTTCTAAACGTTATCAAGTCTACATCATCCCGGGGATATCGAGCACGCGAAACCGATGAGTGCAACAAGAAATCGCCAGTGGTAGAAAGGCTTGCAAAACTAAGCGCCACGCAGAGTCTCGTATAACGACAGATCAATTTCTTTCTTATTTATTGCTTCTCATTATTTAACATGGCGTAGCGACAAGATTTTTCTGACAAAAAAGGCACATCATCTCAAAAGTGGTCCATGTCATCTTTTACGTTTACATTTTGTTTTAAAGTGCTATGTTTTTGTTGTTTTATTGTCTCCTTTATCCAAAACGTGCATAACGTAGTTTATAATCTTACTAGCTTTTCGCCCGCGGCTTCGCCCGCGTGGCAGTTCGGTTATATCGCGCTTTTTAGATTTCACTCGGGAACATCACATTTTTCCGGGATAAAAGGTAGCCTATGTTCTTTCTCAGGGTTCAAAGATTGTCTGTGCCAAATTTCATCAAAATCGGTTGAGAGGTTTAAGCGGGAAAGCGTAACAGACAGACAGACAGACAGACAGAGTTACTTTCATTAGTATGGATTTCATGTTTGTTACAGTTTTATGATAAGTACACTTAACTGCTACGTCTAAATTTTCTTTTACAAATATTAAAAGACGCAGCGTGGGTAGGCCCCCGGCAAGGTAGACCGACGACCTAGTGAAGACCGATGCTGGATGCGGGAGGCGCAGGACCGGTCGTCGCCGCATCGTGGAGATCCTTAGGGGAGGCCTATGTCCAGCTACACAGTTTTTATTATATTTAGTACACCTAGGCCACCAACCCCTTTTTTTGTTTGGGATGGGAAATCATCAAAATAATGATGCCCTCTGCCGCTCTGGGCGAAGCAGTAGAGCGTGTCAGACTTTTACTGACTAAAGCCCACCCGTGTTCCTTTACTTGCCTGTAGGCCAGGGCCATGGTTTCTTTTTTAACCAACCCGCAACCCTGACGCATGAGGCATCGGTCTTCGTGGACCCCGTCACGATTTGCTGACATCTCTTTGAGGCGCGCCGTCAACTCGGGCCTGGTCCTTATCGGGCGGCGAGCTGCCCACTGCTCACCGAAGCCAAGAACCCCTCAATTGAGATTGATAATATAATATGTTCGTGAATTCGTGTCGTCCTCCGTGGCGCAGCGGTCAACATGCCTGCCTGCGACATGTAGGGCCCGGGTTCGATCCCCGGCCAGGTCATGATGGAAAATGATCTTTTCCTGATTGGCCTGGGTCTTGGGTGTTTATCTATATATGTATCTATTATAAAATATAGTACCGTTGAATCACTATCCCATAACACAAGTCTCGAACTTACTTTGGGCTAGCTCAATCTGTGTGATTTGTCCGTATATATTTATTTATTTAATTAGAGTGCAGTATAAAACGCATCCAGATGCACAAAAGTGTAGCCAATACCAATTACTATTTCTACAATCACCTTTGATTCTGCTACTTCACAATTATTTTAATTTTCATCAATTATTTCACGATGTTGTCCGAACGACAGCAGGTCAAGCTACCTGAAACTTTCAAATATTCCCAATCAACCTTGAGCCTTAATGCTTTAGAGATAAAGTTGAAAATGTAATAAATAAATCTGACAGATTGTAGTAGCCTGATGTGCTGTCGTCTGTACATATATCCCCACTTCAATCTCATCTTACCATATAACCATACTTATGTATTCGAGCTAATTCGTAGCTAATTCTGCGCGTGCACAGCCAGAGACGAGACAAGCAATTACTTTGTTTAATTATTGTCTAATTACAGCTAAGTAACCAGTTCTTTATCCCTTGTATTCTTTTTCACTGAGGCTGAATGGCCAGATTCGTGCGAAGAGGCTAATTGGCCACCCAGATTGGGTTAAAAGCGGTCTCCAAAGCCTGGAGCACAGGCATACAGTAGCCAGCGTATACAGTAGTGTGCGCGGGAATTGCATGACTTGATTCCGCCATCTCCATTTATAATCAGCGTACGGCAAGTATCCACCCTTACATAACATAACAGTACGGTCTGGAAGAAGCGTTTCGCCTCGCCTTTTTACATGTTACCGCGTACATTGAAGGACTGAAACAATTTGCGGCGGGCTTTCCGTCTGACTAAAATTGAAATGTTTTCAAGGCTGCAGTGAATACTTGAATAGGCTCTTAATAAACTAGCGTGCTTTACCATCAACGAGTGTATTACTGCTTACTATCGGTGGAATCGCGGTCATGCACTATGTAGTTTAAAGTGGTTAAGAAAATCTATGTTACTGAGTCAACTACACGCATTAGGTAATTCAGCTGAATAACTAGATAAATCTATACTTAATATATAAAGCTGAAGAGTTTGTTTGTTTGAACGCGCTAATCTCAGGAACTACTTGTCCGATTTGAAAAATTCTTTTTGCATTGGATAGCCCATTAATCCAGGAAAGCTTTAGGCTGTATAACATCACGCTGCGACCAACAGGAGCGGAGCGTAACAACTTCACACGAACGAAGTCGCTGGCGGCCGCTAGTATTACATAAAACCTCTATACAAAATAGCACAACATTTTCAAGTTTCTTCCAAGATAATATTAAAATGCGAAAGTAACTCTGTCTGTCTGTCTGTTACGCTTTTCCGCTTAAATCACTCAACCGATTTTGATGAAATTTGGCACAGACAGGAAATCTAAAAAGCGCGATAAAACCGAAATCGAAGCCACGGGCGGAAACGCCCGTGGCTTCGCCCGCGTGGAAGGCTAGTATATTATATAAAACCTCTTTACAAATAGCACAAGCGATTCAAGTTTCTTCCAAGATGAGCCACAATTTCCTACTTCGGATAAGTCTTATAATACCTATGAAAGACGTCCTCACCTCACTCAGTTACTTAATTATTCCTTGTGCCATCTCACCTAGTCACCTGTCACCACTTCCTGGGGAATGCATATGAATGTTACTAGGAAACGACTGTTTATTGTGAGTGTTCAACAATTATTTTAATAACACAACAGTTGTGCTGATTACCGCTGATTGGTTGATTGAAGTGCCGTTCTAGTCTAACAATCAGGAACTCAACTTTTCCTTGTATTATCGAGATGAAGGGATATTTAAAGCTTTAGTGATGATTATTGACCCTGATAAAGATAATTTTGTTTGTCAATATGCATTTACAGAAACTGAGTTATCAGATATGCAAGGTATTGAATTATTAGATATTGTTAGCGTCCATGTTTAGCCAATAACGACGTAGAAAAATGTAAATAAATAACAAATATTGACTGCACGATCTGCACTTGAAGTTGTTGACGAGTATATATACCTGGGACAAACAGTCCAACTAGGTAGGTCCAACTTCGAGAAAGAGGTGTCTTGTCTAATCCAGCTCGGCTGGGCAGCGTTCGGGACGCTACGCTACATCTTCTCGTCGTCCAAGATACCACAGTGTCTCAAGACTAAAGTCTTTGACCAGTGTGTGTTGCTAGTGATGACTTACGAAACTGAAACGTGGTCGCTCACAATGAGCCTCATACGAAGGCTCAGAGTCACACAAAGGGCAATGGAAAGAGCTATGCTCGAAGTTTCTCTGCGTGATCGAATCAGAAAGGAGGAGATCCGCAGAAGAACCAAAGTCACCGGCATAGCTCTTCGAGTCGCTAAACTTAAGTGGCAGGGGGCAGGGCAAATTGCTCGAAGAACCGATGGCCGATGGGGTAGTAATGTTCTGGAGTGGCGGGCACGTACTGGAAGACGCAGCATAAGGAGGCCCCCAACAAGGTGGACCGGTGACCTGGTGAAGGTCGCGGGAAGCCGATGGATGCGGGCAGCACAAGACCGGTCAGCGTGGAAGGCCTTGGGAGAGGCCTTTGTCCAGCAGTAGACATCTATAGGCTGAAGAAGAAGAAGACTACACGATTAGTATAATAGTATCGCGGGTTCGATTCCCGCACAGAACAAATATTTGTATGACCTACAAGTAGTTGTTGCGGGTCTGGATGTTTGTGTGAGTTTATGTTTGTAAACGCACCCACGAAACAGGAGACATTCCTGTGTGTGTGTGTGTATGTGGCAAAGTTTATAAAAAAAAAAAATGTTGATTTACTTCAGGCGACCCTATACATACATATTTTTATTATTAAATAGTACTTCGCTACTACTAGCATGTTCCTATGCTGTTTTGTGGTAAGTATTTGTTCGCGGAAGCGACAGAACACCTGGTCCTGCGGCCATATTAACAAAAAACAAATAAATATTATTTGATGTCAAGTATATTCATTATTAAACAGTCAAATGATATCATCATTTAAAAACTAACATAAAATAAATAAATTATGCGCTAAAAATAAACAACTACATTTTTATACCAAAACTTTAAGACTAGTGCTTGACCGCTATCCCGCCGATGATAAGCAGTGATGCTATCGTTGATGGTAAAGCGCGGTAGTTTATTAAAAACCTATTCACTTAACAAAGAACAGGGGGGTAATCGCGCTAAATAAAATAGTAGAAGTTCAACTCTTGTAGTTTCGATCGCATTTCGTATCGCGCTAAAGTTTTAACTTCGGTTGAAATAAAATCAATGTATGGGTGATACATTTCTTCAGATATAATAATTAAAACTAAATAAATTAAAAGTAAACCTAATCGTTTAGACATAAGTTTGACAAATGGCACAGAAAAAGTTAGCTTTGTTTCAACTTTTTTATTTGACAGCGGTTACGTTGCAATTGCGATCCAGTTATGGTTAAACCATCAGTCTGTCAGAAGGTTAGCGCTATCAATACATAGTATAAAACAAAGTCGCTTTCGCTATATGTCCGTATGTATGCTTAGATGTGTGTATGATTAGTATGGTTTTTTTTAATAGATAGAGTGATTCTTAAGGAAGGTTTGTATGTATAATAAATGCATAATATAGTAGAGAAACACTGAGAAATCTAAAAAGCGCGATAAAACCGAACTCCACGCGGGCGAAGCCGCGGGCGGAAAGCTAGTATGAAATATAATAAAAGTTATGGTTTGCTTGCGATCCAATTCCGTTTTGGTTGAATTGTTTTAGCGCGATTACCCCTGAGTGAATAGCAATGAAGACGGCAATTGAGCGAGGTGATGCAATGTTACACCCAACAATACTACCAACGACGCTGCGCCAGAGGGAGATTGATCTGGAGTTCCTCGGCGACCAAAACTCCCGACACACATTGGCACATCGTACCCGGCACGCATCGCAACACAACTGCTCAGACCCTTCCTCAGATATAATGCCGGAACACGATCAATCGCTTGGCGACAAGACTTTGTCTGGTGGGTGGTTACTTTTGCCGGCAGCCGATGTTGTGGCCTACCACCGAGTAAACATTTAACATATTTGACATAGCTTATAAAACAATCGCTTCGCGAGAGATTTACTTTTATAGATTAACATCATCATCATCTATCTAGACTTTCTCCAACTATGTTTGGGTCAGCTACCAGTCCAACCGGATTCAGCAATTAATTTTAAGTAATAATAGTGTGTTGTAGTGCGTATAATAAGGTAGTTAAGAGGGTACTCTAATGCGGAGGAATTCGGAAAATAGGTAGGTATTTAAAGAAACTATTGCCGTCGCGCTGCTTCCAACCTCTCCCGATAAAAAAGGACAGTTGTAGCTCAGGCTGTTTTTACCACGGAATAGTCAATAAGACATCTCAATAGTCAATAAGACAGATCATCATTTCTTCTGTGGTTTTTACCTACAAAAACGTTCACCAAAAGACGTTTCGTATTCCGCTGTTTTCTTTTTCAAAACACGATAGATCTGAATTATTTTTAAGTATATCAAAATTTAGAGGAAAATTATACCTACCTATGCTTCTATTATTTTCTTTTTTTTTTTCAAAAACTTATTACATTTGTCTAATAGTCATCTGAACATCATGGTAAAAATGGGTTATTTTTCGCGATATTGAAGTATCGTATTTCTTCACGAAGAAAACAGTGGAATACGTTTGTATAGAGAAAGCACCACTAGAGTTCCCTCTTAAAGCACCCCTAGAGTTCCCTTTTAAAGCACCACAAGAGTTCCCTCTTAAAGCACCACTAGAGTTCCCTTTTAAAGCACCACTAGAGTTCCCTCTTAAAGCACCACTAGAGTTCCCTCTTAAAGCACCACTAGAGTTCCCTCTTAAAGCACCACTAGAGTTCCCTCTTAAAGCACCACTAGAGTTCCCTCTTAAAGCATCACTAGAGTTCCCTCTTAGGTAAATAAGTATTGTAGTTCATAATTATTTTCCCAAATGATAAATAAATAGAAAGTTCGACAACAAAATGGGAGTCCCAACCATTAGACTAATAGACGATGAATGACAGAAAGATAAAGTAGGTATGCGGAATAAAAGTGCGAGAGGAATAATAGCGAGGACTGGTATGAAAGGCTATATATATATATATACTATATGGTTATAGAAAAGGCTCCAATAACGTTGGAGGAAGATAGAGTAAAAAAAAAACGGATTCAGCTGAATACCAGTATTTTACTCAGAGCGACTGCATATTTGACCTCCACAATCCAGTTATTGGGTAATACGATACGCCGGGTAAGACTGGGGTCAGACTGTCGGACTTCTGACGTCTCGTATTGACTGTCACAGATGAGTCAAAGATGAGTGTGCTTTCCGAGGCATGAAATGACCTCGGTAAGTAAAGATTAAATGGTAAGTAAGGATGGGAATTTGATGCGAGTAATTTTGCCCTCCGTGTGGTACCGGGCTTAGAATAGTACCCTGTACCAACCCATATCCTCCTGTGGGTGTCGTAAGAGGGGACTAAGGGAACACTCGGTAGGAAAGCGGGCAGCAACGCTTCTCCTGTGTAAAATCAAATCACACATCCTCAATAAACAAGTGCCCAAAGCGTGGAGATTATGGCAAACCTCAACAATTCGGAAAGCCTTGGGGGAGGCCTTTGTCCAGCAGTGGACCTCTATAGGCTAAGGAAGAAGAAGAAGTATTTTATTTATTATAATTTTCAAGCTAAGTAAATACGAACTTACTTACTTAAATCTGGCGACAAACTTTTATATCATTTAAGTAAATTGTGTCAAATGTGAAATGACATTACAAGTTAACAGTAAATGTTTAAGTGGAGGTAGAATTTTTTTTTTTTTTTTTCTTTTAAACGCATTTAAATAACAGCTTGTTTTCACAAAGGTTTTTATTTACACTTTTTTTTGTAGTATACAAAATTATTGTCACCAAATTATTTAATTTAATTAAGTATACAATATAATTACTATCTATACAAGTAAATTTCGCGACAAGCCCTAAAACTGAAATTTAATGATATTGTTATCAAACGGTAACAAATGAAATTTAATGTTCTTAAATATTCAAACGAAGAAAAAGGTCCCACGGAAAGAATGTTAATTGTTGTTAATTATTTTTTGTTTGTCGTTAATTATTATTACATGACAATTAATGTCATGTTTAAAAAACACATAATGGAGAAAACGTGGTTTTACTTAGTGCAATAGTGGGTAGTTCAGTGTTCATTTGGTGACTTGACCTAAACAAAATATTATGGTAACATATAATTATGGTATATATTGTTACGAATGGACCTTATGTCGATGACATAAGGTTCAATATCGCGTGACATGCAGTGCGTAACTTGTAAGCCCTATATTTCCAGATCTATACATTTTAAAAGTGCAATAACAACGCATTGCCAGACTTAGGATGGCCTATCGAATGGTACAGGTCTCAACAATTTTGACAACAAAGTGTCGACATCGTAATTTCCAGAAACCCGTTTCCGGGAATTACCGTAGGTACTTACTAAATGACCTCGAAGTTATGCGGTATTATTATTACGTCTAGTCTAATCTGGAATGTTCGATCAGCTGACCTATATATAGCGCCGTGACGCCGGCGCGCAGTCATTCTGCATTCGACTAGCGATACGAGAACAAGCGACAGATAAGAAGCGATAATTGAGAATACTTACTGCAACAACTGTAACGAGAATTTTGAGTACTACGTGAAGGAACATCTGTAGTGATAATGTGTGTTTACAACACGGACTACGTGGACGTAAGTGAAGACTTCGGTGCGACATCAGCTACGTTCTAATTGTCATTGTAGGCAATGACTATACCTTTTTTTTTTTTTTTTTCTACTAAACATAATTTATTATTTTTCATAATATTTGAACTCTCATTATCTAAAATATCTACATATATACGCCAATATTTACATGCTTTAGACAAGGATAAAATCACTGTATAATGTACAAATAACATCCAACAAATAAGTCCGAAACAACGTGATTTTTATATAGTTAAGTACAACTTTTCCAATATTATATTTTATACAAGCACACGAAAATATATTTCGGAATGACTTACTCATTTATAATCCTACAAATCGAATGTACTTTGTATAACAGCGGTTTAATTTCAAATTCACTTTTTGGTGTTATTGATTGACTTTACAGTTTAAAATTATGTACAAAGCTGAGAAATAAACATTTTATTATTTATTTATTTATTAAGTAATTGCAACACTAGATTTAGTTCAAAGAACTACAAAATTTGCCAAAACATACTCCAATTCATTTTATGAATGTTTGGTTCTTGCCGTAGACACATTTAGATTTAATAAGGGACATTTAGAACATGCTTAAAATTATCCAAATAGGTGCCTTTAAAGCTGCTTTACACACAATATCAATTTTCGGTTATAAGTTTAAGATCTAGACAAGTTTCAATAAGTTTTTTTTTTTACTTTAAGTACTATTCAAAGTTTTATAAAACGTAAGTACATAAGTGCGTTTAATTTATGCAAGGCTAGCCTGTGATATGCATTATATCTACTAAATCTATCAATTACAAAATGTGTTATTTAAAAAAAAAACTGGAATGTAATGTTGCAACATATTGCAGCAGTGTTTGTGTTAAAATTTACTAAATGTTAACTATGTTAATCAAACGTGTTCCTTTTTGTGGATATTAAGTGAAACCAACACAAAACCGAGAGGTCATTTTAAAAAGTGACAAAATTATTTACATCTAATATAAAATTGGTTTAATCACGTAATCTATACTTAAGATAGCTGGCTCAACGTAACAGAAATTATAACATCATAACGTAGGTACATTAATAACTAAATTATTATTAAAACTGTAAAAGTAAGTACGTAAATTTTAAGGCGCGGGCCGACCTCAATACTCAATAATTTATTGCATACCATAATGTGTACATAACAGTTGATATATAAAAAAAAAAAAAATAGAAACAGACTTTAAAAAAAAAACACTTAAAAGAAATCCCTTGACTCCCGCTACGTGCACTCTATCGTCAATTATTTTTTCACTTGTTGTTAGTTTGTTCCGCACACGACACGTTCATAGGTTATAGACATGTGTTCACATTTTTCACTATTTTAGGAGTCAACCCATTTGATTTAATTTGTTTCAAAGCTTTTGTTCATTCAATGTACTTAATAAGCTATTTTGGGGTTTAATGACTGAACCTTCAAGCAAGTCGACTGTACCTTCGTTGCCAATAAACTTCGTAACCCTTATCTGGCGTTTAAGTACCCCTAGCCCGTAACAATATTGTGGTAATAGTATGTATGTGTATACAGCTTACTTTTTGAACTAGATTTAAAAGATTTAAAAGATTTTCCTTTCAACCAAAGCACCTGCCAGCTAATCTGCTGGCATGGAGTAAGTATGGAGTGGAGTGTCATATGTCAGCATAATGACACTCCACTCCATATTAATAAATGTTCAAATTGAGTACTTAGTAGTTTTTAGAAAACCATTTCTACTAACGGGTTTTATAATAATGACAATACGGCAATGTCATTCTGTCACCATTCCATTACGAGACGACTGAGATAATTGATCGATCATTATGAATTCAGTAAATTACGAACTTTTAAGCACAATGGTATTGGAATCGTGTTGGAATGACAATTTATAAAAATAGCCGACTAGGGCCCCTGCAGTGTAATTGCGTACCACACTATCAGTAGCAATGGGATTCATTTCGACACCGATTTTACAGAAACCCAATTTTTTTTACAAATAAAGTACCGCCTTCTGTTATTCTTTGTAATGATTAATCAAACTCGGTTCTACTCAATTAATAGGTATATCGCACCTTTAGGACAATAGAGACCTAATTCGAAATTTGAAGATTTCAGTGTTGACTCATAAAATTACCTTGCATGGCCATCTTCATCGGCTGTTAATAAAACAGAGACTTAATATGGCGTAGAAAGGCACAAACTTATACTTCGGTCTCTTTCACTCTGTCCTCTTCCTCCGCTCCTGTTCAATTCGAGAGAGTCACAAGCAGTAATGTGCCGCGAGTGCTCAGGTCGTTACTTTTTTATTACTGTGGAGACCTAAACCTGATTAGAACGCTACAAGACTAAAAATTAAGGTATTTGGATGTAACTATTTTTGGAAAAGTAGAGACCTCTTTGTTATTGAGTCTATTTCATAACAAATTGTCTCTAAACAGCAATGACTTATTTGTCATTGTGTCACTCTTTGATTAAAAAAAAATACGAATTAAAGACCCAAACATCATTTGGTCTATGTCATTACGAAACTAGTGTATAAGATAAAAGCTGATTTATGATTATGCTCCTCTTGTAATAAATATGATTATATTTTCACAGACTATTTTAGACATGGGTCTACCTACATACCAAATCGTTTTGTTGTCTTGTTAAATGTGTCATATTATATTGTTGATTTTTTTCCTCTAATACCAGTAGCTCATCTAACAATTCTAGTAGATCACCATCAACATCCTCTTCCAGTTCCAGCAGCAGTTCTTGTTTAGGTAAAGCGAATGACCATTTCATAGATGGGCCATCAACATCTAATTTAACCGGTCATATTGCAAGCAGAACTACATCTAGTAAAAAAAAGTTACCACCAGTCACCTATTAACTCAGATGAAAGCCATGTGGATATAAGTGACTCAGACCCAACCTATACTGTAGATAGGTCTAGGTCCAATCTTAGAAATACTACTAATTTAACAAGCTTTAGCTCCAGTTCTTCACCTTCGTCCAACACCGTAGCATACAATAACACATGTTCGCCTAATTCTGTCGTGGAAGTTCCCAGAAGATCTGAACAAAATTTTAAGGAATCCTGGAAAGCCGACGTTTCTATGATGACCAAAAAGGAAGTACAGGTTCGTATAGTTAAAGATGCATGTAAATGTAGACACCAATGTTCTGAGAATGTAGCTGGTTCCGATAGAAATTAATTATTTGAAACACACTCTCTTTGCAACATCGAACTGCATAGACTTTACATAATTAAGCCTAGCTGCAAGTGTACTAACGCCGCTAAACCCAGATTAATAAATAATGCATTCTATTTCATAATAAATTATACCAATATCTGTATTTCTAAGACGTTCTTTATTAATATGCAAGGGATATGTGACCGTCAAATTAGAACCGTTATAAAGAAAACTGACCCGAAGGTTTCGTAAGTAAAGACTTAGAGGTAAGCTAGTACTTTGGAAGAAAACTCACGGATCCACTACTACAAGAATAGAGTCTCATTATTTGTGAGCAACAACTTCCAGGGACAGACGATTATGGACCTCTGGAGAGATTTCGATAAATCTCAGAAAGAAGAAGGAAGACCAATATGTGACTATTGGTTGTATTACGAAATCTTTACAAAGGAATTTAATATAGGTTTTATGCAACCAAAAAAGATAGAAGAAGTGCGACTTCTTTTTTTTTTTTTTTATAATTTATAAACCAGCGCTTGACCGCAATCCTGCCTGATGGTAAGCAGTGACGCAATCGTTGATGGTAAAGCGCACTAGTTTATTAAGAGCCTATTCACTCTAGCCTTGAAGACACTCAAATTGTAGTCCGACGGAAACACCGCCGCGGGCAAATTGTTCCAGTCCCTCGATGTACGCGGTATAAAGGAGGAGGCAAAGCGCTTCGTCCGGATCGTAATGGTGTTAACAACGTAAGGGTGGAAACCAGCCGTACGACGGGTCGTCCGCTGGTGGAACGGAGATGGGGGAATTAAATCATGCAATTCCCTTCTGCTTCTGCTTAGATTATGAACTTGCTACTCTTAATCGCAAGGTGGCAGTTAAAAAAATATAATTATTATTATCATCAGAAAGAAAAGGTTCTGTGTCGAGAAGAAAAACGTCTAGATTGTCAGAATATAAATGAAACTAACATTTGCGCAGTCGATGTCGATAACATGGACGATTTGCAGGCTGTTATGCAGTGTCCCACTGGAGACATATAATTTTTGTTTGTTATTCCAAACTAAATTGTCATAATTTTACAATAGTAAAAATGTTAAAAAAAACAACAGTTCAAAAGCGTAAAAAATAAAGAAGATAACGATAATCAAATGGGGACATACCGTAACGTAGGTATATAGTTATTTCTGGGACGAAGTTCGGGGAAAAAGGAAGGGCTAACGAGATTGGGTCATGTATTTTAGATAATCTACACCGTTTAAATGAGCAGAACCCCAACAAAGCTCTCCATGTTTTCTTATTCAACTCCCAAAAGCTAAAGGGGGTCAGTTCACTCTAAGGATACACTCCGAAAAGTATTAGCCAAGGTGAACGGGCTTCTTATGGCGGTGAGACATGCTTTTGTTTTGGCGGCATGAATGCTCCACCATAGCCGCTCTTTCGGACGGTATTGATTCCTCACTAGCCCGAGTATCCGGCAGGTACCTCTCCACAACTGTGGTGTCATCTGCATACCCATAGATATCGCGCATCAGCAGATCGTTAATATGCAGCAGGAATAGATTTGCACAGAGAACAGACCCCTGAGGATCACATTAGTCCACATGGGCTCCGATGAACATACGTCGACAACAACTCAGAGGGACCGTTCAATCAGGATAATTGTTACTAATACAATAAAAATAAATACATTGCTTCGTTATGTATTTTTGAAATTATTCACACAATTACTCATGAATATCTAATTAAAGGGCATACCCAGAATGAAAGGGATAATGTTCTTAAGCCTTATTGAAAAGGATATTAAGAGAAATAAAATGTCTGGGCTAATATACACCCTCTACCAACACCTGTGTTACCTTAATTAAGAACTCGCCTAAAAATCGTAAAACTATTTATGTGATACAGTTGATATACGAGTTTTTCAGCGATTTAAAGGTTCTACAAGAAAAACCGGCCAAATGCGAGTCAGACTCGCACACCGAGGGTTCCGCCGTACAAACGTAGCGGTTTACAATTTATGACGTACTAGCTTTCCGCCAGCGGCTTCGCCCGCGTGGAGTTCGGTTATATCGCGCTGTTTAAATTCCCCTCAGGAACATCAAATTTTTCCAGGATAAAAGGTAGCCTATGTTCTTTCTCAGGGTCTAAAGATTGTCTGTGCCAAACTTCATCAAAATCGGTTGAGAGGTTTAGGCGGGAAAGCGTAACAGACAGACAGAGTTATTTTCGCATTTATAATACAAGCATTGATTTAGAATTTTTCACAGTTTAGAGGCAATTAGATTTAAGAAGTGTTTGATATGAATTTCAACTTTAATATCTCTACGCGTTCATGTGAAAAAGGGTAGGTAGTAAGTTTATAATTATTAAAAAAATATTTCATGTCATGTAAGCAAAAATAATATTTTAATATTTTATGTAACTTCAAATTTATCATTTTCACAATTTTTTCCTTTATCTGTCTGTACTATAATATAACGTTGCTTCGTGCCGAATTTCAAGATTTTGAGTTCACGGGAAGTACCTTGTAGGCAAAGAGATTTAAGATATATAGAGAGAGCATGTGTCAAAATGGCATAGAAAAACTGTGATCCCATGGCTCAGTTCCGCCATCTAGTACAATATAGCAAAATTAGATCGACAATTGGAGACATCAAATAGTAAAAATCAAATAAGTTTATATAAAATATATTCAACTATTGCCCGGTAGGTGGCCAGTGTGGTCTATGTTGCCACATCCGATTTAATACCCTAGTATAGTTCAAATCGGGTAAATAAATATTGAAAAGTAAACAAATTAAGTGAAACTTGTCTTGTACAAACAAAAACTGTTTTAGAATTTTATTCGCTACTATTCATTTACCGTGACACCGTCTATTGGCATTTTAGATGTTTTATGCTTACGAATTATTTTAACGCTCAGTTTATTGCGATTTTTGAGTGTAACAGACCTTTTAGGCCTTAAAGCGCATTTTGTTTTGCAATTTTCGTTTGCATTTCGTTTTTAGCAAAATTATTCTTTTTACACGTTTGTTTGCAAATATTTTTAAATGGCAATGCAAAAAACTGTGGAAGGGTTTGTATGATTTCGATATAAAGTTATCGATAATATTCAAAGAAGTTACTACGACGATGTTTTGTCGCATTATGATAGCTTGAAACAAAAAATTAGGAAGCAGAATAATTATGGGTAATTTTAAGTTTACAAGTTTCTTATTTATATAATTCTTTTAATATAATAGGCGTTAAAATTTAAAATTGCCGATTAGTACTGAAAATCTAAATAATTGCTTATTTTTTAATTTTTAAATAATTCATTTATAATCAATATATAGGAAGGTCGTTTATGCCTTTGTGATAGAACTCTGAGGATCTAGACTGCACAAACTGTGTGAAAGCAGAACTGCCTCCTGGGAAGAAAACTTCTTGTCACGTAGATAATTGTCCAAATCACGACAAAAATGGTAGTCTGCTGGAGCAAGACCTTTACCAGATACGTACGCCATTATCTTTAAAAACGGCAAAAAAATCACGGTTATTGTATGGGAGCCCGCCTTCAGTATTTCGTTTATTTTAATTATTTATTTGTAATTTGAATATATAACCAAATATTCTGTGAACATTTTAAGCGTCTATCTGTTTCCGTTATTAATATGGAGCAAAAAACGGCAAAAATTCACGTTTTTTGTATGGGAGCCCCCTTAAATATTTTATTATTTTTATTCTTAGTACTTGTTGTTATAGCGGCAACAGAAATACTAACACAATCTCTGGAAATTATAACTGTTTCGCTATTACGGTTTATATGAGATACAGCCTGGTGACAGACGGACAGACGAACAGAGAAGTCTCATGAATAGGGTTCGTTTTACCTTTTAGGTACGGAATCCTCAAAATCACAAAGTAGCTCGCAATCATTGTACTTCATATACGTACCTACATATTTTATGAATATATTTCATTATAAATAAGTTATGTAATCTATGTACTTATCCACTTAACCGTAAATTTTATTCCAATTTTTACGGTTAAGTAAAAAAGTACTGAAATTAATAACTTACTATTTCATTTCTAATACAAGGTACCGATTCCTTTTTTTTTTAAATTTGATCGACAAGTCTTTCCAAAGTAGATAACTTCTCTTTTAAAATGCATTGAACATAATTTCGACGAATGAGACGGAAGCCAATTTTCTTCTCTACGGTCTATCTGGACAAATCGTATCCACTTTTTCCCTACGACATTATTTTTATTCGGAAACCAAAAATAACAAAAACCTAGATAAATGAATAGTAATTGTTCATTCAATTTTGTTTATTAATATGATATGATTATGTTTAAATAGAGTTAATAATAAATAAACTTGAAATATAGTAATATTTTAAGTTTATTTAGCTATATTTTAAATTTCAATAAAATACAACAAAATGTATTCATCTTAATAAGTATTATCGATAACTAAATCGATAAACAACATTACTACATCTCTACAAGAAAATAGTAAAACTACTCAACAATAGAGGGCGCTTATTACAATAATGGAAAATTTTCTAGAACTATTTAAGATTTTTTTTTAATTTGAATTGCAGACGAAATATAAATAATTCATAGAAAAACATTCCGAAGTTAGGTCCAGTCGTTTTACTATAACGAGATGTACAGTAACACAAAGCGCAACATGGCATATTTCCTTAGAAAATGTTTATTCTTGGTGGACACATTACGTCCTGACGCGCACAGACTAGACTGAGCGCCTTTTAACCAAGTCGATAAAAGTATTGGCTTACGATTTTGTTCGTGATGTCCTATCTATTGTAAATATAATTTTATTGTCTTTGCTTGTAGGTTTTGATTCCCTAGCGTGTGATGGAAATTCGTCTAAGGTGTCGGTATAAACTGCTGTATCTTTTGATCGCTTTAACGTAGAAGTTTGATTTTTTCACTGCTTAAAGGGACAATAGACCTAGGTATTTGGTATAAATTTCAATTTGATACCTTTATTAGTTCGTGAGAAATAAGGTAGTAAGTTTCGTTTTATTAAAATATGTTTATTATATTATATAAGTAAAAAAATGTAATTTTCGCAATTTTTCCTATATTTGCATTATATGACAATCCTTCATGCCAAATTTCAAGATTCTGAGTTTACGGGAAGTATCCTGTAGGTTTTGATTCCTTTGCGAGTGTCGAAAATTTGTTGAAAATATCGACATATCGGCTGTATCTTTTGATTGGCTTGGCTTAGAAGTTTAATATTTTCACAGCTTAAAGGCACAATAGACCTAGGTATTTGGTATAAATTTCAATTTGATAACTTTATTCGTTCGTGAGAAATAGGGTAGTAAGTTCCATTTTATTAAAATATGTTTATTATATTATATAACTAAAAAAATGAGATTTTCGCAATTTTTCCTATATTTGCATTATATGACAATCCTTCATGCCAAATTTCAAGATTCTGAGTTTACGGGAAGTATCCTGTAGGTTTTGATTCCTTTGCGAGTGTCGAAAATTTGTTGAAAATATCGACATATCGGCTGTATCTTTTGATTGGCTTGGCTTAGAAGTTTGATATTTTCACAGCTTAAAGGGACAATAGACCTAGGTATTTGGTATAAATTTCAATTTGATAACTTTATTCGTTCGTGAGAAATAAGGTAGTAAGTTCCATTTTATTAAAATATGTTTATTATATTATTTAACTAAAAAAATGTGATTTTCGCAATTTTTCCTATATTTGCATTATATGACAATGCTTCATGCCAATTTTCAAGATTCTGAGTTTACGGGAAGTATCCTGTAGGTTTTGATTCCTTTGCGAGTGTCGAAAATTTGTTGAAAATATCGACATAATCGGCTGTATCTTTTGATTAGCTTGGCTTAGAAGTTTGATATTTTCACAACTTAAAGGGACAATAGACCCGAGTATTTCATGTGAATTTCAGCTTGATACGTCTACGCGTTCTTGAGATAAAGGGTCTTGACAGACAGACAGACAGACAGACAGACAGACAGACAGACAGACAGACGGACAACAAAGTGATCCTATAAGGGTTCCGTTGTTTCCTTTTGAGGTACGGAACCCTAAAAATGGGGATATAATTACAATGAAGATGAACATAAAACCAAAATGATATGGACCAATGTCAAGGTTACGGAATTTTTTAAAGCAGAAAAGTTCGCATTTTGCTGTAAAACCTCGTACACTCAAAGTGAGTTCACCATGATCAATATGAGAAATAAACGGAAGAAGATGGTCAAACCAGAAGATATAACGCTAACCAAAGAATATTTACAAAGACTAGAGCTAAGCGAACATAAGAAGACTTACACGATCTTGTTGATAAAAACTTAATACATACACATACAATACAATACATTATGTAGATTTGTATAACTCTACTATGCCTACTTTAATTGTTAAATTTTTCGAAATTCATGGTAATTGATAAACTCATATTTTTTAAATTTTATATTTCAATAGTTTTAAATATTGTGACTTCATTGTTATAAATACTACAATTACTATCAAAGAAGACTGAGTAGCATTTGGTAGTCATTTTTGTATAATTTTCTTTTAGGTTTACTTTTCTTTACGACATTCAGTTGTAGAATTTGTAAGCAGTAAAGTCTTTTGTCGGTTTACTTTTATAGTCAAACTTTTTATTACCTTAGTATGTATTTTTTCGTGTACTGAACATAAAAGTTTCCTTAAAACTATCTAAAAAATTATTAATACAGTGACTTATTTGGGAATGAAACCAGACTTCATTACAGAGATTCAGAACTAGAGAGACCTAAATAATAAAAGGTCTTTTAAAAAACAATGTTTTCAGACAAACAAAGACCTTTATTTAGGTCTTTGTTTGTCTGAAAACATTGTTTTACTGTTTATGTGTAGTACTGTTTTTGTATAAATTAAGAAAAAAATATTATTAATTGTATTAATTATTTTTTTTAAATTATATGCGCGTTGGTAGATAAGTAAAGTAGGATATAAATTTAAAATAGTATGAATTTAATTAAAGTGCAACCGAATAATCTCCCTTTTCTAAAAATATTGTTACATTATGAACCTTTATTCATCATTTCCCAAAAACTTGTTTTTTTGAGTTAGGTCTCTTTCATTCTAAAGGTGCGATATATTTTTTTATAAATTATAAACTAGCGCTTGACCGCAATCCCGCCTGATGGTAAGCAGTGACGCAATCGTTGATGGTAAAGCGCACTAGTTTATTAAGAGCCAATTCACTCTAGCCTTGAAGACACTCAAATTGTAGTCCGACGGAAACACCGCCGCTGGCAAATTATTCCAGTCCTGCGATATACGCGGTATAAAGGAGGAGGCGAAACGCTTCGTCCGGATCGTAGTGGTGTTAACAACGTAAGGGTGGAAACTAGCCGTACGACGGGTCGTCCGATGGTGGAAAGGAGATGGGGGAATTAAATCATGCAATTCCCTTGCACACTCCCCGAAATGCATCCTATAGAACACCGAAAGGCTGGCTACTCTACACCTGTGCTGCTAGATCAGGGTCACCAATCAGCCTCTTCGCACGCCTCTCCATCGAATCCAAAGTGGCCAGGTGACCCTTAGCAGCACCAGCCCAAATGTGGCTGCAGTACTCCACACGAACGGACCTGTGACCTATATTGTTCAGCAAAAGAAAGTTTCTATTGTATTCTTGTAAAATATATGAATTACCGAACAATATGTAAGCGTAGGTATGTACTGAGTTGTGTAATCATCATTGTGATATATACTGTTACATCTGATTAAATACTGACCTACTAACACCAGACGTAGGACCAACAGAAAATGAAATTATGAAATCTTATGTCTTCTATAAACACATAAATTAATAAAATTGCATTGTCTGTTTGGTTATTTGGTAACGCCAAAAAACAGATTTCATCATCATCATCATCCACCTTTTTATCGCCCCACTGCTGGGCACCGGTCTCCTCTCATACAGAGAAAGATTGAGCGTTGCTCAATGCTAGTTGCTGATTTCAGGCTTAAAGTCCAGGTTTCCTCAAGATGTTTTCCTGTAATCAGTCATTGGTGTCCAAGATATACTTAGAAAGTACATATAACTTAAGAAAGTTACATTGGTACTTGCCAGACCTGGAATCGAATCCGCACACTCATACTTAATAGGCTGAGTATTTTAACCACTTGGCCACTACAAAAAAAGAGTTGTACTAAATTTTTATTTCTAAATTAAAATATGTACAAATACTTATTACAAAAAATATATTTTAAAAAACTTTATCTATTTGTTCCGGATAATGTACCAAACGGACCGGATTTGTTGATGAATAATCTTCGCCAGTTGATTATGCCCGTGCAAGTACTCGCCGTTAGCCAGACGAGAACAACCAGAGATAATTTATTTATCTAAATATACTTTTACACCAAAAACATAGATTGATTAATAAATACATTCAACACTAAAATACAATAGGCGGCCTTATCGCTAATACAATCTCTTCCTTGTAATGGGCAGAGATTTACCTGAACCATAAATGGGACTGTGTTGGTGCACATAATTATATATACAATACACTAAAATAGATCATGTCAGCGTTAATCCCAGTCGCATCCGAAGCTTTTTCTTTCCAGTCCAACTGCTGAGTTGGACTGGTAAAGCGGACCCCACACTTCAAAGCTGAAAAACTTAGCCAAAATCAGCATTTTGCCTAAACTTCGATATTTTCCGTGAAGCCGTGAACTTTTGAGGGCTCCAACAACCCGTAACAACTGCCATTAGATGTTCGTTTGGCAACCGGGACCAACGGCATAACGTGCTTTCCGAGGCACGACCAGACCAGTGCAAATATTCATGCATCCAGTGCATTTATTCATATTTGCACTGCGCGGGGATGGAACCCGCGCCTCCTTGCTTAGCCTCCGCGTTCGCTACCGCTACGCCACATTAAATTAACCCTGTTATTTCTCGTTTGCTAGATTTTTTATTCCTGTATTTTATACCGATCTGAACAGCTACATATTCAATCAAATCAGTCTTCCATCTAGCTATTTATTATCCAACGAATAGTTAGAAACCGCTTTTCGAATTAATTCCGTGTCTGACCTACTATCAGGTAAATGATATGTAGTGTGCACTCTGCACGACTTTCGAGACACAAGGTTCAAGTTCGTACAACAATCCACCTTCAAGGGTTACAGTTCGCTAAAGGAATTCATTTGTTAGGGTTCCGTACCTAACAGTTAAAACGGAACCCTATTCATGAGACTTCGTCACTTCGCTGTCCGTCTGTCCGTCTGTCTGTCCGTCCGTCTGTCACCAGGCTGTACCTCATGAACCGTAATAGCTAGACAGTTGAAATTTTCAGACATTGTATATTTCTGTTGCCGCTATAACAGAAAATACTAAAAATTATAATGAAAAAAAAAAAAAAAGAATTACGGGGCTCCCATACAAAAAACGTGATTTTTTGGCGTTTTTAAAGCTAATCTCTAAATAATCTCTAGATAATTTTTAGAGATCTCTTGGTGGTAGGCCATAACATCGGCTGTAGGCAAAAGTTACCACCCACCAGACACATACAAACATTGCATCACCTCGCCCAACTGCCGTCTTTCTTCCTATTCACTAAGTTTTTTAAGTGATTACCTAGGCTTAATAAACTAGCGCGCTTTACCATCAACGATAGAATCACTGCTTATCATAAGGCGGGATTGCGGTCAAGCACTAGTTTATAATTAACGAAATAATAATAATAATAATGGTACCGAACCAATTGTGAGCGAGTCCGACTCGTACTTGGCTGGTTTTATTTATAGTGTTGGTTACGTCGGATAAAATAAAACATCAAGCGATGGTCTCGACTACCTGGCGTCGAGGTTTCTATGCAGTTCTCGGTATCCCAATTAGTTTGTTTTGTTACCTAAATAACTACTTATGTAGGTATGATATGTAGCGCTTGCCTGCATACCTATATGTACTTATATATTATGTCAGCGAATACCAGAGGCTGTGTTTTTCTTTATTTTTCATTCTTCTTATAGGATTTAGGACTTGCAAATGTTAAATGTTTTTTATTTTTTTATTTATTAATTATTAACTAGTGCTTGACTGCAATGCCGCCTGATGGTAAGCAGTGATGCAATCGTTGATGGTAAAGCGCACTAGTTTATTAAGATTGCGAAGGGCGATGCACGGGGTAGTTTAACACCCCATTACCCCGTGCAGGAGACGAGGCCCGGACAGACCGGGCCAACACGAGAGTGTGGGGCCGTGGAAGAATTTAGACTCCCACGGTCCCACGCGCGCTCGTGATAGAAGAAGCACCGGGGTGGATTTAGTCAGTAAAAGTCTGACAGACCCCGTCGCCCATCCCAGGGCGGCGGACATCCTATGAGGATTTCAAAAAAAAAAAAAAAAGGTGATCCAATGTTAAACCCAAGACCAACACGACCAAACGATGCTGCGCTAGAGGAAGATTGTTCTGGAGACTCTCCACGACCAAACTCCCGACACAACAACATTGGACGCATCGTACCCGCCACTCATCGCAACACAACTGCTCAGACCCGCCCTCCGTACGGCTTCACCAGACATCATGCCGGAACACGACGAATCGCTTGGCGGCAAGACTTTGTCTGGTGGGTGATAACTTCCGCCGGCAGCCGATGTTATGACAGTATCGCATTAAATTAGCTAGCAAAACTCTGCGGGTGTGATGAATGTTAATATCTAAACGGTATTGATATACCTAACTACGAAGGTAACTCTGTATGTCTGTTACCTGTGGGACCAGGAAGACCTGGCTTAATCGATGGCTACAACAGGCATGTTCACTCCCAGTTTATCCATTCGTTAAATTTTGTTTTAATTAATAGTTTTTTACATATACGCAACTAGCTTTCCGCCCACGGCTTTACCCACGTGGAATTCGGTTTTAACGCGCTTTTTAGATTTCCCTCTGGAATATCAAATTTTTCAATAAAAGGTAGCCTATATCCTTTCTCAGGGTCTAAAGATTGTCTGTGCCAAATATCATCAAAATCGGTTGAGAGGTTTAAACGGGAAAGCGTAACAGACAGACAGAGTTACTTTCGCATTTATTATATTAGTATGGAAGATGCGCGTTGTAAAGTCGATAGTCGTTAGAATGTTCTAAAAGCTTCGACTCTCCCTCATCGGTCGAGGAGGAGAACACATAACAATGAGACGTTTCCGCGTGAATTGTGGCGGGAATAGATTCCTGTCAAAATCTTCTAGTATATTAAATTCTCCTATCACAGTATTTTTCCTCGAACTCCTCCAAAACGGCTGAACCGATTTTTACATTCGTTTTGATATTCCTTAGTCCTGAGAATAGGTATTTTTACTATTACTACTCATCATCATCATTATCATTTCAGCCGAAAAATGTCCACTGCCGGACATAGGCTCAAGGATCTCTACGACGACCGGTCCTGCACCTCCCGTATCCAGTGGTTTCCCGCGACCTTCACTAGGTCGTCGGTCAAAGGGGAGCAGGGCCGTTTTAATGTTGTGTCAATCGTTAGAAGGGATAATGCCATAATCGCCACGCTTGGCAGGCGGGTTGTCGATCACAGTTCGATGTTTGTAGTACTCCGATGACGCTACTGCCCGTCATCCGGTTTTATTCCCTTAGTCGCCTTGTATGAGATGGGGTGGATGAGATGGTGTATTACTACGTACGCGTGTGATACCGCGGGGCGCTACTAGAATTTGGCATTTACGTGGGGCTAACTGGCATATGTATAGTAAATAGTTTAATTAGCTGTTCAGTGTCTCATAATATTAACTGCTTTGCATGCCTAATATACAACGTGTAACATAAAGGGTATATACATAACAAAGACATGGCATCTTTACATGATATCAAACGATATTGGAAGGATTTTTTAATTATATCTCTTTATGTTAGGAAGTTATGAGGAAGAACACCGCCTGTGATAGGCTACTATCATACTAGTTGCACAGAGATATTGATGACATTTATCGGATTTTGGCAAGTAACGTGACGGGTAACGAGTAGTTATTAACATATGTAGTGTGCTGCCACGTTTGTTATGATTTTATTTTAAGAAACACACGAAACCGAAAATTTGGTACCAATTTTTTGAGTATTTTATTTTGAGTTGAAACCCTTCCGATATCGTTTGATATCATCTAAAGATGCCATGCCCTTGGTATGTATATACCCTTTTTGTTACAAGTTGTATACAAGTTTTTGTAACTGAACGGAAAACTGTGCTGTTGGGGGGTTATGTTGAACGACTTCTTCTCCTCAGCGAAAGCACTAGGAGTGCTTTCGCATGTGTGGTAAAGGGTGGGCGTTTTAATGGAATCACTTATGTAATTTTGAAGTTCGTAAAGTGCTGATAGGTAGCTTAATTTAAATAAATGTTGATAATGATAATTTCCGACCGACATGTCATGGGCAGGCACACATACCTACGGGGTAAGTATATGTTATTAATTATTACAAAACGTATATTTTATTTAGGGCAGCTGCTATCTTCCATGGAAACCTACATATACACAGGAACTTATGCTTTACTTTAATATAAAGACTGTAATAGACACTGGCGTGGGCAAAATGCAAGATGTAATTGCCAAAACACCTCGTGCGACGCTAGCGCACAAAGATTACCGAATCTTGCCGAGCATTCGAACGCTTGCGCTCGGCTTTATTCGGTAATCTTCGGTAGGGAGTCGCGAGCTGAGGTTTTTATCCGACAGTGAAAACAGCCTTAGAAATTTTACTGGCAATGCCTTATTCCACGGTTACAATTGAAAGACCATTCAGTACACTCAAACACGTGAAAACATGGCTGAGGTCAACAATGATTGAAGACAGATTAAATGGACTTGGTTTGCTTAGTGTACCTACATAAAAAACTTGTAAACAGTATAGACATTTTTTTTTTGCGGAGGACTTTATGAACAGAACATCCTGGAAAATTACTTCAAAAGACTACTTTAAGTGCAAGCGATTTAATTTAAATAAAAGATAATTACATACAAAAGGTTTATTAATTTCACTATCGATAAAGCAGGATTGTTTTCGGCTGTTTGCCCAACACACTACAAATACCTAATGTTATACATGACCTAGTGGTTAAAACACCAGCCTTTCAAGTATGAGTGTGCGGGTTCGATTCCAGGTCAGGCAAGTAGCAATGTAACTTTTCTAAGTTACATGTACTTTCTAAGTATATCTTGAACACCAATGACTGATTAAAAGGTGAAGGAAAACATCTTGAGGAAATCTGGACTTTATGTCTGAAATGGCCAACCTGCATAGAGCAAGCGTGGTGATTATGCTCAATCCTTGTCTGTATGATAGGAGACCTGTGCATAACTATGGGACAATAAAAAAGGGTAATTATGGTACATGGTACATTAGGTATGTAGATAGATTAGACTGACTATACAGTAATGTGTAATAAACAGCCGCGGACGATCCGATCCTAAAAAATCTGCTATGCCACTTCTAGACCAGAAGCCGGGTAGGTACGTTCATAATCACCTAAATGGTTATTGAATTATTCATTTAACCATCATAAAAATGCAGTTCTATAAATAAAAAAAATAACAGCTTAGTTCGGTACCTACTAAGTTGTTACTTTTGTATTTAGAACTTTGACTTAGCCTCAATAAAGCTCGAAATACAAATACTTACTTTTTTTTTCCGTTGTGGAATTCCTCATAGGATGTCCGCCGCCCTAGGGTGGGCGACGGGGTCTGTCAGATTTTACTGACTAAAACCACCCCGGTGTCTCTTTTATCACGAGCGCCCGTACAGGGCCATGGACCGCACGATTCCCACGTACAACCGCCTACAGGCGGCGCTCGGGCCCCCTACATGTTGGGAAGCAACGTTGATAGAGCGCCTGCTGCACCCAACAGCTTGGTCGCCAGCCGCTGGAAGTGGGGCCCGAATTCCCATCGGCTGTCGAGCACCAATCCCAGATACTTCATGGTGGACTCGACAGCTATCCGAAATACAAATACTGACCCAAAGACTGCAACTAAAGTTAGATTTGGTATTGTAAGAAGGGGATAACATTTAAACCACAGGCTTACATTTTCACTAAGTACTTATTAGTTTGGTGCAAATATAAACACTAATTTAAAGAATAAATAAGTGGACTTCTCGCTTAAGTAAAAAGTAAACGCCATTTATTTTTTGCTCATAAAAATATCGGTCAATACGATCTTGAACGTTTGTGCCAAAATCCTACTTCGATACGAAAGCTTGTTTGCAAACACTTATATCAAATATATTATCCATCTAAATGATTTAATGACTCCTAAGCGGAAATATGCGTTTCTCTTTGAAGACTGAATAATATACAATTTTTGTATTTAAATATAAGTCCAATTAACCTCTTTTTTAGCAGAGTGATACTTAATCAATACGATTTTTATACTCTCATAATCAATTCAGCTGAAAGACATAGGTGTTCACTCCCCTATACTTTCAATAAAGCTGATTTTTTTTTTTATGTAGTTTTCTCTATGTGTATAATTGACCCTTTAGTCTCGTGGCTACAAGTACGACTCAGCTTGGAAGTTGATTGAGTGATACCCTATGACTCGGAAAGCACGTTACCGTCCTGCGCCTGGTCTGTCTCCGGTCGTGTCGGATTGCGTGTCGTCCCATCAGACTATGAGAATGAAGGAAGAACAACATGGAACTTCTGGCCACCCACGAAGCGGGCTTGCGGCGAGCAAACCATAACTGGTAACCGGACTAATACGATCATCATCATCAACCTTTTTATCGTCCCACTGCTGGGCACAGGTCTCCTCTCATATAGAGAAGGATTGAGCGTATTCACCACGCTTGCTCAATGCGGGGTGGCGATTTCAGACTTTAAAGTCCAGGTTTCCTCAAGATGTTTTCCTTCACCTTCAGTCAATTGTGTCCAAGATATACATAGAAAGTACATATAACTTTAGAAAAGTTGCATTGGTACTTGCCTGACCTGGAATCGAACCCGCGCCCTCATACTTGAGAGGCTGGTGTTTTAACCACTAGGCCACCACCACTCGAGAGTAATACGATATCTCTTGGTAAAACTGGTGGTCAGACTTACGGACTTCTGACGACCCGTAACGACTGTCAAAGATCTACAATTGACAGTCGGAAACAGTGGCTAGACATGCTTTACGGGACACCGAGGGATCTCGTTATGTAAAGGTGGTCACCCACACAGACCAACCGTGTTATCATACACTAGCGATCGCTCGCGACTTCGATCGCTTGGAGTTATTTGAATATTTTATTTTAACCCCAAAAGAGTTATTTTAAACTAGCTGTGCCCCGCGGTTTCACCCGCGTAACCTTCTAGCCGAATGAGCTCAGTTGATATAAAATAAGCGCCTGTTAAAATAATGGGAGCAATATGTACTACATCCGCGTTTGCTCCCGTTTCCGCAACATTTTTTGTTCCTGCTCTTCTCCTATTGGTCATAGCGGGATGTTATATAGCCTATGTCCTATCTCAGGCTCTAGACTATCTGTGAACCAAATTTCATTACAATCGGTTCAGTAGTTTTGGCGTGTAAGCCGGACAGACAAACAGACAGACAGAGATACTTTCGCATTTATAATAATAGTATGGATTGTAGTATCTTATGAGATGTTAAACGAAATTAAGTGATGTCAAGGACAATTTTGTTAAAAATTAAGCACTGTTAATTTATTTGGACAAGGATTAATTTTTGTGTTTTATTTTTTACATGCTCCACTTCTATTGGTCGCAACTCGCAGCGTGATGTTATATAGCCTAAAGTTTTCCTGGATTAACGGGCTACCAAATCTATACTATGTATATAAAGCTGAAGAGTTTTTTTTGTTCGCGCTAATCTCGGGAACTACTGATCCGATTGGAAAAATTCTTTTTGCGTTGGATAGCCCATTAATTCAGGAAGGCTTTAAGCTATATAACATCACGCTGCGACCACTAGGAGCGGAGCATAACTAACTCCACGCGAACGAAGTCGCTGGCGGCCGCTAGTCAAAAATAATTTTTCAAATCGGATCAGTAGTTTGTGAGATTAGCGCGTTCAAACAAATTCTCCAGCTTTATAATATATTAGCATAGATTCAAATTGGCATTATTGCAAAGGTCCGCCGGTATTTCACACCGGGACAACTTCTAATCCATACTAATATTATAAATGCGAAAGTATCTCTGTCTGTCTGGCTTTCACGCCAAAACTACTAATCCGATTGTAATGAAATTTGGTACAAAGATAAGACTATCTGTGTACCAAATTTCAAAAAAAAAATCATATAAGTAGGCTATAAAATCATCCATCCCGCTATGACCAATAGGGGCAGAGCAGGAACAAAAAATGTTGCGAAAACGGGAGCAAACGTACATATTGCTCCAATTATTTTAACAGGCGCTTATTTTATATCAACTGATCTCTTTCGGTTCGAAGGGTACGCGGGTGAAACCGCGGGGCACAGCTAGTATTATACAAAGCGCAGATCCGTTCGTGAGTGGAGTACAGCAGCCACATTTGAGGTGGTGCTACAAAACGCCACCTGGCAAGTTTGGATTCAGTGGACAGGCGCCCGAAGAGGCTAATTGGTGACCCAGATTTGGTTCAAAACGGTCTCCAAAGCCTGGAGCACAGGTGTAGAGTAGCCAGACTGTCAGTGTTCTATTTTACAGGATGCATTTTGGAGAGTGTGCATGGGAATTGTATGACCTAATTCCTTCATCTACGTTCCACAATCGTACGACCCGCGTCGTACGGCATGTATCCACCCTTACGTTGTTGACACCACTACGATCCCGACGAAGCGTTTTGCCTCGTCTTTTATACCGCGTACGTCGACGGACTGGAACAACTTGCCAGCGGCGGTCTTTACGCCTGACTACAACTTGAGTGTCTTTATGGCTAGAGTGAATAGGCTCATAATAAACTAGCGCGCTTTACCATCAACGATTGCATCACAGCGGTTGCTTACCATCAGGCGGAGTTGCGGACAAGCACTGGTTTATAATATTAAAAAAGTTCTGACTACATTATATCCCATACTTATCTGCATTGCAGAGAGTAATCAAGGTATGTAGTTCAATACCTTAATAGGATTTGTTAAAAAAAAAAATTGTCCGAGGTTAGGTTACACCGGATAATCATTAAAAATGTTGCAATATCATAAACGTAATTGATATCATTTTATGATAGCAATCAGATATTATTGTGTAAAATTTCAAAAGTACTAGTCGTACAGTATTTTGAAATATATTTATAATGTTCATGCTTATGTTTAGATTGGACATGTCAATGGCATTTGACTGTTATTGACAATGTTCACTTGTAACTTATAGCTTCGTCGTCCTCCGTGGCGCAGCGCTCAACACGCCTGCCCGCGACGTGGAGGCCCCGGGTTCGATCCTCGGCCAGGTCATGATGGAAAACGATCTTTTCCTGATTGGCCTGGGTCTTGGATGTTTATCTATATATGTATCTATTATAAATATAGTATCGTTGAGTTAGTATTCCATAACACAAGTCTCGAACTTACTTTGGGGCTAGCTCAATCTGTGTGATTAGTCCGTATATATTTATTATTAGCTTAAACCCACGTATACACTAGGGGACAAATGTCGTGCAACCATGTCGGCAGCGACGTTGGCACGACGTTGCCGGACTTCGGTCAACATGTCTGGCAACATTGCGCGACACGGGGCGCCAGCGACGTCAGATGAGGTAGCGCGAGGTTGCCGGACTTTACACGACATGGCTGACAAGATCACGCGACATCGCTCTGTTATCCTGTGTTGCAGCGTACTTTCAGATCACTTTCCAACCCACCATCTTCTCGTTTTTGTTCTTTGACGTTTCATTATAATTATGTACGCCGCAGCCAACCAAACTACCTCGGTGAATATATGAAATGTCCGGCTAAGATTCACGAAGTCGAACGACTTCGCCTGACGTTGCAACGGACATAAGTCGCGCCATGTCGCCAGATATGTCAGGCGAAGTTTCACGAAGTCGCTCGACTTCGTCTGACGTCGCTGCGGACATAAGTCGCGCGTTGTCGCCATATTTGTTCGGAGAAATCGGCCGGCTTCGCTTGACATGTCGTGGCACATATGTCCCCTAGTGTATACGAGGCTTTATCCGCAATTTCGTATGCGTGTCGAGAAACAATAACGTAGTAAGAACCTATATTACATCAGTTATCTGAAATTGAAAATCTATCTAGTCATTTCGGATATGGGCCGGGACAAACAGACCGAATGACTTTTTTTTCAATTGATTTTTTTTAACCATCAATGTATATCGTATATTATGCTTGAATGCATCATGCATTCAGCAAAAAGCTGTTTTATTTACATTGCAAATAGACACCTCAATTTTATTTATTTGTATACGTACCTAACTGTTGGCATTTCAGACTTAAAGTCCAGGTTTCCTCAAGATGTTTTCCTTCATCTTATAATCAGTCATTGGTGTCCAAGATATACTTAGAAAGGTTATATTGGTACTTACCTGACCTGGAATCGAACCCGCACACTCATACTTGAGAGGCTGGTGCTTTAACCTAGTGGTTAAAGCACCAGCCTCTCAAGTATGAGTGTGCGGGTGTCCAAGCAAAAGTCGTGATGGCCTAGTGGGTGGTGATTGCGCTCAATCTTTCTCTCTATGAGAGGAGACCTGTGCCCAGCAGTAGAACGATTAAAAAAGGTTGATGATGACGATTCGTAACTGTAAATGTGAAATCTCAGTTTAACACAGGTAAGCTGCATGCTTGGTTTCGTTAAATAATCACTTAGGAGATGAAACTAGTGATAAAATTGAATGCATGGTTAGCGCCATAGTTAAGCTCTTGACTGCTGCGCTGCGTGTCGCGGGCTCGATTCCCGCACAGAAGAAATATTTGTATGACCTAAAAGTAATTGTTCCGGGTCTGGCTGAATGTGTATATGAGTTTATATGTTTGTAAACGGGCCCACGATACAGGAGAAATTCCTAGTGTGGAGCAAAGCTATTTATTAAAAAAAAAAAGAAAACTGAAGTACCTACTAGAACAAAAAAGATTTTAGCTTAAGTACTACTTCTTCTTCTTCTTCTTCAAAGGCCTCCCCCAAGGCTTTCCACGTAGACCGGTCTTGTGCTGCCCGCATCCATCGGCTTCCCGCGACCTTCACCAGGTCATCGGTCCACCTTGTTGGGGGCCTCCCTACGCTGCGTCTTCCAGTACGTGGCCGCCACTCCAGAACCTTACTGCCCCATCGGCCATCGGTTCTACGAGCAATGTGCCCTGCCCACTGCCACTTAAGTTTTGCGACTCGCAGAGCTATGTCGGTGACTTAAGTACTACTTACAACCACAAAATTAAAAATAATACGTCCTTTAAATATTTTAT
Organism: Sesamia nonagrioides; assembly: GCA_017933935.1. Taxonomy (NCBI): domain Eukaryota; kingdom Metazoa; phylum Arthropoda; class Insecta; order Lepidoptera; family Noctuidae; genus Sesamia; species Sesamia nonagrioides. Next base: position 81,672 of record JADWQK010001767.1, read on the forward strand.
TTTCTATACAAAAATGACGTCTAAAAAATTAAACCTAAACAAAAATAATCTTACGATACAGACTGTAATAATAAATCAACCGAAAATTCTTGAAAACCAGCTTTTGTTTTCATCATTTCTAGTAATTGGGGGGCTGGATGTAGGCTCCGTAATCGTCTGGGTCGTAATCGGTTGGTTTGTAGGGTAAATGGGTCGGCTTGAGGGTAGAAGTGGTTGATTTGTTTGCTGGATCGGCTGGTTGTAGGCGGGTTGGTTACTAATTGTTTGAATCGGCTGTCCGTATATCGGTTGGTTCGTTGCTTGAATCGGCTGACCGTTTGTCTGTTGGTTTGTAGGTTGAATCGGCTGTCCATATATCTGTTGATTCGTTGGTTGGATCGGCGGATTGCTGCCAGGATGGTATACGTTTTCTATGGGCTGGAACTGGCTAGAAACTTGTAGTTGGGTCGACGGAATATAAGGCCCTGAGGTAAAATTTGGGATCGGCTGCGGTTTTACAGAGTCCTGACCTGAAATAAAAATTTTGTTTTGGAATGTGGACAAATAAATTGGTATGAATATAATTCTTGGTTGGTCTGTAATACTTATTGAAATAAAACATCCACAAACTGATCCTGCACACTAATTTCGTAACATTCTATCAATCTATAACATCTACAAGATATTTTTATATCTGCGAAACCCGAAACACGTGTCCAGTATTTTCAAGTATGTCATGAAAAACCAGAAAGTTATGAGCTTGTTATCCTACTTGGCTGTCCCAACAAAAATATGGTCCGCTCATGCGGGCGACCGGTGCGTTGACCTCTGGCGTCAGCTGTGCGCAGTACTATGATCTACCGTAAGCTGCGTGAGTCGCTCGGTAACCACACTGCAACAATTTCTAAATGTATACGGTAAAAAATGATTGGAATCGATTCAGTTGCTTGTTCTGAACAAACTGTATTCAGGTTTCGCATAATCAGAAAATAACGTTGTATAAAAAGGATCACTTAATTAAGTAATCTTTCAAATTCTTTCGTTGACAGATAACAAATAGCCTAAGTCGAGTCTAGAAGATTAAATCCTTTTCCTTAAAAGTTTCCTATACAATATGTAAAGAAAACCCTGTCCGACCCATAAGGATAATAAAGGTTAGATAAACACTTGACCAAATATGATATAAAATTTTACATAATCATCATAGTAACGATACTAATGAATTTTGAAATAATCCTTTTTTCCCGGCAATTAATTCCAATTTCCCCGAAATTTGGTAATTTTTAAAAAAGTGACAGCACCGGTATTGTTTTAAGCGAATAGCGACGCGGGACACGTCACAGGTGCCGCGTGCCCTGCCCCCCGCCGCCCGCGGTAGGGGTTACTAACCGCACATGTATTAAGTTACCTCCTTTTTCAAAATAATATTTAAGTATTTTTTTAGAGAGATTTTTTTTTAAGTTTAGCCTGTCTTTGTATACATTAGTAGAATCAGTTATCGATACCTAACAATACCTTCACTGATCGGACAGGGTTTTCTTTACATATTGTATGTATAGTGAGAGAGTACTAAGGAAGGGTTTGTGTGGAGAAACATTTTAAATGTCTTAAAACCAAAAAGAAATCGAAGACACGTGACTGACTGGGCCCGCGCCGTAATTTACAGCCTACTCCATATCATCGAGAGGTGGCTTGTATCCCAGCAATGGGAACATTATAGACTTATTACACTTATGCTATCCACTATAGAAGTTTAATACGGAGTGTAAATTACTAAGAAAGTTCTTTACAGATGAGATGTCCCCCTAGGTACTCGACTTTAAATAAAGCCTCCAGCCAGGACTTTAAAATAACCACTACTTATGGGTTACACCCGTTGGCTAAAAATAAAAAAAGTTGTGTATCTAACGGGATATCGGTTAGATCGATGACATTTTTTTTCCAGGGTGGTAATTCCTTATAGATGTCAGACTCTTACTGACTAAAAACCACTCCGATATTCCATCTCACACCTACGCCGGGTACACAGTAACGTCCGATTTTTTTTTGCTTCTGGGGTGAAAAATCCTCATGAACATTCAGGCATTCTCCCTTGGGCGGGCGTCGGGGTCTATCAGACTCTTACTGGCTAAAAACCACCCCTGTGTCTCTCTTGACACGTGCGCGAGGGGCCGCGAGATTTTTCCATCTTCCAGATTCTTCCGCAGCCCCACACTTGTGCTGGCCCGGTTAGCCCAGGCCTCGTCTCCTGCACCGGGTAGTGAGGTGTTATACTACCCCATGCTTTGCCTCAGAGGCTCGCACCAACACTCGCGCGCTTTCGCCTCGGATCCAACGAGTAGGGGGTGAAGACTTCCAAAGTCCCCCGCCCCCGGGCCCGGGCCCATGGGAGCCGGAAAAGGGCGTTGACCACCCTTCCCCTGCACCCGGTGCGCCTTCTGCATCCGGAGAAGAGAGTCGAGATCTCTCTCTCCCGTTCCGCAGCCCCACACTTGTGCTACATCACGTCCTCGCAGAAGGACACCACCGCGTCCCACGACTCTGTCCTACCGACCATCCTCCGCTCTACGGCCGGCAGCGTGAAAGTCCGATATTAGACTAACATTACCTACAAATAAAAGATTTCAGATAATTACCTTTGTTACCAAACTTATTTTGGATATTGACGAACTCAGTGGGCTCCTCAATCTTTCCTTCAAACAACACCACTCCTTTTTCATTATCCCAAATGAAGAACAGGAAAGGTCTGTCAATTTTTAAGTTCACGAAGCTGTTGATGAGAGGAACCACCATACCAGCAGTCGCTGCAGCGGCCAATGTACCTTTCTCGTCAACTTGCATGTACACTTTGTGGAAGACGCTGTTCACTTGACCTGAACTACTGGGGTCTGTGAAGATACCAGAAAGGTTTGCGGAAGTGGAGAATAGGGTTGAGATGCCCATCTGGAAGTTTAAGAAATAATAAGATTAAGTATAATACATATCTACTTTGACGAGTTTCTCTGCGTGAATCAGAAATGAGGAGATCCGCAGAAGAACCAAAGTCACCGACATAGCTCTGCGAGTCGCTAAACTTAAGTTATAGTGGGCAGGGCACATTGCTCTAAGAAAATAATTATCTACTATATGGATTAAAATGAAATAAAAGAGTAAGCAGATTGTTCCTTATAATAACATGGACACAATAGGGTGTTTGACTAAAAAAAAAACTAATTAGTCCGTCAGACCGATTTCCAAAAAATACTAGACACGTATTTTTTCTTTTTTTAAGTAAACAAAAAATGAAGACGACCAACAGCGCGTTGAAAACTCGTGTGATGTCTATGTGTGGACGCTACACTTTTTAGCCACCAGCGGCGTCACCAGCCACCTCTTCTTCTCAGGGATCTTTGATGCCTTTCATATTTGTCATTTTTTTTGTTTATATGAAAAAAGAAAAAATAAGTGTCTAGTATTTTTTGGAAATCTGTCTGACGGTCTAATTAGTTTTTTTAGTCAAATACCCTATTATCAACTGTAGGTATAACTTGCAATGGACGCCGTTTTTATTCTAACTCTTTTTTTTTTGGGATCTGGCAGTTTAACTTATGAGGTTGTCTTCTGCTTAACCTTGCCTGTGGATGCCTCAATAAATTAAGGCACCCGGCTAGAACATTAAAAAAAATTGAAATCTTAGCGGCTACACATTACGGGACTGCTCCGCCTATGAGTGACTGGATCAGAATCATAAATTCTTTGTATAAATATCGGCTGCCGGCAGCAATTACCACCCATCACACAAAGTCTGGCCGCCAAGCGATTCGTCGTGTCCGGCATGATGTATGGTGAAGCCGTACGGAGAACGGCCCCTTAATTGGCGATTAGGGGGCCGTTCTCCATATGGCTTCAACAGTTTGAGTAGTGGTGTTGCGATGTGTTGCGGGTAAGATGCGCCAAATGTTGTTATGTCGGTTATGTTGTTTGGTCATGGAGGGTCTCCAGATCAATTTCCCACTGGGACAACATCGTTGGTCGTGTTGTTGGGTTTAACGTTGCATCACCTCGCTCACCTGCCTTCTTCCTTCCTATTCACTCAGTTTTTTTGGGTGAATAGGCTCTTATTAAACCAGCGCGCTTTACCATCAACAATTGCATCACTGCTTACCATCAGGCGGGATTGCGGTCAAGTTATATAGACTAGTTTATAATTATAAAAAAAATATAAACTTTTAAATGTAACTGAGAAGAAGAAGTAGTTTAGATTGAAGATTTTTCTGTAAGCTTTGTGTCATTCACTATCTCCAAATCTAACTTTATAAAAACACTTACATTTTTAAGCACTGGCACAATATTATCACTGTACTCAACAGTGAACCTCGGCATGGTAAGGATGACATCAGACGGCCGCAGCATCTTGGATATCTCCAGTAAGCCAATGTAAGGCAGGTCACGGATGAGAGCTATTCCAGCGTCACGATCTTGGGGAACTAGCACGATCATTGAGTAACGGTTACCCTGGAAGGAAGAGCAATTGTTTTTGAATTGAAAACATTATTGAGCTCTATTGTAAGATGACCGACCCGACACCGTGATTTTGTTTTGTTTTTTACTTTTTGTGTATTCTGTGTTTTTTAATGATTTCAGTTTTCAATTCTGCCGGTCAGTCCCACGACTGCCATTTTTTATTTAATTAACATGTTTGAATAATGCTTAAACATTGATTAATAAAGAAAACTTAACCCTTATAGGATCAATTCGTTAACTTTCCGTATGTTAACGTAGTTTATTTGTGATACATTTACAAGCTTAATCTTAGAACGTAATGAATGAATCAGTTTAATGAGATTCATAAAAAATGGACCTAAACAACTTCATGCGTAAACAACTTCATGCGTCAACGAACGAAATTGTAGTCACTGAGCAAGTTATCACTACTACGGACGACAGCAGGTCAAGCTACACGAAACTGTCAGATATTCCCAATCAACCTTGAGCCTTAATATCTTAGCTATAAAGTTGAAGATCTAATAAAGAAACTGTTAAGACGATATATGTATTTTCTTGGGGAACGAGTGTAACTCCAACTATGGTGAACCTCAATTAGATTGGTTCTTACAAATAATACTTAAAGCATTCTGAAAAAAAAATGTTTCTAGATACACTTTGATATTAAAATTCTAAGTATGCAGGTGACCTCTAGTCCCCAGCATACATTGCACGCATAAGATGCACAATAATTGCTATTCATAAATAAAAGGAGGATTACCTTGAAAGCACACTTCCAATTACGAATATGAATATGAGTCAATGGCAGCTGGAATTTCTTCCTAGATTGCAGTAACTTTATGAATAAAGTTAATTGAATACATGGTCTTAGGCCCTTTGTACACACACGTTTTTCTTCGTGGCAAGAAAAACGTGTATGTGCAGAAGGCCTAAGACCCAAGGCCCAAAAACCGCAGTTTATTTGCCGTGTGCAGGCACGCTTTTCAATGTTATATGGATCACTATGAAAGCTTGGTGACCGATACGTTTATTCTGTGGTGCAGTACCGTAAACGACCCTTGCCGTCTACAAAGGGCCATAACATTAAGATATTTGGGAATACACTATAGGTATTCATTTAATTATATTATGGTTCCGTAGATAGATTATAAATTGAAATAAAAATCTTAAATTTAATCTTTTCTGAAATATTATATGAATGTAAATCCCATGTTTTGCTAATCATATAGGTATGTACATTTTCTATTGGTTAGATCCCTCTTTCTCTCTTTATAGGTACGCAACCAAATTTGACAAACCAGGTACCAAAATGCACCTAATTTCATGTTTTTCTGTTCATTCTTTCATGAATATCATCATTATTTCCGAAAAGTTCATTTATAAAAATGCCCGGTTAGAAAGCGGGTACAGGCCACTCGTATTCTAATAATGTAATGAACTGTTCACTTTTATTGTGAAATTTCTATAGACCGGTACAGTTATGTATTTACACAAAACTGAAGACTTGTAATTACTTATTGTTATTATCATTGTATAAACATATCGTTGGTATGCCTTACTTAATAAATAAATTCTTTCTTTATTTACCTCGTATGGCAATTCCACAGCGTGTGCTCTCAGGTTCTCCACATAAGCGTAATTGAGTTCTGCATCCAATTCCATCATGGCGACGTTCTTACAAACACCGTCTCTGAAGAAGCAGTCGACGTGCGTCTGCTTAGGTGAAAACTCGTGCCGCCATATGCCCTTGAAGTACAACGCGTTTGCCACTAACAGTTCCGTTTGTGGGGTGATATGTGCTGGAATGTTGTAAACATGAGGATAATGAAAGATTAAATACTAAACTTCCTCATCTCTGAGAGATTTCCTTTTTTTTGAAACCATTGACATTTCTATAATTAACATAGGTATTGTTTTTTCGTTTTGTTTCTTAGTCTGTCGATTCACTATTCTTCTATTTAGCTGACAAGTTTTAGTTACGTAAGTCTATTTCTTACTTTTGTTAATTAATTTGGTCCACTAACCATTGTTTACATTGGGTATTGTACAGACGACAGCACATCAAGCTATTACAATCTGTCAGATTTCCTTATTAGATTTTAAACTTTAACTCTAGAGCATTAAGGCTCAAGGTTCATCATCATCAGCCCAGCTTTAATCTTAGTGGCATCCGAAGCCTTTTCAGCTTTGGAGTCTGGGGTCCGCTTTACCAGCTTTACCGGTTGCCATACGAACATCTAGTGGCAGTCGTTACGGGTTGTTGGAGCCCTCAAAAGTTCAACAATTGGTCTAACTGCAATGCTTCGATGTCGCCTTCGGGTTGTAGAGGTCAGACGGCAGTCGCTTCACGGAAAATGTCGAAGTTTAGCTATATCAGCAGTTGGACTGGTAAAGCGGACCCCATTAAGGCTCAAGGTTGTTTGGGAATATTTGACAGTTTGGGATAGTTTGACCTGCTGGCGTCCGTACTTAAAGTAACATGTTGTTTAGAAAGACGACTGAGTAGTGTAATAATCACTTATAAGTAGGTGAATGCAAAAAAAAAACTGCATGCATACAAAAAAATGAAGTTGTATAAGAATTTAACTAAACTAAGTAACCAAGTTACATGAAAACACTAGCTATAATTAATCCTCCAATTACATTTAAAAAAATTTGGGCTCCGTTGTCTAAAAATTCTTTCAATTCATTCTCTCTCTACTTTATTTTTACCTCACATAGCCAGAGCTGCACCCTAATTGCGTAACATAGGTATCTACTATTATTATCAATTTATATTGTGTGGAGTACTGCAGCCACATTTGGGCTGGTGCCGTTAAGTGTCACCTGGCCACTTTGGATTCAGTGGAGAGGCTGATTGGTGACCCTGATTTAACTCGAGATGGTCTCCAAAGCCTAGAGCACAGGCGTAGAGTAGCCAGCCTTTCGGTGTTCTATAGGATGCATTTTGGGGAGTGTGAGAGGGAATTGCATTATTTAATTCCCCCATCTCCGTTTCACCATCGGACGACCCGTCGTACGGCAAGTTTCCACCCTTACGTTGTTAACACCACTACGATCCGGACGAAGCGTTTCGCCTCCTCCTTTATACCGCATACATCGAGGGAGTGGAACAATTTTCCAGCGGCGGTGTTTCCGTCGGACTACAATTTGAGTGTCTTCAAGGCTAGAGTGAATATGCTCTTATTAAACTAGTGCGCTTTACCATCAACGATTGCGTCATTGCTTACCATCAGGCGGGATTGCGGTCAAGCGCTAGTTTATAATATTAAAATAAAAATGGAATAATTTTGAAGCATATTGCTAATCCATTGCTCCATAATTGTTTTTAACAACGTATGTGTCTTTTTAACAACGTAAATAACGCAATGAATATTGTGTTGGTTTCATTTTGACAGTTCAACAAAATTAATTGCGTTATTTTCTCGGTGGTAGGCCATAACATCGGCTGCCGGCAGAAGTTACCGCCCACCAGAGAAAGTCTAGCTGCCAAGCGATTCGTCATGTTCCGGCATGATGTCTGGTGAAGCCGTACGGAGGACGGGTATGAGCAGTTGTGTTGCGATGTGTGCCGAGTACGATGCGTCAAATGTTGTTGTGTCGGAGGTTTGGTCGTGGAGGGTCTTCACATCAATCTCCCTCTGGCGCAGCATCGTTTGTCGTGTTGTTGGGTTTAACATTGCACCACCTCGCTCAACTGCCGTCTTCCTTCCTATTCACTAAGATTTTTAAGTGAATGGGCTTAATAAACTAGCGCGCTTTACCATCAACGATTGCATTACTGCTTACCATCAGGCGGGATTGTAGTCAAGCGCTAGTTTATAATTATTAAAAAAAAAGTTACGTTGTTAAGCAGACAAACTTTCCGAGCAATGGTTTAGCAATTGGCTTCAGAATGATTTCAATTGATAGTAATGGAATGTTACTCAATTAGGGTGCTGGTTAAAACCATCTCGAATATAGACTAGAAAGTACAGACGACAGCACATCAAACTACTACAATCTGTCAGATTTTCTTATTAGATTTTCAACTTTGTCACCAAAGGATTAAGGCTCAAGGTTGGTTGGGAATATCTGACAGTTTCGGGTACCTTAACCTGCTGTCGTCCGTACGTTAAACAAATGAAACCTACCTTGATCAATAACATTTGAAATGAGCCCCTTAGTCTTACTGCTCACCCATCCGTTGATAATGTCTGCAGAAGTCCTTGGGTCATCGAAGTCTAAGTTGCTTACTTCAGAGAAATAGAGGCGTTTCACCATCATCTTGTATTCCTTCTTGAGTTGCAGCTTCTTTGTTACAAACAATCCGTTTGCGTTTTGGACGGATACACCGGTTGTGTTTACCTGAAATTTAATTTTGTTAGGGTCCATAAATTATGAAGTTGATGATGAATTATTTTCTGGTCTACACTCACTAATGGTGCCAAAAGCTAGTGGGAGCTCAATGGCAATATGATCGATTTTAATTAATTGTAGGCCGTTGTATCGAACCCAGCCAGGCGCTTTATTTTGTACTAGCTTTCCGCCCGCGGCTTCGACTGCGTGGAGTTCGGTTCATCATCAACAACCTTTTATCATCCCACTGCTGGGCACAGGTCTCCTCTCATACAGAGAAGGATTGAGCGTAATCACCACGCTTGCTCAATGCGGGTTGGCGATTTCAGACTTAAAGTCCAGGTTTCCTCAAGATGTTTTCCTTCACCTTCAGTCATTGGTGTCCAAGATATACTTACAACTTTAGAAAAGTTACATTGGTACTTGCCTGACCTGGAATCGAACCCGCGCACTCATACTTGAGAGGCTGGTGTTTTAACCACTAGGCCACCACGACTTATAGTTCGAGTTCGGAGTTCGGTTATATCGTGCTTTTTAGATTTCCCTAGGGAATATCAAATTTTTCCGCGATATACAACGTGTAACATAAAGGGTATATACATATCAAGGGCATGGCATCTTTACATGATATCAATCGATATTGGAAGGGTTTTTTAATCCTATCTCTTTATATTAGGAAGTTACGAGAAAAAACACCGCCTGTGATAGGCTACTACCATACTAGGCCCACGGAACTTTTGAAGACATTTATCGTGATTTTGCTTAGTAAGGTGACGTGTAACGAGTAGTTATTAACGTATGTAGTGTGGTGCTACGTTTTTTATGATTTGAATTTCAGAAACACACAAAACCGAAAAAAAAGGTATAATTCCGATATCGTTTGATATCATGTAAAGATGCCATGACCTTGGTATGTATATACCCTTTATGTTACACGTTGTATAGTACCCTATTATTAAATCCGGACTTCTAACTTTATGTCTGCAAAATTTCAAAGCAATCGGTTCAGTAGTTATGGCAACAAACAAACAAACTCACTTTCCATTTAAAATATTAGTAAGGAAGTATAAAGAATTCCATCACCGTTCTCCGTTTGGAGCGCAGTGCTCCAAACGGAGAAGTAAAACATAGTGAGGAAACCAACATGTCCTGGAGCCAAATATTCGAATCTAATATACATATTATGTGACATCTATCAACCCGCGATGAGCTCGCGTGATGGATTGGTCACCTATTCCCTCTCATAGAAAGGAGACCCAGTGTCCTAGGACAATTGGGTTGTATCCTAAAAAATAATTTGATGTCCATCAAGACAGATTTACAAAAAATATTGAACACGTATTTTTTATTTTTTCTTTCATTCAAATACCTAAGAAGATATATTGACTTGAAATGACGTCACGCTGTGGTACAAAATAATTAGCCCCCACTCCTTAACTTTAATACGCTATATCGCAGTAGTTTTTGGTAATTTCGACAAAATAAAAAATAAGGGTCTTAATTTTTATTGTTATTTATAAGACGGACAATTTTTTTTTTTTTTTTTTATTTTCATACCCTGGATAGGTACATCCCTATTAACAATGTAGGCTAATTATGTGATGAAAGCCTAAACAAAGCCTTTCATTTAACACGTTCCGTTTGTACATTTTGATCGTAAACTTTACTTACACACATGTACTACATACATTGTGTAGTATTTGCCTCGGGCTAAGTTATTTTAAACATTTATTGATCGATCCATGTTGCAAGATTCCTGCACACCAGACTTTGTGTGGACGAAGTTGGGAATTCCCAACAACAAGTTTATAAAATGCACTCTCCATTGCAAAACCTGTATAAAAACTGCTCCCGAGAAGTACATTGCGCCTTTGGGATTTTCCAAAAGTTCTATATGAGGTTCGAGTTTACTTAGAAAGACTACTCGCTTGTATCCCAGGCATAAGTATAGCTTCAGTATAATTATTGAGAACTAATTACCTGCAAGTTCAAGTTATGTGTACTTTCTAAGTATATGTTGAACACCAATGACCAAAGGTGAAGGAAAAACATCTTGAGGAAACATGGACTTTATGTCTGAAATCGCCAACCTGCCTTGGGCAAGCGTGGTGATTACGCGCAATCCTTCTCTGTATGAGAGGAGACCTGTGCCCAGCAGTGGCACGACAAAAAGGTTGATAATGATGATAATGAATTACCTGCAAATCCTTCATAAATGCGCTCAACAGTTGTCTATAATCATCTTTATTGGGTGTCAGTCTTAAAGCAGTCTGGATTTCAAGAGCAGTGGCCCCATGTGCACCTTCCAACAACATTGCTAGTGTTGACTTAATACTGGCTGGAGAAACCATGACGTTGCCACTCTTCCCTTCAGCGCAATATCGAAGGAGATCGATGTCAAAGTAGTTCAGACGTGAATTCGAAGTCCCGGAAAGACAATCCAAACTTTGGAGTGAAGCAAAGATTAAAACTGGAATGAGGAAAATGACAGCTTTACTTGTCAGCTTTACATGTCAAAAAACGAATCTGCGAACCGAATATAATCCCATTGATGTAATATTTTTGGAGTGCACAAAATAATTACAAACTAAATTATAGTTATTTATGTAGGGATGACAACAGGTCAAGCTACCCGAAACTGTCAAATATTCCCAATCAATCTTGAGCCTTAATGCTTTAGCGATAAAGTTAAAAGTCTAAAAAATTGACACAATGTAGTAGCTTGTTCTGTTATCGTCTGTACCTTTACACAAAAGTATTTCTTATCATTCTCAAGTAATAAAATCACCTTCAATAGATTTGCACTCTTCGGATCAATGCATTGCTGATATGTTTATGTACTCAAACCATTTTATAATTGTCGCTAAAATATACCAAAATGATATACCTACCTAAATGACCACTGACTATTCCTTGCAATGCATATTTTTAATTGACCTGAAAAAGGCTCCACTTTTGTCTTACTTACAGCTATGATAATCGTATGATTTTATTTTTAAAATGATTAATTAAAGGTTCTAGCAACAATACATCATAAATGTAACAATATTCAATTATATACTTTTTTTTGCATTTTTTCACAAGTCTAGATGTCACCTCTACAGATATGGTAACATCATCATCTTCTCCCTCCCACAAGAGGTTGTTGGTGATATTTTCGGTATTTTCGTTATAATAAATGCTGGATCCGTTGTTATAACATATTGATTATTCCACAATCCAGTTAGGTTTGGCATAGAATATCTTCCCCTATTAATCTCCTACTATTCATTCTCTTTTATGCCATGTCTTTCGCTCAATCTAGCCATCGTTTCTATATTTTTTCCTCTAGCTAGCTTTAAGCACATACCTTATATGTATTCAAAACAGTTCACAAATATCTTATCGGCATCAACAACATCACTTATGAGCTAATGATACCGGTTTAATTTTAAAGGAAAATTGTAAAGGTCGTTCCGAAGATATTTAATAACTATTTCCTATACTTTACAGTTAATGAAATCATAAAATGCATATGCATCATGTGTGTACTTTTCCATGTAATTAGAAGACTATGGCTTGTAATTACATGGAAAATTCTCAAGGTTATGGTATAATTTTTAAACATATAGTTGACCTCAATTTAAAGTAAAAAATAGTATCGTTTGAATTTGTTATTTGTGAATATAGGTACATTAAATAACCAATTTATGAACAAAAAAAACCTACACAACAACTTCCCACTCCATGAGAAAAAAATCATCCATCACAGAAAAAAAAACAATTTAAAGTGGTCAATTATAAAATGACTTACCAGCAGCTATTATAGAACGCATTTTTGAAGTTTTTTGCAACTATTTACATAATAAAATAACAAAACCGGTAGATGAAGCTGATCGAGTAACAGACGACCACGAGCAACTCGTCAAGTAAACACACTGATTTAAATTCCTATAGAAACCTGCAAGACATTGAGAGATTGGTGTGACGTAAGCAAAGAGATGACTAAGACATACGACGTTTTCATTTTAAACATAAAACAAGTTATAGCGGAGGGTATTTACGTCCAATTTAAATACTTAATTGAATCAAGTTCAGGTTTTTTTAGTTATTTTGAAAACAAGATTTTGTCTACATCCTTTTTGTTGTCTCCAAATATAAGCAAGGATATATGTAAGTTTTAGCCACCGATATTTCTTTTTAATGCGGTCCTCTCAATTTTTGAAGACTTCTCTGAAAAGAAACATTAGAATTCGATTACTTGTACAGTTACTTAGCTACCTTGTATTGTTTTCAAGAAACTTATACTTCAATCATTGCATTTTCAATAAAAATCAAATCGCAAACGCAAACGCAAACGAGATATCTTATCCACATTTAACAAACATGTTTTCTTTAGATATTTTCATCAGGGTAATAGAAAAAAAAGATGGTATCCTTATCATGATACGTTGGCGTCTCTAATGCTAAGCATTTAAGAGAAAAAGTGAACCTCGTCTTTTCGCATATCAAAAAAAAAAAAAACATAAGCTTCATTTTGGTGAGTGTGCGAGGGAATTGCATGATTTAATTCCCCCAAATCCGTTCCACCATCGGACGACCCGCCGTACTGCGAATTTCCACCCTTACGTCGTTGACACCACTACGATTCAGACGAAGCGTTTCGCCTCCTCTTTCATACCGCGTTGAATTTGCCAGTGGCGGTGTTTCCGTCGGACTACAATTTGAGTGTCTTCAAGGCTAGAGTGAATAGGCTCTTAATAAACTTGTGCGCTTTACCATCATCGATTTATTTTTTTTTTTTTTTTTATTATATTACGGGTAAAAATTAAAGTAAATAAAATTACGTCGTTGCGGGCCATTTCCCAACTATGTTAGCGTCAGCAGTGTCCAGTCTGGCCGGATGCAGCTGAACAGTACTTTTCGTAAGTAAAAAAAAAACTGTTTTATAAAAAAAAAATAACCACCTTCCAAAAAAATACTACAAAGTAAAAAATATAACTAATGTTTCCGAAATTGGTTATTTTTCACTTTCTGGTGTTTTTTCAAAAGTTGGTTGTGTTAACAACGTGCAACTTCGTAAAACGTCTCCCTTTCTCAAGCTGTGAGTTTTCGTCATCCTTTCGAGCTGATATGGTATTATCCTTCATCATAATCATCATCATCAACCTTTTTATCGTCCCACTGCTGGGCACAGGTCTCCTCTCATACAGAGAAGGATTGAGCTTAATCACCATGCTTGCTCAATGCGGGTTGGCGATTTCAGACTTAAAGTCCAGGTTTCTTCAAGATGTTTTCCTTCACCTTCAGTCATTGGTGTCCAAGATATACTTAAAAAGAATCGAACCCGCGCACTCATACTTGAGAGGTTGGTGTTTTAACCACTAGGCCACCACGGCTATATTATCCTTATTCTTCTGTTAATTATAGACCACAAAATATTGTGAGAATTAGCATAAAACCTAATTTGTGTGCGGTACAGAAAGCCCGCAGAAAAAGGTTTATCTACAATTGTTGGCGGCTTCTCGGCTTCTACCAATCATTTATAAAGATAGCTGATGCAGCCTTTAAAGTAGCATTTAATAAACCTATCACAGGACACTGCTGGACAAGCTGTTATTCCACCAATTATCCATCCAATTTTAGTCTATTGCTGGATATATGTCCTCATATGTCCTAGCATGGAATAGAAATACTCCTTGGCCTTTCACAAGTTGCAGTTTTCCGTCTTCTATATCCAGCACTTTTTTATTAGCCTTTTTTCAGGAGTGAGACATCACTCCTGGGCAAAGGCCTCTCTTCACTCAGATGGAGTGAAGGTCCTCCTGGACTGCCGTGATCCCGACTCATTGTCTTAGGGCACCAGTTCTTTAATAATCATAATTTAACTGACAAAGAACAACTTGTACTATTTATTCTGTACCACCGTGTCTAGAAGCTTGACAGCCTCCGTGGCGAAGCGGTAGCGAACGTGGCCGCTGCACATGGAGGCGCGGGTTCGACCCCGCGCAGTGCAAATATTTGTATGTATGGATATAAATATTTGCACTGGTCTGGTCGTGCCTCGGTAAGCACGTTAAGCCGTTAGTCCCGGTTGCCATAAGAACATCTAGTGGCAGTCGTTACGGGTTGTTGGAGCCCTCAAAAGTCCAACAATTGGTTTAACTGCAATGCTTCGATATCGCCTTCGGGTTGTGGAGGTCAGACGGCAGTCGCTTCACGGAAAATATCGAAGTTTCGCCAAAATCAGCAGTTAGACTGGTAAAGCGACTGGGATTAACGCTGAGATGATGATGGTGATGACCGTGTCTAGAAGCTTAGATTTCTAACTTTAAGACGAAAGTGAACACTGAGGACTTTTAAAACTGCGTCTCTTACGGGGATACAGGAGATGAATGTTCGTTTCAAAGTGCTTCATTTATTCAGAAATCCCATCGAGCTCACGGTTTGTAGTAGTAGAATTTAAAAACCTCCCGGCATAAAGAAATGCCTCTAAAAAGTATTTTTTTTTTTAATAATTATAAACTATTGCTTGACCGCAATCCCGCCTGATGGTACGCAGTGATGCAATCGTTGATAGCAAAGCGCGCTAGTTTATTAAGAGCCTATTCACAAAAAAAACTTATTGAATAGGAAGTAAGACGTCAGTTGAGTGAGTTGATGCAATGCTAAACCCAACAATACGATCAACGATGCTGCGACAGAGGGAGATTGATCTGGAGACCCTCCACCACCAAACTCCCGACACAACAACTTTTGGCACATCGTACCCGGCACACATCGCAACACAACTGCACAGACCCGTCCTCCGTAATGTTTCACCAGACATCATGCCGAAACACGACGAATCGCTTAGCGACAAGACTTTGTCTGGTGGGTGGTAACTTCTGCCGGCAGCCGATGTTGTGGCCTACTAAAATAATATGTATTGGCACTTTACATACCAATACCACTTCGAGCATCGAAAAGCACGCCAAGTTTTTGAACCTGGCTATCATTCCAGGATCTGACAGTCGTTACGGGTCGTCAAATTCTCGAACGTCTGACAATCAATGTTACCAGGGGTTATCGCAATACCAGTAACTTGATTGTGTATCAGATGAGGGAGTTAGATTAACAGTCACTTTATTCAAATGCTGGTATTCAGCTGCATGCGGTTACACTGGAAGCCGTAGACTAATTGCGTAACACATTATCAGTAGCAATGGGTTTCATTTTGACAGTTCAACATCATTCATTGCCTTTTTTACGTTGTTGAGCAGATACATTTTCGAGCATAGGAAGCAATAGAATAGCAATAAGCTTCAAAATGATTCCTGAGTTACGTAGTTAGGGTGCCGGTCCTACGTAGTTGAGAAAAGGTTAAAAATGGTTGGAACTTTTCTAAGTGCCGTTTCGTCGAGGGACGGGTAATGAAAACGCCATACAGAACACAGTTGTAGGTAGTATTTTGATCCAAGTATCGGCGTCGCAATGGGAGAAAATTTATTCAAATACGAAATTAACAGTAGCTATCTTTTCTACAATAGCATACAATTATTATGGTTATGTATAAGATCTGATCAGATCTTGATCTGCGCATCCAATATAACAACGCATTCCGGGTGCTGATGGGACTGCCGCGCTACTGTAGCGCCTCGGCAATGTTAGCGGAAGCTGGTACGGACGGCTTTGCGGCCATCATGCGCAAACGGTGCGTTTCTATCTTACGCCGCACGCGCGACAGTCCAAATACCATCCTGCGCACGTTGGTGGATCGATGGTACTCTCCGATGCTGGCTTGCTGGATAAGACTGCACGCCGTCTTGTAGCGATTTTCCACCATCATCGGGGACTCCACTCGACCAGCCACATTGATCTTATCTTAATGTAGTTATAATTATTACTTAATTGATACTTAATTTTTTATGTGATTTGATATTACACAGGAGAAGCGCTGCTGCCCGCTTCCCTGGTGATTTCCCTTAGTCGCCTCTTACGACACCCACGGGAGGATATGGGTTGGTACTATTCTAGGCCCGGTACCAATTTATTTAAATTTATCTCGTGTGTGTAAACTATGGATGTGGGTTTGAAATAAGTAAATTATTATTATTATTATATGCCCACCCATCCTTCATCGTGGGTTAAATAAAATACAAGTTTATCACAATCATTGTATATTTACGTACATTTTTTTTAATCCAACACACGACGTACAAATGGCAGTAATCAACTTGTATTTTTTATCAGTCTATTGTGAAACGTTGCCAGAACAAATTATGGTAAAAAATTACGACACATTCAATATATTATTTTTATGTTTGTAATTGTTTTTTATTCATTCATAGATCTAAAAATATCGTGTAGATGATTGTCAATTCTCATGTCCGTGACCAATCTGCAGTCATCTTTTTGTCTCTTCTAACGATGATCTTGTCTTTAACGTGTAACTTATTTAATACAATTGATCTTCAACATTACAATTATTATAAAAAATATAATTCATCAAACCCTATCATTAAAGTTGCTGTTACATTTCTTTTTTATCTTAAATCTCTAAATCTTCAACAACAAATTATAATTTGAAGGCTCCATCAGCAAGGGATGGGTCAGCTACGCGACCGGTGAACAGCAACTGTCTCGTGGCCTCATCCTGGATGAAGAACAGGAACGGCTTGTTGGCTACTACTTCAGCATTAGCTTCCGTGTCCTCGCCGAACTTGTTCACCAACTCGATTTCTGATCAAGAGAAAAAGATTTTTTAATTATTTTGTTCGATTTTAAAGCTATTCTGAGCCTATCTACATCAACCATCCACAGCCTTATTCATCTTACTGAAGATCAAGCCTCATCACCCCGCCACGAAAGCAGGAATAGGATAGGAAGATTATTGTATTGGTGATATGGTTTGTTTTTTTAAGTTTTAAATAGTGCTTGACCGCGATCGCGAAGTTATACACAAAAATAAAATAAAGCATCGAAAACCCACCTGCAATAATACTAATTGTAGTATAACATACAATTTATCGTTAGCATAGAACATGCTTTTAGGTCGAAAATATTAAAAACCCAATTTAACAACAATTAAAAAAAATTTTAAATGTAGCCGCAATCCTCAGCGACTTGTCAATGACAATCTGTGTCCATATGGGGAACTTAAAAAGTATTTCTGATAGATTAAGACCGAGTTTGGAAAGCGACATTTCTTAAAATACGGAAATTGTCCTTTTGTAATCTTAGCTTAACTTTAAACAGGGTTTTGAAAAGATTATCTTACGTGTAGCGGAGTAGGCAACACTGCCAAGTTCATTGACCTCGATGCCAGATCGCTGCAGCACCTTGGAAATCATAAGTCTCTGGTCTACCAGTTGACCACGAGCGATGCCAGGAAAAGAGGCAGTCATTTCGAAAGCTGATCGGACGCCAAGCTGTAAAAGTGAGAATAATTAATTGGAGTGTGAGAATCTTTCAAGTCGGCTCAGCAAGTGGCGCCATCTAGTTTTGTAACTAGAATCACCGAAAAGGTTGGATAAGAGTGACGCTGGCTGGTGACACTCTAGCAGGGCGTCGTATCTATGGTTACTTGACGTCTTCTAATTACAGGGAGGATATTGGGGCAATCGCATATTATTATACTCTTTGGGAGTTGCTGTCCACGATGAACTGCTAAATTCCGTGACAATCCTGATAATATTGAAGCTGTTGCACCAGTAATACAATAACCGTATCTGGAAAAGGCCTTAATACAAAGTAAACAACATCCGTCCTACGTTGTTTATTTTGCATTAAGGCTGTGGAAAATGAAAGCTGGTATTCTTAAAACCAATAACATTTACTGTTATTGATTTTAAGAAGAAACGCTTTCTTTTTGCGTGTAACTTTCACCAGCGGGTTTAACGAGAATATTAATCGTGGCAATTGTAACTTGAAAGAATGGTAATTTAGAGCCAACGTTGGTGGCGCATTACAGTTAAAAAAAACATCGGCTGTGTCATATACACCAGCAGCGCGCGTCAACAGCAGAGACAACTAAACTGAAAAATTGCAACATATTCGCCGAAAATGTATAAAAAATTATATTTATGATTATAAAAAATAATTTAATCATCATCATTATCATCATTTCAGCCGAAAGACGTCCACTGCTGGACATAGGCCTCCCCCAAGGTTCTCCACGACGACCGGTCCTGCGCCTCCCGCATCCAGCGGTTTCCCGCGACCTTCACCAGGTCGTCGGTCCACCTTGTCCGGGGCCTACCCACGCTACGTCTTCCGGTGCGTGGTCACCACTCGAGAACCCGTCGGCCCCATCGGGCATCGGTCCTACGGGCAATGTGTCCAGCCCACTACCACTTTAGTGTTGCAATTCTTCGGGCTATGTCGGTTACTCTCGATCTTCTGCGGATCTCCTCATTCCTGATTCGTTCGCGCAGTGAAACCCCAAGCATAGCCCTCTCCATTGCCGTTTGAGTGACTTTGAGCCTTCTTATAAGGCCCCTTGTTAGCGACCACGTCTCAGTTCCATAAGAGAAAAAAAAGAAAGAGGTCAATCGTCGAATCCAACTCGGCTGGGCTGCTTTTGGGAAGCTAAGTAAAATCATCTCGTCCGTAATACCGCAGTGTCTCAAGATAAAAGTCTTCGACCAGTGTGTGTTGCCAGTGATGACTTAAGGAATAATTTAATGATTATAAAAAATGACTTTCATTTGTGCGCAATAAAGTTCAGTTTACGCTACAATTTCAAACATTTCTATAACTTTTTCAATAGTAGGTCAGTAGGTCACTTTAAAATCAACTTAATTTTCATTATAAAAAGTTGATACTTGTGTGATTTGTGGGTGTGCAGCACCCGACCGTACCTTACAAACACCTTCTTCTTCTTTTCTCTCGGTGGTAGGCCATAACATCGGCTGCCGGCAGAAGTTACCACCCACCAGACAAAGTCTTGCCGCCAAGCGATTCGTCATGTTCCGGCATGATGTCTGGTGAAGCCGTACGGAGGACGGGTCTGAGCGGTTGTGTTGCGATGTGTGCCGGGAACGATGCGCTAAATGTTGTTGTGTCGGGAGTTTGGTCGTGGAGGGTCTCCACGTCAGTCTCCCTCTGGCGCAGCATCGTTGGTCGTGTTGTTGGGTTTAACATTGCACCACCTCGCTCAACTGCCATCTTCCTTCCTATTCACTAAGTTTTTTTAAGTGAATGGGGTCAATAAACTAGCGCGCTTTACCATCAACGATTGCATCACTGCTTACCATCAGGCGGGATTGCAGTCAAGCGCTCATAATAATTAAAAAAAAAAACCTTTGTCATTTACGCCTGCTGCTCGTGTGTCAAATTTACTATTTTGATAGAAAGTTTGAGTGTATACCTATTTCGTCATGAAGTCGTGTCTTACTTTTTTTGATTCTGGGTGGGATATCATCAAATGATCTTTGGGCGGAGCGGAAGGGCGTGTCAGGCTTTTACTGAATAAAACCCACCCGTGTTCCTTCACTTGCTTAAGTGCCAGAGCCACGGTTCCTTTTCTAGCCAACCCGCAACCCTGACCCAGGAGGCATTGATCTTCGTGGACCCCGTCACGATTTGCTGACATCTCTTTGAGGCGCGCGTAAACCTTACCGAGCGGCGAGCTTTCCATCACTCGCCGCCCGCAAGCCTGCGCCTACGGTTGCCATTGGTTCGATGTTGTCTCCCGAGCAGGGCACCTTAGGCACACCTCTGACCTCTTTTTTTTTTCCGGGTGGAATATCCTCCTGGATGTCCGCCGCCCTGGGGCGGGCGACGGGGTCTGTCAGACTCTTACTGACTAGAAACCACCCGGGCGTTCTGTCTCACACCTACACCAAGGGCTGCGAGAACTAATACTGCTTCCGCAACCCCCGATTGGTGCTGGCCCACCACCGTGGGCCTCCTCGGGTCGGGGGGCGGAGTGAGGTGTATGACTCCCCCCGTGACGTCTAAGAGTGGCGCGCGTGGAACACTTCGCGCCGCCACCTCGGGTCCTGATGTTTGGGTGGCGACAGATGTCCCCGAGTCTATCGCCCCTGGACCCATTTAGGGGGGCTGGAAGAGGGCGTTATCCGCCCTCCGGCGACGCCCGGTACGCCTGCTGCGGGCCGGGTGAGAGGACGAGATCTCCCTCTCCCTTTCCGCAGCCTCCTTCTGCGAGACAACTGTTTCGCAGAAGGAAACCACCGCATCCCAGGACTCTTCGCCGCCGACCATCGACTTGATTACGGCCGGCAGCGACAAGTCACTGCCTCTGACCTCTGCGTTAACATCCGCCCCTACCCAACTAATATTTAAGTCTTTGTACTAACAAACGTCAACACACCAGGAGTGGCACAAATAAATTCGCAATTGTGGTTGAAAGTTCGAGTGTATCTTTTGTCATCAATGTCGTGTCTACCTTAAGTCGTAAGATTGTATTTAAGGAAAATATAAAAGGTCAGTCATAAAATCACGGAATCTCATGGCTAACCACAAGCATCCAAGAGCTCAAAACTTGTTTTTGCGGTTCTAATAAACGAGAATATTTATAAATAAAAACATATTAATTAGTTAATTAAGATCACGTTTTCTGTTATATGAACAGGTAAACAAACTACACAGCCCCCTAATTACGTAACATACTATTACAATCAGTTGGAATCATTTTATTTTACAACAGCCTTGTCCTGAAGCTAGGGTTCCGATTTTATATTGCTTCATCATAGATATTGCACTTGGACTATGGCCCACATCATCAAATGCTACAGTGGCATCTTGTCCAGCTGCCTCCAGTATATGTTCTTCACCACCAGGATGCTGATCAATAAAACTTGTGACATCGTAAACATCGTTGCGATACACGATACACACACACACACACACACACACACTTTTACACTTTTTCTGGTATTGTGTCTTTTGACTCATTTCGAAGCCTATTGCTAATCCATTGCTCCATGTGTTCAAAAATGTGTCTGCACAACAATGTAAATAACGCAATGATTGAGGATTAATCCTTTATAAAGGAATTTGACATATTGTAGCAGCCGATGAGCTGTTGTCTGTATAAAAGATCGTCTTTAAGTCGTCGTATATAGTTCGTATATATGTCGTGCTCCGTGGCGCAGCGGTCAGTACACCTACCTGCAATGTGGAGGCCCCGGGTTCGATCCCCGGCCAGGTCATGATGGGAAACGATCTTTTCCCGATTGGCCTGGGTCTTGGATCTATATATGTATCTATTATGAAATATAGAATCGTTGAGTGAGTATCTCATAACTCAAGTCTCGAACTTACTTTGGGGCTAGCTCAATCTGTGTGATCTGTCCGTATACAATATGTTAAGAAAACCCTGTCCGACCCGTAAGGATAATAAAGGTTAGGTAAACACATGGCCAAATAAAATATGAAATTTTACATAATCATCATAGTAACAATATTATTGAATTTTGAAATTATCTTTTTTTCCCGCGAACTTCCCCAAAATTAGGTAAATTTTTAAAATGTGACAACACCATTTTCGGCGGTATCATCGTTTGATTTATTGTTGGATATTAAATGTATAAATTTATGTTCAATATTTGGCGGTCTCGTTTGTGATGCCGGCGCGCGGCGCGTTTGTCGGTGTCCGCAAAGGAAAAAAAGTAGGTGAAACTAGGGATGTACTATTTTTGCGTAATAACGTTTTTTATCGCTATTAATCGAAACTTATATCTGGTTGAAGGATTTGTTGTAAAAACACAGATTACCCAATGGTAAAAGTACTTTGGTTTGTTTATCGATCAATTACTAATAACATTATTATAACACAAGTATTAGTAAACAGAAACAAGAAAGACTTATGAAACACAATTTTAGTAAAGTTTTACAAATATTTTATCGGTCAATATCATCGATATTGAGACAGAAACTGAAATTAAAACTGGCATGATTTTCATTTACAGCAGTGTACCTCGCTAATTTGAGTTTTGTAAAAGTTCTAAACAATTCCATGCGATGTTGAATCGAGAATAAGAATGAGAAACTACAATACTAAATCGATACCAAAAATAGACGAGTATCAATCGATAAAAAAAACAATATTTTGATTACTTACACATCTCTACCAAAGCGTGCCGGCGTAGGTACCTATTCTTATAAAATAAAAATAATTTTTACTTTAAATTATTAGTTGCGCATAAACATTGCTGGTGTACACTATTCGTGTATTGTGTGATCATGTCGTTTTCTAACGTAGAGTAATGTAACATGCTGATGGAGGTAGTAACTGTAATTAGCTGTGTTGTGATCAGGTGTTAGACGATTTGGAAGTGGAAACTTATCGGTCAATGCACGAGGGCTCCAGCATGACGGTGCTTCACGATATTTTTGCCGACCTGTACGTGAGTACATTATCATTATTGTCCATTATCAGTTCGGCGAGCAGTGGATTGGTAGGGGCCAACTGTGGCCAGCGCGGATTTGACACCACTTGATTTTTATTTGTGTGCATGTCCGTGCTAATCTCGTGCGACGAAATATGGAACATCTCCGCCACAGCAATTGTGCTCATGCAATGAAATGATACATTTGGAGAGTCAGACGACCTTCTTACTTAAAAAAAAATTCTTTTCTCGAGCTGCCTAAGTATCATTGTTTCTTTCGAGAGTCGATAAACGTGAACAAGCTACCTATACCTACAAGCATGAGGTCAACTGCGGTCATGACCTGTGCCTGTGTTGCCATGAAATTACCTATTTATTTTATTTAAGTTATTTATTTTTTAGGGGGTATTTTTTTTTAAGTTTAGCCAGATTTTGCAGGCATTAGTAGAATCAGTTATCGATACCTAACAATACCTTCACGGATCGGACAGGGTTTTCTTAACATATTGTATATTTATATTTATTTATAAAAGATCACCTTTGTATCTGTTTTGTTTTTTATTTCTAACAGAGTTACACATGGCAAGTTTTGTGTCTTAGCTGATTTTTTTGTTGATTTATATTTACCATTCTTTGTTATATTCGGTTATATAATTATGATAGCTAGAACTGGTCCCGATTCTCTTTTTTTCGAACTAAACTAAATTTAATTTCACTCCATCTCTTTTTTTCTATTTCGTTAAGAAAAGGGCGGAAGATAAATTATAGTTTAATGCTGAGAAATACTCCATAGACAGTTTGGATGGGCGCTATGTCTGATGGGGACTACCATAGATATCAGAAACATTAATATCTCTGTGGGGACTACCCACCACGCGCAACACCCGTCTGGTCGGGCAAAGCTTCCTTTTATTTCGAGGCTGAGTGAACTTCTCACCCCATTATTATACCATATAGCGGCCGCCAGCGACTTCGTTCGCGTGGAGTTAGTTATGCTCCGCTCCTATTGATCGCAGCGGGATGTTATATAGCCTAAAGCCTTCCTGGATTAATAGGCTATCCAACGCAAAAAGAATTTTTCAAATCGGACCAGTAGTTCCTGAGATTAGCGCGCACAAACAAACAAACAAAATCTTCAGCTTTATATATTTATACCATATTCCATAGACCTACAGAGACTCATGATGCCATCATTACAAAGATATATATCAAAGATGTTCTTCTATTTCATTACTTTTATTTTAATAATTATAAACTAGTGCTTGACTGCAATCCCGCCCGGTGGTAAGCAGTGATGCAATCGTTGTTGGTAAAGCGCACTAGTTTATTAAGAATATTCACTTAAAAAACTTACAAATAGGAAGGATGAGGTGATGCGATGTTAAACCCAAGACCAACACGACCAACGATGCTGCGCCAGAGGGAGATTGATCTGGAGATTCTCCACAACCAAACTCCCGACACAACAACATTTGGCGCATCGTTCCCGGCACACATCGCAACACAACTGCTCAGACCCGTCCTCCGTACGGCTTCACCAGACATCATGCCGGAACACGACGAATCGCTTGGCGGCAAGACCTTGTCTGGTGGGTGGTAACTTCTGCCGGCAGCCGATATTATGGCCTACCACCTACTTATTGTTTTCTAAGAAACCAAGTACCTTACCTCTCTCAAAACGCCATCCAACTGTGAGGTATAGTCGAATTTGAACTTGGGCAGAGTGACGTCGACCTGGTACTCTCGAAGGTTGTTCAGCTCCAAACGAAGGTCACTGAGGTCATTCAGCACGCGGGGTAGACCCGTCAGGGAGTTGGGCACTATAATATACATCGCGTATTTCTTGCCCTGCAAATGGAATGGAAAATGTTATCACAATAATTGTATTAAGTATATTTAAAATATATTTATATGAAACTAGCTGTTGCCCGCGACTCCGTCCGCGTGGACTTTAGTTTACAGCGCGCGGTGGTTACCGTAAATTAAAAAGAGTTAGTACTCAGTTGATATAAAATAAGCGCCTCTTAAAATAATGGGAGCAATATGTAGTACGACCGCGTTAGCTCCCGTTTTCGCAACATTTTTTGTTACTGCCCTGCTCCTATTGGTCATAGCGGGATGTTATATAGCCTATGTCCTTTCTGAGGCTCTAGACTATCTGTGTACCAAATTTCATTACAATCGGTTGCGTAGTTTTGGCGTGAACGTGCGTCCGGACAGACAGACAGACAGGCAGAGATACTGTCGCATTTATAATATTAGTATGGATGTTATCACAATAATTGTATTAAGTATATTTAAAATATATTTATATGAAATGTTATCACACTAATTATTGTATTAAGTATATTCAACATACATTTATATGAAATGTTATCACAATAAGTATATTCTAAATATATTTATATGAAATGTTATCACAATAATTATTGTATTAAGTATATTCAAAATATATTTATATGAAATGTTATCACAATAATTGTATTAAGTATATTTAAAATATATTTATATGAAATGTTATCACAATAATTATTGTATTAAGTATATTCAAAATATATTTATATGACAACTTACAGTGGTCCCGATTCCCTTGTTCAAAAAAACTAAATTTAACTTCAGTGTATCCTTTTCTATATGTTTCATTAAGAAAAGGACAGAAGATAATATGTTAGTTTGTACCTGTCAAATTAGTCCGCGCCTGACGTAAATTGATGTATTTTTCGTTACGTCTAAACTGTCTATGGAATATCTTAATTTGACAGGATTAAACTAAAATAAAAAGTAAAAAAACTAAAACCCAACTACGACAAAAAACGACGCTGAAAAAGTATAAAACAAGATTTTCAGAATAATGAACTGAACAGAGTTGCTAATATAGTTGCAAGTAAATGGACACAGTAGACTCTACCAAGATGCCTTCGTTGTAAATTGACAATAATGTCATACAATACTATTTTGAAGTATGCAATATTCACTATTTAGAGATAAATTTTCATGTTTGGAAAACCGCAGTCACACGTTATCAAAGTGCTACGGTAGGTAGGTATATATAATGTGTGACTACGCCTTTCCAAACATGAAAATTTATCTCTAAATAGTGAATATTGCATACTTCAAAATAGTATTGTATGACATTATTGTCAATTTACAACGAAGGCATCTTGGTAGAGTCTACTGTGTCCATTTACTTGCAACTATATTAGCAACTCTGTTCAGTTCAGTATTCTGAAAATCTTGTTTTATACTTTTTCAGCGTCGTTTTTTGTCGTAGTTGGGTTTTAGTTTTTTACTTTTTATTATTTGTACTATTTTGGTGTTAAAGTGTATTTGTGGCGCATAATATTAACAAAAGTTAAATTAACGAACTAAAAACTAGGTAGTTAACATCCGACATCTCTTTTGACTTATGTATCGACGTATAGTAATTTGTAGAGATGTCCTATTTTACTATTCCGTAGCACGTTGATCGTAGCGCGTATAGCAACGGTTTCCCCGTATGAAGCTCCGAAGACGACCCGAGCTCCGAGCTCGTATGAAGCTGAGTAGGTTTTTCGTAGTAGCGACGCACATTTGCGTCGATGGCAGCGAATGGGTCATGAATTAGTGGATGAGGTCATTAGTATAAATAGATTGGATGTTTGTCTAACGGTGGTAGGCCATAACATCGGCTGCCGGCAGAAGACAAAGTCTTGCCGCCAAGCGATTCGTCGTGTTCCGGCATGATGTCTGGTGAAGCCGTACGGAGGACGGGTCTGAGCAGTTGTGTTGCGTTGTGTGGCGGGTACGATGCGCCAAATGTTGTTGTGTCGGGAATTTGGTCGTGGAGAGTCTCCAGATCAATCTCCCTCTGGCGCAGCATCGTTGGTCGTGTTGGTCTTGGGTTTAACATTGCATCACCTGGCTCAACTGCCGTCATCCTTGCTATTCCTAAGTTTTTAAGTGAATAGGCTTAATAAACTAGTGCGCTTTACCATCAACGATTGCGTCACTGCTTACCATCAGGCGGGATTACAGTCAAGCGCTAGTTTATGATTATTAAAAAAAAAAAAAAAACGTATTAAGAGGACCTGGGAAGATTTCTTAATCTATCTAATTCTGCTAACGATCGACTGTTATGTGGGTTTTTAAGTAATTTATTATGATCCAAGGCACTTATAAATAATCCCTCTATGGTTTTGACTCTACTGAGAGCGCCATAGGCCTGTCCTTTAGCAAACAATGACTTGCCTAGATTGATAACTTTATATCTAGAGTACAATCTTGTAATTTATGTACAGTACAACCCCAAGAAAGAATCAGCGGGAGCATTTTACGCTGAATTTGCCCAGACCCCCTCAAGCCGTCAAATTCAGTGAGGGAAGGCTTGATTTTGATAAGTCTGTTAATATCTGCTTTTATGGATGCGTCGTCAAATTGTATGAGAACAGCGCTTGGCTGTTCTCCTGTTCCAACTGATCGCGCCGAAGAGCAGGCCATTCGAAGGCCTTCACCACTCCCATAGCTCCGTTTACCAAACCCTGGTTTACATTCAAATTTCTACGAAGCATTACTCGGGATTATGTACAAACATAAAGTACTCGTGAAGCTCTTTCAGATGATACCAAATACAGTATACCTATTTATTTTAATTTTATATTAACATAGAACTTTTTGTCCGCTAGAGGGCGTAATACTAAATTTGGTGACAAGCTTTATAGCTCATAAGCAACAGAATGTCAAGGCCCTTCTAATGGTTCTGCAGTGGTCTTATTCTGATAAGTAGTAAAGAAGCTATCTATGAACGAAAAGATGTGAATTATATGCAATCAGCCCATGAATACAGGTAAAGTCACAAGCAAATGCTAGTAATATATATATATATTCAAAATGTACAAGTAAAGCCCTTTCAAATGATACCAAACACGGCATATTTATCTTAACTTTATTTTTTTACTCTGTATATTTTGTCCGCTAGAGGGCGCCACATTAGATTTTGTGAAACTCTATATAGCCTATAACCAGCAGACAATTAAGACGCTTCTAATGATATGTCATTTGTCGAATTCGAATAAGTAGTTTAGAAGTTACGAGGGAACAGATGAACATACATACATACATACATACATACATACATACATACATACATACATACATACATACATACATACATAGCCTGTCAAAATCATAACCCTCCTTTTGCTTTGCCGTAGTCGGGTAATTATCTCGACAGCCTCCGTGGTGTAGCGGTAGCGAACGCGGCCGTTGCGCAAGGAGGCGCGGGTTCGATCCCCGCACAGTGCAAATATTTGTATGCATGAATATGAATATTTGCAATGGTCTGGTCATGCCTCGGAATGCACGTTAAGCCGTTGGTCCCAGTTGCCATACGAAGATCTAGTGGCAGTCGTTACGGGTTGTTGGAGTCCTCAAAAGTCTAACAATTGGTCTAACTGCAATGCTTAGATATCGCCTTCGGGTTGTGGAGGTCAGACGGCAGTCGCTTCACGGAAAATATCGAAGTTTAACCAAAATCAGCTGTTAGACTGGTAAAGCGGACCCCGGACTCCAAAGCTGAAAAAGGCTTCGGATGCGACTGGGATTAACGCTGGGATGATGATGATGAGTTATCGATACCTAACAATACCTTCACGGGTCGGACAGGGTTTTCTTAACATATTGTATATGTTTCATTAAGAAAAGGACAGAAGATAATATGTTAGTTTGTACCTGTCAAATTAGTCCGCGCCTGACGTAAATTGATGTATTTTTGGTCGCCATGTTTATAATCACGGCCAAACTGTCTATGGAATATCTTAATTTGACAGGATTAAACTAAAATGTTATCTTCTATCCTTTTCTTAATGAAATAGAAAGAAAAAGATGCATTTAACTTAAATTTAGTTTAGTTTGTGAACAAAAGAATCGGCGCCATTATCTTTAAATAAATCGGCGCCATTGTCTTTTAATAAATCGGCGCCATTGTCTTTAAATAAATGTAAATGATGTGGTATTGCTTAATAAGCAATGTGATTTGTTATAACATGAAACTTGTTAGAAGTTGAGGAGCTGCGCCGTAACAGTCGTCACAGTCAGTAGATAAGGAGAAATAAAAGAGGACCCAAAATAGAGCCTTGGGGTACACCATTCGTTACAATTTTGGGATTTACAGATTGCCTGTCCGTTTATTCCAAACACCGTAAGCCCGTTGTACCCGGCTGTCAACTGTCTTTAGGCCTAAAATCTGACAACCCGTCTTACTGAGTCACCACGTTGCATTGGCCAGTTACTGGGTTGTGCGAGGTCAGATAACAATCGATTCATGTAAAATGCTGTTATTTGGCTGCATCTCATCATCAACATCCCAGCGTTCAGTCCTGGCTGCATCCGCGGCCTTAGCGTTGGAGCCCGGGGTCCGCTCTCGCTTCGGTATTTGGCTGCATCTGACCCTAACTAATTTGGGAAAAGGCTAAGTAGGCTGGTTGTGTCAAATGCCGATGTGAACTCACCATGTAAGGCATCCTCAAGATTTTAGCATCGTATTTCGTTGACTCTGTGTAGTAAAATTTATCGTTGACGTTCATGAAGGGAATTGTCTTCTGTGACTTGGCTGAGACATAGAACTGGCCAGTTTTTGTGGCGTTGGGTGCGAACTGGTGATGCCAGCTGCCCTTGAAGTACAGGGTGTTGAGGACCAGAACCACCATGTTGGCGACGTCATCTAAACAAAAGAAAAGAGGGTTATAAATTGAAATGTTAAAATTACAGATTTATCATCATCATCATCATCATCATCTCAGCCACATGAAGTCCACTGCTGTACATAGGCCTCCCCCAAGGATTTCCAAAAAGAACGGTTGAACGCAGCCTGCATCCAGTGCTTCCCTCCGATTATGGTCAGATCGTCCGTTCGACGCTGCGACAAAAGCCATTTTTAAAATGTTTGGTAATCTGTCTGTCTGTTTATTCCGGATTATCTCCGAAACGGCTGGAGCGATTTTGATAGGCTGATAGCTGTTGTAATAAATCGTAGTTTAGAAAGAAACAATTAGGGTTCCGCGCAAAATTAACCAATGAAATGTCATCATCATCGTCCCAGCGTTAATCCCAGTCGCATCCGAAGCCTTTTCAGCTTTGGAGTCTGGGGTCCGCTTTACCAGTCCAACTGCTGATATGGCTAAACTTCGACATTTTCCGTGAAGCGACTGCCGTCTGACCTCGACAACCCGAAGGCGACGTCGAAGCATTGCAGTTAGACCAATTGTTGGACTTTTGAGGGCTCCAACAACCCGTAACGGCTGCCACTAGATGTTCGTATGGCAACCGGGACCAACGGCTTAACGTGCTTTCCGAGGCACGACCAGACCAGTGCAAATATTCATATTCATGCATACAAATACTTGCACTGTGCGGGGATCGGATTATCTCCGAAACGGCTGGAGCGATTTTGATAGGCTGATAGCTGTTGTAATAAATCGTAGTTTAGAAAGAAACAATTAGGGTTCCGCGCAAAATTAACCAATGAAATGTTATTAGTAACACGGCATAAAAGACTAAGAAGTTACCGGACACAGCATGCATCTTCAGCGCCCATTAAGTGTCTCCGTTGCATTTGATATTATAAACACACTATGTACGACCGTATTCCCATACACTTTACTTCCCTGTGTTACCACGATGTGGTGAACCGACAATATAGCCAAGCAGAAATTACAAAAGCACACAAACAAGTTGATATTTAGTGAGCAGCGGTGGCCTAGTGGTATCTACGCAATTGCTAGGACGTAGGTTCGAACCTGTCAGGCGCATTACTTTGAGTAAATTATTTTCTCACCACTGTTCTCAAAACGGAAAAGATCATTAGGAAACCGACAAAAATTCGAAGACATGTGATATCTACCAACCCGCACTGAGCCCGCGTGGTAGATTACGGCTCAGTCCCTCTTACCGAGAGGAGGCCTGTGTCCTAGGAATGGAAACGATATAGGCTGATTATGTTACGTACCTATTTAACTCAACAGCCTTTCATCAGAAACCTTTTATAGTCCCACTGCTGCGCACAGGTCTCCTCTCATACAGAGAAGGATTGAGCATAATCACCACGCTTGCTCAATGCGGATTGGCGATTTCAGACTTATAAAGTCCAGGTTTCCTCAAGATGTTTTCCTTCACCTTCAGTCATTGGTGTCCAAGATATACTTAGAAAGTACATATAACTTAGAAAAGTTACATTGGTACTTGCCTGACCTGGAATCGAACTCGGACACTCATACTTGAGAGGCTGGTGTCTTAACCATTAGGCCACCTCAACAGCCTTTAGAAACAGGAAATATACCAGATTATACATATGAATAGCATAAATAAAAGACCTTCATAGAGAACTATGTAAATAATGCCATTGTAACATCACACACATCCGCAGGTATACAAATGAATATATCAATGTGCAAGCAAACATTCTAAATGACATAAAGCCACTTCCACGTATTTTCCTAATTACGTCTGGTACTGTTACCATATACATAATGTATAGCAACATGATATTATTTAATTACATTTTTGTTATACAAATACTAACCTTATGTAAAGTAGTTATGGCAAGTTTTCAAATGACAACCCAAAGATACCACCACAAAGTGACTACTGACTCTGGTTGACAGGACATTGACCGGTACGTAATTGATTGAGTCAGAGCATACAGTACCTAATAATAAAGTTAGCAACAATATTGTGTACTGTAATTCCCTTTATTATTGCTCAGTATTTATAATTTATCGACAGCCTCCGTGGCGTAGCGGTAGCGGACGCGGCCGCTGCGCAAGGTGGCGCGGTTTCGATCCCCGCACAATGCAAGTATTTGTATGCATGAATATGAATACTTGCACTGGTCTGGTCGTGCCTCGGAAAGTATGTTAAGCCGTTGGTCCCGGTTGCCATACAAACATCTAGTGGCAGTCGTTACGGGTTCTTGGAGTCCTCAAAATTCCAACAATTGGTGTAACTGCAATGCTTCGATGTCGCCTTCGGGTTGTGGAAGTCAGACGGCAGTCGCTTCACGGAAAATGTCTTATATCTTATATGTCGTAAAGTTTAGCCATTTCAGCAGTTGGACTGGTAAAGCGGACCCCAGACTCCAAAGCTGAAAAAAGGCTTTGGATGCGACTGGGATTAACGCTGTGATGATGATGAGTATTTATAATTTATCCACCGCTATTCCATGGTTACCTGATTCACGCCATGTTAGCAACAAAGCACTATTGTAAATAATTGGAATCACTACATACTATGTATAAAACAACGTCGCTTTCTCTTTCCCTATGTCCCTATGTATGATTAAATCTTTAAAACTACGCAACGGTTTTTGATGCGTTTTTTTTAATAGATAGAGTGATTAAAGAGAAAAGTTTATACATATGTATAAAAAAATTAAATTGAATTAAATGAGACTGTAACATCATTATACAATGTTTAAAGCAAATAAAGACGTATCGTATCTTATAATAACATCCATTAAACTGTGGAGAAATACTACTTATAGTTTTTGAGGTTTCTAATGTGACGTCGTAAATAATTACATTTTTTCCACGTTTGCAGTGAAACGCAGGCTGAACCCTACGAGATTTATCAAAATAATGTACTAAATATTGTACACATTGAAAAGGTGAAACACAACACACAGAAAAGTCCGCGATGGTATATCAGTATATGTCCATCTCTTATGGATATTTCACAATATTTTTTTTGTCATTTATTTCTTGCGACAAGTATTGGCTAATTTTCGAAGCGATTTTATCCAATACAGCATTAATCCTTATTTTTTTTTTTTAATATGGCATCTCGTAGTTGACCTTGAGAGGCCGGTACTACTTAACCGGACTATCCTGTGGCTGCCTTAAGTGAATTTAAAGCCTCCAGCCAGGGCTACTAAAAGCTAAGCGACTACACGCTAAGGGCACCCCCTGTGGGGTACGAACCTCGGCTTAGGGTGTCGCTAGAAGAACAGCAAGGGACGGCTGGATCGAATTTTTATTTTTATTTCGGTTTGATGACCGCGGCGTTTCCTAGTACTAGCTCTGAGAAGAAACGTCCGAAACAAACTCAGAGGTCATAGTTGGGAATTTATATTTACTGGCTCAGCTGCGGCGCGGGCTGGCCTACATCGGACAAGTTTAATCCTTATCCAATTTAATATCTTAAATACATTGTAGAAGATGTATGGTTAAGGAATCGCTAATCACTAATTAACTTTAAGCAGCGTTTATGGATAAGGGGTTTATGCCCAACATTCTTTCCATCCAGCCATGCATATATCAATCTTCTCTTCTTTGTTTCTGTATCAGTTGAAAACCAGCGTGAGACACATTTGTCTGTCATTTTTGCCGCCTTTTAGTGCAGCCGCGAGGCACACTTTATTACTAATCTTTTTTCAACGGGGTTTATACTTCCTATTTGATTTTTATTGGCTACCTGATATATTACATCATCATCATCAACAACCTTTTTATCGTCCCACAGCTGGGCACAGGTCTCCTCTCATACAGAGAAGGATTGAGCGTAATCACCACGCTTGCTCAATGCGTGTTGGCGATTTCAGACTTAAAGTCCAGGTTCCCTCAAGATGTTTTCGTTCACCTTTTAATCAGTCATTGGTGTCCAAGATATAATTAGAAAGTACATTTAACTTAGAAAAGTTACATTAGTACTTGCCTGACCTGGAATCGAACCCGTACACTCATACTTGAGAGGCTGGTGTGTGAACCTCTAGGCCACCATGACGATATATATTTATTTAAGGTATATTGTGTGTTTTTTAGTCTGTGCTGAATAAATGTATTTTCAGTCTTTCTTTTGTGGTTTTATCTTCAATTATCTTTCGAAAGAAAGTGATTCTCACTCATAAGTCTTCAACACTTACCTTCATTAACTAGCGATGGAATATGTCCGTCCGTGATATTGGAGACCCAATTGTTGATTTCTTTCGAAGCGACGGCTGAATTGTGGAAGTTAACGGTCTTGAGCTCAGTCTTGTAGAACTCTTGCGCAATGGCTGCGAACCTCTGGCGTGGTCGCGCATTGTCACCGATGTAGATCCTACTCCCGAGGTTCAAGATTGATTGTGATTTTTTCTGGAAAGGTAGATAGGCTTCATTAGTATCATATTTGCTACTGTCATTATGTTTCATCTTTAATTCTAAAATCGCCAACCCGCATTGAGCAAGCGTGGTGATTACGCTCAATCCTTCTCTGTATGTGAAGAGACCTGTGCCCAGCAGTGGGACGATGATGATAATAGGTAGATGATGATGATAGTGATTATGTTCCATCACAAGTTATGTTCAATTACAAGAGCTGGCATGACTTCGAATTCAACAAATCAAGTCCTTTCTTTTCAATGAATGGACTATGTTTTTAATGGCGAGTTTTTTTAAATTATAAACTAGTGCTTGCCTCATGGTAAGCAGTGATTCAATCGTTGATGGTAAAGTGCGCTAGTTTATTAAGAGCCTATTCACTCAAAAAAACTGAGTGAATAGGAAGGAAGATGGCAGTAGAGCGAGATGATGAAATGTTAAACCCGACAACACGACCAACGATGCTGCGCCAGAGGGAGATTGATCTGGTGACCTTACACGACCAAACTCCCGACACAACAACATTTGGCGCATCATACCTGGCACACATCGCAACACAACTGCTCAGACCCGTCCTCCGTACGGCTTCACCAGACATCATGCCGGAACACGACGAATCGCTTGGCGGAAAGACTTTGTGGTGGGTGGTAACTTCTGCCGGCAGCCGATGTTATGGCCTACCACCGAGAAAACAATAATAATAATATAATCATCAATGATTACTTTTGTCCTGTCAATTTAACATATTCATAGGCAGTGTAGAAGTGATCAAAACATGAGGAGACCAATAATCCGCCAATTTACGTCATGTAAATTTCATTAAGAAATGGATAAAAGATAACATTTAAGTTTAATCCTGTCAAAATAAGATACTCCAAAGACAGTTTAGCCGCGATTATAAACATGGCGACTAAAAATACGCTAGTTTATGTTATGATGTCTGGTGAAGCCGTACGGAGGACGGGTCTGAGTAGTTGTGTTGCGATGTGTGCCGGGTACGATGCGCCAAATGTTGTTGTGTCGGGAGTTTGCTCGTGGAGAGTCTCCAGATCAATCTCCCTCCAGCGCAGCTTCGTTTGGTCGTGTTGGTCTTGGGTTTAACATTGCATCACCTCGCTCAACTGCCGTCATCCTTCCTATTCCTTAGTTTTTTAAGTGAATAGGCTTAATAAACTAGTGCGTTTTGCCGTCAACGATTGCATCACTGCTTACCATCAGGCGGGATTGCAGTCAAGCACTAGTTTATAATTATTTAAAAAAAAAAATAGAATAGCAAAGATATACTGTACTTAAACTTCGTTTAGTTTGTGCACAAGGGAATCAGGCCATTTGTTTTTAAAACCACGGATACCGGGACAGAAATATGATCAGTAAGGTATGTTATAATCATTGATATAATATTAAATTAAGGTAGATACGTCACTAGCGCACTGAAAATGAAGCGTACAAAAGGAGAATAGCAAAGATATACTGTACTTAAATTTCGTTTAGTTTGTGCACAAGGGAATCAGGCCATTTGTTTTTAAAACCACGGATACCGGGACAGAAATATGATCAGTAAGGTATGATAAAATCATTGATATAATATTAAACTAAGGTAGATACGTCACTAGCGCACTGAAAATGAAGCGTTCAAAAGGAGGTAAGTCCAGCAAGTCGCTTTAGTTTTCGTCGATTCTATTTAAGCACAAACGACAAACACTAGCCATCTTTTTCTTCTCTATGCTTTAGATTGCGCCCCATCTCACTCACACTGTGCCAACGTGTGAAATGTACGCAGAATAAAAAAATTGCATGTGTGTGCTGCTGCTCCGATCGGCACATTTATTTTGGTTAATTTGTTAGAGCATATCATATCTGTTTAATATTATAATGTTTAGGTTATAATGTTAAAAATGTTTATTTCACATTCAAAACGTTTATTTCGAACAATATGAACTTTTAGCTATGTTAATAAAAGTACGTTATTGTATAGTAGGTAAGTATTGTTGGATAATATCAATCATGCAACAGAATTAAATAAAATTCAAAAAATAAATATCTTAAAAATACGGAAAATACGGTTTTGAAAAGTATTTCGAAAAGATTTCCTTCATGACGAATTGCAGTTAATAATTTTATTTATAGTCGCACATTTACCTCATAGTAGGAAGGAAATTGATTAATCGCTAATTAGACTAGTCATTCGATTTGTAATTTCAACTATAGGAAACAAGACATCGGCTGTATGACGTCAGTTGCAGGTGAAGGTTGACGAGTAATTCGCATAACTTTATGGATAGGATTCTGCTATATGGTTTTTACGATAGGTACCACATTATACATATTTGTTCACAACAAAATTTACACATTTGCAGGTACTATTACTGTACAGTTCCATTTAATGACCATTTACGCAGTTATGTGTATAATCCCCTTATTCATAATCGTTGCTTAAAGTTAACACTTAATAATTTCATTACCGCTGCTCTATTGTTAGGTGGGTGGACCATGGAAGGCCATGCTCCTTTGAAGGCCAACTATTAAAAAATCGTAGTTATTGACATTTAAATACATATTCCTGATACTACACACTAAGATCCTACAAACTAAATGCCACAAACGTGGCGGCGCGGCGTGTCGATTGTGTCGCTATTGTGGCAGTGCGATCCAACGTTTCGTAGGCTTCGTTCGTCGACGTTACAATTTTTATTCGCGCGCACAACAAACCGTAAACTTTTAGTCAATAGCCTCTTATTATTTCATGTTTTATTATTGTGAATTGTCATATTAGTACATGTGTATGGTACTAAAGAAAAAAAAACATAGCTTTGCCTCAATTTACATTTAAATATTGGTAGTGTTCCTAGGAAAGCCGGTGGTCCTTATAAGGCCAATCAAAAATTGGACGGTTGGCCTTGCTATGGTGCAAGGAACCATAAGGAACATTCACAAATCCTGAACAAATGAACACTTACTTTTTGGTTATAAATAATGAGAAATTGTTTTAATTATAGCAGTTTGTAGATTCTATTATTTATTATTATTTAGGACAAAGTTATAATCATAATTATCAATTTCGGCCTTACAAAGAATGGACCCATAAGAAGGCCATTTTTGAATAAAAAAAAAAGAGTGTATTTTCATAATAAAACCTGATGGCAAGTTATTTAAGGCCAATTTAATACTCATTACTAATTTTTAAATAATTTATATTAATAGATTCTTAGTTATAGGAGGGATAGAGTGGCTTAGTTAATATACAATATGTTAAGAAAACCCTGTCCGACCCGTAAGGATAATAAAGGTTAGGGAAACACATGGCCAAATAAAATATGAAATTTTACCTAATCATCATAGTAACAATATTAATGAATTTTGAATTAATCTTTTTTTCCCGCGAATTAACTCAAAATAAGGTAAAATTTTAAAATGTGACAACACCATTTTCGGCGGTATCATCGTTTGATTCTTTGTTGGATATTAAAATGCATAAATTAATGCTCGATGTTTGGCGGTGCTCGTCTGTGAAGTCCCGCGCGGCGGCTTGTCGGCGTACTCAAAGAAAAGCTAGTGATGTATAAAGCCCCGCACGATGATATTGCGATTGGCGGCCATCTTGGTGACGTAGGCGAACTCGCACCGTCGGTACCGTTCGCAAGTTCAGTCCGCGCTTATCCACTTACGCACATCGAATATTTTTGTTAGCTTTTTGTTTTTGTTATCCTGTTTTATCATTGTTCGTGAGTTTTGTTGTTTAGTTTTGTTAGCTGTTACTCGTTAAAATGAGTAAGAAATTAATTAACAGTCGTGCGCGTGAAATTATAATTAAAGTGGACAATTATTTTGTTAAAGAGAAAGAGGACTGTAAGTTAGTTCTTGAAAGTATAAACCGTGCTTTAAAAAGTGCTTCGGACACTACTGAGGACATTTTAATACTGAAGCAACTGCTAATAGATATTAAAAATATTTTCCAAAATTCTACCAAAGTCACGGAGCGTGTGGCATGTGCCATAGGCGTTACAAAAAATACTGTGATGAAATTGCGACGAGAGGATGAGTCAGCAAGAGCCAGGGGCAGCAAAATGAGAACTCCTACTAAAGGAAAAAGACAAAAGAAGGAATATTTCGACGGGTTTTTTTTAACAGCTTTAAGAAATGTTATACATTCAATGTATACGGTGAGGAGAAAAATACCCACAATGCGTAAAATCTTGGCGGCTTCAAAAGTAGACCTTAATTATACTGGTAGCCCTTATGTGAGTGACAAATAAAACACCTTTAATAGAGTGACGCGGTACCCGGGTACCTTTATACAGTTTATACGTAATGTATCCAAATCAAGATCTGTTTTTGTGTTACACATACTTTGAATATTTTTACTTAAACCAAGCTAAACAGTTGACAATCTGCGGCCATAAAAGCGGATTAATGATGGAGTTGCGGTACATGCTTATTGGCGCAGAAGAACTGTGGAAATCCAGTCACCTACCATTGTTTCGGACTGCGATGTCCCATGATAGATTCAAAATGCTATAATGCAAAACTACAAGCCTCGTGAATGTATTACCTACCGTTGACGAACAGCTATATGGATATCGTGGGCGGACTCGCTTTATTCAATACATGCCTTCAAAACCTGAAAAGTATGGCATAAAAATATTCTGAGCTCGTGATGCAAATAATTCCTACCCCCTAAATGGTCAAATATATACCTACAGGAAAGTCAAGTGATGGCTTACGTTAAACAAATGTAGGAGAATTCACTGTATTAGATCTCGTGGCTAAATATAAAAATTCAGGGCAGAATGTCTCAATGACTCAGCTTATTTTTTGAATTCGTGGAATATGACACTAGTTGGAACGGTAAGAAAAAATAAACGGTTTCTTCCTGCCAATGTGCAACCACACAATGAGAGGGCTGTTTATTCTTCTAACTTCTTATTTAGCAAAGAAGCGACTGTGTGCTCTTACGTACCTAAAAACAATAAAGCAGTAATAATGTTGTGATAATCAATGTATTGTTGTTGTCATCAATGTACATGTCACCAGTTATTGAAACTAATAAGGAAACTGCCAAGCCAGAAATGATTTTATGTTATAATAAAACCAAAAGTAGAGTGGAAAACATGGATCAGCTGTTAGCAGAATATACCGTCAAACGCAGAACAAATCAGTGGCCTTTAGCACTTTTTTTATATTATTGATATTGCACCTTTGGCAGCATATATCATTTACATGAAATATGACCCGTAATTGGTCTTGAGTGACAAACGTAGAAAGTTTTTGAAACCATCGAGTTTACAATTGTGTTAAAAATATAGAAGTCAAAAAATTTCATTGTGACATCTGCAATGTAGGACGTGCTTGACCGGGAGCTGAGGCCGTCAATTTC
The DNA here is from genome assembly GCA_017933935.1 of Sesamia nonagrioides. Classification (NCBI taxonomy): domain Eukaryota; kingdom Metazoa; phylum Arthropoda; class Insecta; order Lepidoptera; family Noctuidae; genus Sesamia; species Sesamia nonagrioides. The sequence goes on from JADWQK010001767.1 coordinate 121,271, forward strand.
TTCTGGATCTAAAACTACTATAAATCGGACTAGACGAGATTCTACAGGGCGTGTTGCAGTCGTTGGAAGTTGTTACCTATACAGAGAACTCAAACGCAGGCAAAGAAATACTCAAAAAGCTTGCACTAACTGCAAAAACTAGTTTGTGATGAACATACAGTAACTCGTCCATCATGGCGCAACATTCGCTTCATGAGCTATACTAATACTATATAAACAAAGAATTTGTATTTTTTTTATAGAAATAAAACACTTTGACAAATGTTTATTACTTAATTTTCCTAAGAAATAAAAATAACTTTCTTCATAGTCACACAAAACACAAAGAGGTAACCGGGTACCTCGTCACTCGATTGTGAGTTTGAAATATGTTTTAGTTTCCACAAAACATTGTAAATAGTAAACTTGGTCAAAAACTTAAAAAATATGCAATTTATAAATAGTTAAGAGCTCTCAGGAAGTCTCAGCTACCTATAGGGCGTAAAAAATACTTTTTTTAGAATTTGAAAATGCCAAAGGCACCCGGATACCTCGTCACCCACATAAGGGGTAGTGAAACTACGTTAAGAAAAATAATTCAATCTGATTTAGGCTAACAATTTAAACGATGCTACCAAAAAAGACTGGCTCTAATTGAAAGACCCCAAATTCAAGCGTGGAGGGTATCAGCTAAATATTTACGACGTATGAAAGAAAATGACTCGCTTGGTAATAACAAGAGACCCGTTAATTATCTCGACGAAACGTGGATACACGTACACTACACGGTAGAACAATGTTGGCAAACAGCAACCGATGGAGTGAGACGGAACGACAGCCCCGGCCGCCGATGGATAATAGTTCACGCGGGAAGTGAAAGCGGTTTTGTTGACAATGCCTTTTTAAAGTTTAAAGCAGACACCAAAACGAGGGATTACCATGATCAAATGAATGCTGAGAATTTCACCAAGTGGCTTACAGAATTAGTACCCAACATACCACGCAACTCCATAATTGTGATGGACAACGCCTCTTATCACAGTAGGGAAGAGAATAGGCCACCAAGTATGAACAATAAAAACAGTTGATGGTTGAGTGGCTACAAGCTCACAACATCGACTTTCCCAACGACAGTACAAAACCTGAACTGTATTTATTAATTCCACGGCACAGACCGCCGAAAAATTATAAAATTGACAATTTATTAGTTGCAATGGCCATCCATGAGGTCGTTAGATTACCACCCTACAACTGCGACCTCAACCCCATTGAGTACATCTGGAACATGGTAAAGATGAGGGTGTCAGAAAAGAATGTGGAGTAGTTGGAAAGTCGCATTGAAGCTCTGACGTTGGAGGCGTTGGCGTCAATAAATCCAGATGACTGGCGAAAGGAAGTCAATCATGTTAAATGGCTTTAAGAGGAATATTGGAATAAAGATCGAATAACTGACGAGTTATTTGTCATAAATACGGCAGACGACAGTGAATCGGAAACGACAGACACAGAAAGCAGTTCTGATTTGGAAGACTATATGAGTGGAATTGAATAAATAGGGTAAGATTAAGTATATTGAATTACATATAAACATTTTTTTACTTTCATACTATCCTGGTTTTATTTATAAGCTGATAGATGTAGATAGTAATTAAAACATGACTGCTACACAGTGGACTCTAGTTCAATTCCTGCTCGCAAATTAACAGAAATGTAGTTAGAAAAAATTAGTATACATTTAAGAAAGATATACGAATAAGTATATTTTTCTTACGTCTACAAGAATTATTTCCTTGAAATTTTTAATAATGAAAGTATAAAATACAAATAAACCCTAATTAATTTTGCATTAACATTTTTTTGCTAGCTGTACTTTTGTGTGACAGATGACGTCACAAAGCGTTTATTGTGACAAGGTTCCATCGCAATATCATCGTGCGGGGCTTATACTAATTTTTGCGTAATAACGTTTTTTTATCGCTATTAATCGAAACTTGTACCTGCAGCCTAATAGGCGAACACATTTTTGTCAAATGATTGTGACTAGTTGGGATCGTCTGGATCGCAGTTGATATAATTAACTAATGATGAGATGATGATGATGTTGATTAATTTATTATTGTACTAAATGTTTCAATGTACTGTAACATTTGATGCAAATAAATTATTATTATTATTAATTTTAGTGTAAAACAATGCAGGTTGAATGATTTATTGTAAAAACAGATTACCTAATGGTAAATGTACTTTCGTTTCATTATCGATAAATTACTAATAACAATATTATAACAGATAGACCTATTAGCACAGATTACAGAATACTACATATTAGTAAACAGAAAGGAGTGGGTCTTATGAAATACTTTTTTAGTAAAGTATTATAAACATTTTAACGGTCAATATCATCGACATTCAGACAGAAACTGTAATTAAAACTTTGGAATGTTATTGAGTTTTGTGAAATATTGAATCCATGCATGAGATTCTGCAATACTAAATCGATACCATAATAGTTACAAATAAATTGTATCAATCGATCCGTCGATATTTTGAGTACTTACTTACACATCACTACTCAATGAACACCGCCAGCGCACCTGTGTACCTATTAAGTATTTTTATGAAATAAATATCATAAATCATTTTACATTTACTTCGAATAAATTGGAATTATTATCAGTTTCGCGTAAACTTTCCTTCCGTAAAGACGTTTAGTGTTTTGTGTGATCAATTCGTTTTCTAACGTAATTTAAAATGCGAAGTGTGTGTTTGGATGTGAGTGAGGCTCGTAGAGACTATGTATCGTAGAGACTATGATCCGTTTTGTACCCCGGTCCCGTGTGATTGTGCGTTATAACGTCTGTAAAATCGCGACTACGTAACCCGCAGTGTTATTGATGCTCATGGTGTAGGAAGACCACGCATCCACGATCCGGATATTGAAAAGTAGGTGCTCGAATTATTCAACGAGGACCCCACTGTGACACGAAAGCTAGGTACTTACTAACCATATGCAAGTGTGGAAGGTCATGCATGAGGTCAAGTGAGTTCATGACCTATCGGCACCGCTACGGTTAAGCGCGTGACCGCGTGACCTCCCTCGTCGCCCGCGCTGCCCAGTGTTGCCTTTGTAAGCTACCTATTTTTGCGAAATAATATTTAATTTTTTAGGGGGTATTTTTTTTTAGGTTTAGCCAGGTTTTGTATGCATTAGTAGAATCAGTTATCGATACCTAACAACACCTTCACGGATCGGACAGGGTTTTCTTAACATATTGTATACAACGTGTAACATAAAGGGTATATACATAACAAAGGCATGGCATCTTTACATGATATCAAACGATATTGGAAGGGTTTTTTAATCCTATCTCTTTATGTTAGGAAGTTATGAGGAAAACACCGCCTGTGATAGGCTACTATCATACTAGTCGCACAGAGATATTGAAGACATTTATCGGATTTTGGCAAGTAACGTGACGGGTAACGAGTAGTTATTAGCGTATGTAGTGTGCTGCCACGTTTGTTATGATTTGATTTTAAGAAACACACGAAACCGAAAATTTGGTACCAATTTTTTGAGTATTTTATTTTGAGTTGAAACCCTTCCGATATCGTTTTTTAGATGATATTAAAGATGCCATGCCCTTGGTATGTATATACCCTTTTTGTTACACGTTGTATAACCTTTAATTCATAGGAATTAAAAGTTTAAGTACAATAGCCAAGTTCCTCACTACATTTTCCTTGACCGTTTTGAGAGCAGCGGTAATGAAATTAATCAAAAAAAATAAAACTTATGCCTGGGCCCAAATCCAAGACTCGTAAATCGGGGCCGTTATCACATGAGCGGCCACTATTTTTACAAATTAAGGAAAACTAATTTACACTCTTTTTTTGTGGGAAATCATTAAATCCCGCTCTACGCGGAGTAAAAGGACATGTCAGTCTTTTACTGACAAAAACTCACCCGTGTTCATTCATTTGCCAGTGCGCCAGGGCCACAGTATCTCTTTTGAGCAACCCATGGCAAACCGATTAACCCTTCAAATCATCATCATCATCATCTCAACGTTAATCCCATTCGCATCCGAAGCTTTTTAGCTTTGGAGTCTGGGATCCGCTTTACTTACCAGTCTAACTGCTGAGTTTGGCTACACTTCTATATTTTCCGTGAAGCAACTGCTGTCTGACCAATTGTTGGACTTTTGAGAGCTCCAACAACCCAGAACTACTAGATGTTCGTATGGCAACCGGAGATACGACCAGACCAGTGCAAATATTATTACGATTAACCCTTCAAATAACGTAATATATTTCAAGCAATTGTAATTATTCATACTCTTAAGAGAACTTAGCTGATTTCTGGGTTTTTCTTCGGGTATTTCTGACTCAATATGTATTTTAACTGTACTCGGTACAAGTAAGAATGATAGTGCTATTAGGGAATTTTCATTGACGTCAGCCGTGCCTAAGTAAATGTCAAAAGTTCTTCATGGCTTTATGTAAAAGAAAAAGTGGGTTTATCAAAGTCCTACATTGATAATAAACACTTAGTGCCGTCATCTGTGTTACCACTTGCGAACTACGGGTCAGACTGATCTTTTTTTTTATAAATTATAAACTAGCGCTTGACCGCAATCCCGCCTGATGTTAAGCAGTGACGCAATCGATGATGGTAAAGCGCACTAATTTATTAAGAGCCTATATTCACTGTAGCCTTGAAGACACTCAAATTGTAGTCCGACGGAAACACCGCCGCTGGCAAATTGTTCCAGTCCCTCGATGTATGCGGTATGAAAGAGGAGGCGAAACGCTTCGTCCGAATCGTACCTAGTGGTGTTAACGATGTAAGGGTGGAAACTCGCCGTGCGACGGCTCGTCCGATGGTGGAACGGAGATGGGGGAACTAAATCATGCAATTCCTTCGCACATTCACCAAAATGAATCCTATAGAATAACGAAAGGCTGGCTATTCTACGCCTGTTTTCTAGGCTTTGGAGACTCAATGAACCGCCCAAAGTGATAATTCGGGGAAATCTCAACTCTCAAACGCTGAAGGCGGTCGGTACACTCCAAGGATTCATTTCTAAAAGTAGGAGCCAAGGTGAACGGGCTCCTTTTGGCTGTGAAAAGACACGCCTGTGTTTTGGGCGGCATTGAATGCTACAAGATTGCCATTACCCCATTCGGAGACTGCCTGTAGTGCAACAACCTCATACAAAAAACCCTTATCATGCAAAAATTCATTTCGCAACTGTCGTGATATACAATGTTTTTTATTTTCATTTTTAATAATTATAAACTAGTGCTTGACTGCAATCCCGCCTGATGGTAAGCAGTGATGCAATCGTTGAGTGTAAAGCGCACTAGTTTATTAAGCCTATTCACTTAAAAAAAAAAAACAGTTGAGCGAGGTGATGCAATGTTAAACCCAAGACCAACACGACCAAACGATGCTGCGCTAGAGGGAGATTGATCTGGAGACTCTCCACGACCAAATTCTCGAGACAACAACATTTGGCGCATCGTACCCGCCACACATCGCAACACAACTGCTCAGACCCGTCCTCCGTACGGCTTCACCAGACATCATCATGTCCCGACATGTATCGTCGACCAGCCCACCAGATGGAGGCTCCTTCCTTTTCTATGGAGGATGAGTAAACTTTACACCTGCTCGTCCTCTAAAGTTCCATCCATTACTATGTATGTCAGAAAATTTACAATGAATGTCGCCTTGGTTATCGCGACCTACATTGTTCACATGAGATATCATCATCATCATCAACCTTTGTTTTTTTTATCGTCCCACTGCTGCGCACTGGTCTCCTCTCATACAGAGAAGGATTGAGTGTAATCACCACGCCTGCTCATTGCGGGTTAGCTATTTCAGACTTAAAGTATAGGTTTCCTCAAGTTGTTTTCCATCACCTTTTGATCAGTCATTGGTGTCCAAGATATACTTAAGTACATATAACTTAGAAATGTTACATTGGTGACATTGAATCAAATCCGCGCACTCATACTTGAGAGGCTGGTGTTTTAACCTCTAGGCCACCACGACTGCTGACATTGAGATATGGTCGCGGGAATTTATACACCTGAGTCTAATAACTATCCATACTAATATTATAAATGCGAAAGTAACTCTGTGTGTCTATCTGTCTGTCTGTCTGTTACGTTTTCCCGCCTAAACTTCTCAACCGATTTTAATGAAATTTGGCACAGAAAATCTTTAAACCCTGAGAAAGAACATAGGCTACCTTTTATCCCGGAAAAATTTGATATTCCCGAGGGAAATCTAAAAAGCGCGATATAACCGAAATCCACGCGGGCGAAGCCGCGGGCGGAAAGCTAGTAATTCTATAAAGCCATATTTTTTGACCTCAGAAGGATTAATTCGTATGTATAGTATAGGTCGTCGCAGCTAAACATACGAAGTAATGCTTCTAATTCTAAGGTCGAGATTTGTAGATACGGAAGTGAATAATTCAATTGGCATACTGATCTTTTTTCTTTTATTATTTTATAAATCAGCGCTTGACCGCAATCCCGCCTGATGGTAAGCAGTGATGCGATCGTTGATGATAAAGCGCGCTAGTTTATTAAGAGCCTATTCACTCTAGCCTTGAAGACACTCAAATTTTAGTCCGACGAAAACACCGTCTCGTCCGTCAGTCGTGATCTTACCAAACCTAACGCTGACCTGCCAATTTTCATACATTTTTAGCAGTAGCATTTAGTAAAATGCTGCTTTGGCTCCAGCAGCAACCAAGTCTATCATCTATACTAATATACAACGTGTAACAAAAAGGGTATATACATACCAAGGGCATGGCATCTTTAGATGATATCAAACGATATCGGAAGGGTTTCAACTCAAAATAAAATACTCAAAAAATTATTACTAAATTTCCGGTTTCGTGTGTTTCTTAAACTAAAATCATAACAAACGTGGCAGCACACTACATACGTTAATAACTGCTCGTTACCCGTTACGTTACTTGCCAAAATCCGATAAATGTCTTCAATATGAATATGTGACTAGTATGATAGTAGCCTACCACAGGCGGTGTTTTTCCTCATAACTTCCTAACATAAAGAGATAGGATTAAAAAACCCTTCCAATATCGTTTGATATCATGTAAAGATGCCATGCCTTTGTTATGTATATACCCTTTATGTTACACGTTGTATAAAGCTGAAGAGTTTGTTTGTGCGCGCTAATCTCAGGAACTAATGGTCCGATTTGAAAAATTATTGCAATGGATAGCCCATTAATCCAGGAAGGCTTTAGGCTATATAACATCACGCTGCGACCAATAGGAGCGGAGCATAACTAACTCTACGCGAAGGAAGTCGCTGGCGGCCGCTAGTCTTTATATATATAATTCTGCTGTACGTGTGTATGTCATTGAACTCCTCCTAAACGGCTTGACCGATTTTAATGAATTTTTCTGTATGCGTTTGAGTGGCGCCCTGAATTGTTTAGATTCACAAATCAGCCCGGCAGATGGCGCTGATCGCTTGAAGAAACGGCCCTAACGATTTCGCTGAAATTTGATATGTGGGGGTTTTCGGGGACGAGAAATCGATCTAGATGGGTCTTATCTCTGGTTAAGCGCATGTTTTTGAGTTTTCTCTTTCGCAATATTTCCCGCATAATATGGGCGCTAATTTCGCGCGGTTTGACATAGCCCCTGTGGCGTAGTCGATAGTGGTATGGTCTACTCGCGATGGCTGGTGTTCCTCGGTTCAATCCTGGCCAATCACAAGTCTTTTTTTTTATTTTAGACAAGTTTATAGTTTTTTTTTTTCATTTTTGTAATTACTTAAAAAGAAAATTGTTCATAAAAACTAAAAGGGGAAAAAATAAACAAAAATACCTATTTATTTTTTTTTTTGATTATTAAAATTGTACTTATGAACTAAAAGAGAAAAAAATAATTAGAAATAAATAAATATTTAAGATTTTTTATTTAACCTTAAGAGACTGAAACAAGAGCTCTAGATTTGTTACAAATGTAGATGACAATGCTTTCCATGGGTATATTCCTAAATCTGCTGTACCTGTGTACGTCACTGAATTCCTCCTAAAGGGCTGGTCCGATTTGAATGAAGTCTATGTATATAAATGAAAGTCGTGTTAGTTACTCTATTTATAACTCAAGAACTGCTTAACCAGTATGGCTCAAAATTGGTAGGGAGGTAGATAAGAACTGGACACATCACATAGGATACTTTTTATCCCGTTCCCGTTGTTCCCGTCGTTCCCGTGTGACGTGACATAAGACATGGTATGTATAACAAAACGCAACTGACATGGAATTACAAAACAACCCAGTCAAAATATACAGTTAGCGGTTCATTTGTTAAAAATGGTACAAACACACTGCTGCATTAATCAGCATATTAAAAAAAAATCTTACCGGTTGAATGTTGATGCATTCATTTAAAGCAAGGAATATAAATACTCTCTGCCGGTTTAATTATTTAATAAAAACCCCAAAGCAAACTTCAACTTCAAAATTTCCCGATGTCCCTTTGTATGATTAAATCTTTAAAGCTACGAAACAGATTTGGATGAGGTTTCTTTTAATAGATAGAGTAATTAAAAAGAAACGTTTATATGTATAATAACATCCATTAAATTGTGGAGAAACACTATCCCTCGAACACATGTGGGAGTGCCGAGAGGAGGCATAACTCCGTTGCCGCGAAAAATCGCAGTACAGCGGACAGAGCTCCAGCGGGACCTCATGGCGACATGGAAAGTGTGATTGTCGCAATCCAGCACTGAACACGCCACAATAGCGGCGGTAAGTCCTCTCTTTGAGGAGTAGCTAGAGAGGCGCCACGGCGTCCTCACCTTCCGACTGACTTAGGTCCTCACCGGACACGGCTGAATCGGGAGGTTCCTGTTCCGTATAAGGCGGGAGGAAACGTGCATGTGTGCATGTTTGCATCGCCCTGAGGACACGGTGGAGCATATGGTGGAGGTCTGCCCGGCTTGGGTAGAGCACAGCCGTGTCTTCGTGGCGGCTATCGGCGGCGATCTCATCTCTCGCGTCCGACCCTGGTCCAGGCCATAGTCCGGAACAATAGTGCATGGCAAGGTTTTGAACTCTTTCTGTGAAGCAGTGATGCTGGCAAAGGCCATCATCATTATAGGCCTATCAAAAATTTGCAAGATTACGCATTATTGCAGGAAGATCTAGATCGCTTTAGTGAATATTGCAAACACATTAAATTGCAATTGAGTCTATCTAAATGTTGTTGTATCAGTTTCACAAAAAATAAAAATGTTTTCAAGTACCCATATTCTTTAGATACTACTTCGCTGTCAAGAGTGCCTCTTATTCGTGATCTTGGTATTCTTCTTGACGATAAACTTCACCTTGATACCCACATTAATAAGGTTGTAAATAATGCCTATAGAATGTATGGTTTTGTGATGAGATCTGCGAAGGAGTTTGTGCGACCCTCTACCTATTTGTATCTGTACAAGTCTTTGATCAGATCACAGCTTGAATACGCTGTGCCAGTGTGGAATCCCTTTTACAATAAGTATTCAGAATGTATTGAAAAAGTTCAAAGAAAATTTTTAAAAGCCATGCATTTCCGTTGTTTTCACACAAATCTATCTTATGATTATTTGCTTAAGAAGTATAAATTGCTGGACCTTAAATCAAGGCGCACTTTGCTAGAGACGATATTTTTATTTGATTTATGTAGTAATGCATATGACTGTATTGATATTCATAATAGAATAAGTTACATAGTTCCTAGAACGACAGTGGGTCAAGCGGTGCGGTCTCGGCCACTGTTTGCAGTTACCTCTTGTCGAAGTAACGCGGGTATGCGTGCGCCTTTGCGGCGACTTACTAATAATTACAATGATAAATTTCATCATATCGATATGTTTGCTCTTTCTGCTGGTAGTTTCAAAAATACTGTTCTAAAGGTGCTTAGTCAAGAACAATAATTTTTGTTGCATCGTTTATACATTTAAGTTTTTGCTCTGTTACTAGGATTTGACTTTATATTACTTACTTGTAGGTTTAAATTTTAATAGCATGTTTTGTAATTATTATATATATTTTTTTTGTGTATTCTGTGGAAAATGTGGTTGGTTACACATTTGCTCATATATTTTTGTATTACTCTCTATTAAATATAATGTGTCACTGTTTGTTTTCCCAAATAAATAAAAAAATAAAAAATAAAAAAAGAGGCGGAGCGCGTGAGGGAGCGGAAATCCCACTACCCTCACGCCTCAAACCGCCGCAGGAAGCGCCCTGGTCGGGTGGCAACGTCGGACTCCTGACCACCGTAGGCGCGGGCTTGCGGGCGGCGAGCTATAGGCAGCTCGCCTTCTGGTAAGAACCAGGCCCGGGTTGACGGCGCGTTGTGTTTCACACGCGCCTCAAAGAGATGTCAGCACACCTTGACGGGGTCCACGAGGACTGTTCCACAGGGTTGCAGGTTGGTTAAAAAAGAAACCATGGCACTGGCCGTTGCACAGGCAAGTGAAGTAACACGGGTGAGTTTTAGTCAATAAAAGTCTGACACGCCCTTCCGCTCCGCCCAGAGCGGAAGAAGTCATTTGATGATTTCCCATCCTAACAAAAAAAAAAAGAACTGAAGAAGAGCAAGAAATTGCACTTGAAGAGCGCAGTCTTAGTATGGCTCGACTTCGTGCTTCTCACTCACCAGAGCATTACGAAGCACAAGAAGAAATTCATCAAATACTGATTTGAATCGGGCAGCGTTTCAATACGCATATAATATAGCGCAATGACGTTCGCATTGGGCCAATGGATGTTGTTTGCGAGTATTGTAGCACCTTAAAGATTTCCGGAGAACCGCCAGGATTGTGCTCCCAAATAAAGAATCATTGAATAATAATAGTTATTTATTTAAAATTATCCTGATTTAAAAAGTACTCATGTGATATTGCCTTTAAGGCGGAACGAAGTTCGCCGGGTCAGCTAGTATTAGGTATAAAACCTCAAGATCACGACTTCATACTTATAACATCATCGTGAACAAGGAGATCGTGATGTGATCTGTATTTATTATAGCTTCAATACCTATCCATAATCCAAGTAGACAGCAGGTCAAGCTACCCGAAACGGTCAAATATTCCCAATCAACATTAAGCCTTAATGCTTTAACGATAAAGATGACAATCTAACAAAGAAAATTGTCAGATTGTAGTAGCTTGATGTCTGTACCTTCATAACTAGCCAACCTATTTGAAAATAATTAAGATTATACAATTATTAACCACAATTTGAGCACTGTATAAGACAGAGAGTGTGAGAGTGTGTTGAGAGTGTGTATCTTGCATCGTGTTCTAAGGTACTACAATTACTACCTACATTAATAAGAACCACACGACTGGAGCCTATAATCGAAATAGTTTTTTAATTAACAGTTACAAGGAAATCATTAGCGTTATCATGAAAAACAGCTGAACCAACTTATTAAACCGATTTATTTGATTGAAACTAACGTGTTGACGTTAAATAATCAATAATGTTATTATGTAAATAAACAATTACTGTCATCATCATCCCAGCGTTAATCCCAGTCGCATCCGAAGCCTTTTCAGCTTTGAAGTCTGGGGTCCGCTTTACCAGTCCAACTGCTGATATGGCTAAACTTCGACATTTTCCGTGAAGCGACTGCCGTCTGACCTCCACAACCCGAAGGCGACATCGAAGCATTGCAGTTAGACCAATTGTTGGACTTTTGAGGGCTCCAACAGCCCGTAACGACTGCCACTAGATGTTCGTATGGCAACCGGGACCAACGGCTTAACGTGCTTTCCGAGGCACGACCAGACCAGTGCAAATATTCATATTCATGGATACAAATATTTGCACTGTGCGGGGATCGAACCCGCGCCACCTTGCGCAGCGGCCGCGTCCGCTACCGCTACGCCACGGAGGCTGTCAAACACTGTGTAAATAAACAATTACTGTGTGTATTGCTAAAACAATGCAGCAATAAGTAAGGCAGCACAACGAAATCTGCGATATTATACGGATAATATTATACAGCCTATAGAGATCCACTGCAGGACTAAGGTCTCCCCCAAGGTTTTCCATTATATTGGGGAGGGGGGGAGAGGGTTACTATAATATTATATAATATAATACTAAACTGATAATAATCCAATGATTATCATCCTTTTGACTGCCATTCAAAATCTATACGGTACCGGTATTGAATCTTTACACAATTTCTATTAAAACTTCACTAGCTGACCCGTGCGAATAATTCGCACTATACTAACAGAACCGCTTGAGGGGAAAGAAAGTATGGGAAATTCGTTTTTATAAATAAACAGTGAAGCGGAATAATTTGAAAATAGTATTCCATGGTACCAGGGACGAATATCTGTCGATTGGTGGGTCGGACTTTCAGATTGGTTCGATAGAAAGAGAGAAAAAGGGAGAAAACGGTTTCAGACACTTGGAGAAATAATATATGTTGATAGATTCGTTCGCTTCATTTTGATAGTTCAACAACATGCATATTATGAAAGTCCGTTACTATTCATAGTGTGTAAACCTTGCTATTTTACCAGAATCCCACAGCCGCTCGCGACTTTATCTTTCCACTGCTGGACAGGGCTCCCCCCTAGGCTTTCATTCCATTGGGTTTGCCATAATCCACACGCTTGGTAGGCGGGTTAGGTTAGGTTAATCATGATCGCAGTAATTTGTTACTCCACAGGAGAAGCGCGAATGCCGGCCGCTTCCCTGGTGAGAGTTCCCTTAGTCGAGTCTTATGACACCCACGGGAGGATATGGGATGGTACTATTCGAAGCCCGGTACCACAGGATTTCGATCAAGTGACTTTTATACGGGAGATTTAATCAAATAATTTAAACAATTCTTAAAAATTGCAGCATCAAAAACAGTCCGCAAAAGCTGGGAGTAGGTGTTTGTTTCATTAATCCGTTCTGGTGTATAATAAAAAAAACTATAAAGCTATCTCGATATAAGTCAACGAACTCACCGTTAATGTTATACGACATCGCCTATTATTTTGTTTTGGATGGGAAATCATCAAATGACATTTCCCGCTCTGGGCGGAGCGGAAGGGCGTGTCAGACTTTTACTGACTAAAACTCACTCGCGTTCGTTCACTTGCCTATGCGCCAGGGCCTCGGTTTCTTTTTTAACCAACCCGCAACCCTGTATTATAGAGCCGAGACGTGGACACTAACGGTCTGACTAGTCCATAACTTTAAAGCCGCTCAGCGAGCTATGAAGCGGGCTATGTTGGGCGCCTCTCTAAAAGACCGCATCAGAAATGAGGTGATCCGTCAGAGGACCAAAGTCACCGACATAACTGAGAGGGTTAGCAAGCTGAAGTGGCAATAGGCTGGTCACATATGCCGCAGGACCGACAACCGTTGGGGTAAGCGAGTCTTCGAATGGAGACCGCGTCTCCGCAAACGTAGCGTATGACGCCCTTGGGCGAGATGGAGCGCCGACATCAAAAAGGTGGCTGGTAGTGGCTGGCGGAGAACTGCTCAGGATCGAGCTTGTTGGCGTGCCATGGCAGAGGTCTATGTCCAGCAGTGAATAAGAAGAGGCTGATGATGATGATGATTTTCGGGGACACCATAAGGCAGAAATAGCAGCGAAAAGGTATTTGCGAGGACATCAGAGGCTATTTCATCTACCTAGCCTTTTCACAAATATGTTTGAGTCGCCTTCCAATCTAATCGGATTCAGCTGAATACCAGTATTTTACATGGAGTGGCTACCTATCTGACCTCCACAACCCAGTTACTGGGTAATACGATACCCTTGGTAAGACTGGTGCTAATAGTGGCTCCTAGTCAGACTTTCGGATTTCTGACGACCCATAACGACTGGCAAAAGATCTACAAATGACAGCTAGAACCAAGGGCTTAGCGTGTTTTCCGAGTCACAGGAAGGTCTCCGTATCTTAAGATCGTGGTCACCCATCCACAGACTAATTGTGGCAAGCTAGCTTAACCTGATCGATCGACCTCTATGGCTGTTATTACATCTTTCAGCCACGAGCCCCTCGAAAGGCTATTTATCAGCAAGGTATTACAAAACCCAAATGTAGCTCTAGACTTGTTCGCAAATCTTTACAAAAGCGCTCATCAATATATTGGAACATCTTCATCTTCTTCTTCAGCCTATAGAATTCCACTACTGGACAAAGGCCTCCTCGCTTTCCACGATGACCGGTGTTGTGGTGCTGCCCGCATCCATCGGCTTCCCGAGACCTCCACCAGGTCATCGGTCCACCTTGTTGGGGGCCTCCCTACGCTGCGTCTTCCGGTACGTAGCCGCCGCTCCAGAACCTTACTGCCCCATCGCCCCTCGGTTCTACGAGCAATGTGCCCCGTCCACTGCCACTTAATATTAGCGACTCGAAGAGCTACTTCTTTGGAACATCAATTAGTCTTAATCCAACAGTGTCTGCACAATATCGAATATCGTAGCGAATTCCCAATTTCCATATTAATTGTTCTAATCAATGGGTCTTAATACTCTTAATAAAGCGTTTCTATGTATAGATTTTCAACAGTTTCAATTTGATGAAAATGACTAAGTACAACTCCGCTTCTCGCTTTTGCAGTATGAAAAATTATTTGGTAGAAGAAACTATAATATTTCCTACTGATCAAATCACGTCACGACATTATAAAGGTTGTCTGTAAAGATCGTTCTTAGCGATAAGCCCCTTATGTCACCCTTTGTAAAACCTTCGTCTTTATGTTCTGTAATTTATATGGTCTACAGACGACAGCACGTCAAGCTACTAGAATCAGTCAGATTTCTTTATTGAATTTTCAACTTTATCTCTTAAGCATTGAGGCTCAATGTTGATTGGGAATATTTAGCAGTTTCGGGTAGCTGGACCTGCTGTCGTCCGTACATAATAATGAGTATTCTATTCAGAACTGACCTGCAATGACTCGATGATGTTAGAAAACTTCCTCCTAACTAGGTTCCTGTCTAAATCGAAGCCGAGAACAGACGCAAGCTCGTTTTGGGTCACTCCAGTTGCTGCTTCCGTGAGGATGGCCAGAGCCAGCTTCAGGCCCAGAGGTGAGAGCAGGAAGTTCTGGTCTGAGGATGCTGCTACGCGCTGGAATAATAATAATATTAAAAGGTAACAATTATACTTTTGGTCTTGTAGAGGATTTATATATGTAGATGTATACAATATGTAAAGAAAACCCCGTCCGACCCATAAGGATAATAAAGGTTGGGTAAACACATGACCAAATAAAATATGAAATTTTACATAATTATCATAGTAACAATACCTACTAATGAATTTTGAAATAAATAACCTTTTTTTTCGCGAATTAATTAAAACTTCCCCAAAATTTGTTTTTTTTTTTAAAGTGGCAACACCATTTTCGTCGTAATTTTTTAAAAGTATCACCTTAGTCAATGTCCAGTCGAATTTATCATAATCAGAGGGAGCTGGGTTGAAGACATCAGAATCCCAGTAGTCCGGGTCCACGAGAGTATCATCAGGCGCTGGCGTCACCGCTTTGACTTGGCTGTTGGCATCCACTGCTCGTCGCTGTGGGGTGTAGTCACCGAAAACTTCTTGCAGGATTTGGGAGTCTAACGATATGTCCGACGATGCACATAATGCGAGGCACGCTGTAGACAAATCAGTTACAATATGTTATTGTCATAAGGAAAAATTTGATCTACATAGAACTTTTCAAGTACCAATGTAACTTTTTTAAGTTATATGTACTTTCTAAGTATGTCTTGAACACCAAGGACTGATTAAAAGGTGAAGGAAAACATCTTGAGGAAACTGGACTTTAAGTATGAAATCGCCAACCCGCATTGAGCAAGCGTTGTAATTAAGTTCAATCCTTCTGCGTATGACAGTAGACCTCTGCCTACCAGGGGGACGATAAAAGGTTAATGATGATATAGCAACTAACTAACTTTTCAGTTTTATCAAGGCTTATAATGATTTCAGTTGAAAAAAGTGTTCCGTTTTTGCCTAGCCAGGCATAGGACGTTTCCAAGGATTTTTGTTAATTAATTTATCAGTATCACCAACCCGAATTCGCCCAGAGCTAGCAATAAGACTTGTCTTGCGCGGGCCTGTGTTTACGCATCCAGCAGCCTAATTCTAATAACACATTTTCTGCAAATTCAAGCTTTTCAATTTCCAATTTCAGCTGATAACTCATGTATAGGTTTTTCTTACAAAGAGCGAGTGCAGCTTACACTAGAAAACTATATCAGGCTGTAATGTGTGGCCGTTCATACCATAGATAAATTGCTTATCCTATAACATTTTATAGTCTTACTCAGCCATCTACCTCCTTTCGGTTTTGATGGATACTGGCTGGTATCATTCGGATCGCAATTTGCTTAATTTCACGCTAATCGTATTTTAAAACCTGTTATTACAGCAGCTGTATGCTTTATTAGAGAGTCTCCATACCCTCCATACAATCCTGCTCGATTGGAATCATTTATCATTACACGGTTTTAAGGAAACGGAATACTGATGGAGTTGACTTAATTTGGGAATCGCACTAAGAAAAAAGAAATGTACACAATTAGGCTGCAGGTTCTACGCACGATGACAACATCAAAACACTAAGTATTTAGTGAAAATAACGGAAATAATTTCAAAAATTACAATAATATACAGATTCCTACAACTTTCAAGTTTTAGGGAAACTGTGACAGACATAATTCCAAGAGCTTCCATATACATAATTCTTATTCACTTATACCCCTTTTTTTGCGGATAGGAAGCCATGAAATGACCGCTCCCTTTCTGGGTGCCACCCGTATTCCTTCACTTGCTTGTGCACGAGGGCCTCGGTATTTCTTTCGAACAACCCGCAGCCCTGGTAGGCATCGGTCTTCGTGGAATCAGTCACGAGGTGCTGATATGTCTTGTAGGCGCACATGGAACAAAACGCGCCATCGACCCGGCCCTGGTCCTTACCGGGCGGCGAGCTGCCCACAAGCCCGCGCCTACAGTGCCTACGGTGGAGTTCGATGTTGTCTCCCGACCAGGGCCTCTCCTGCGACGGCTAATGGCGTCAGGGCACTGAGATTCCCGCTCCCTCACGCGCTCCGCCTCCTCCTTTGCCAGCATCACTGCTTCGCAGAAGGAGGTGACGGCCTGCCATGCACTCTCTTTCCGGACCATTGCCTGACCGCTGCCACGAGTACATACGGCGGTGCTCCGTCCAAATACATATTTATTATCCCCTTGTTGTATATTAATGTCTTACATTACATTCGATCATATTCAGAACAGGTGTAATATTAATAGTTCCTAACATACTAACGCAGGGAGCGTTAGTATGTTAGTATATTACATAATAATATTAACATTGTAACTGGTTACATATGGGGGTAAGTAGTATAGATGATATATCATCATCATCATCATCTCAGCGTTAATCCGCTTTACTAGTGAAACTGCTGATTTTGGCAAAATTTCGATATTTTCTGTGAAGCGACTGCCGTCTGACCTCCACAATCCGAAGGCGATATCGAAGCATTGCAATTAGACCAATTGTTGGCCTTTTGAGGGCTCCAACAACCCGTAACGACTGCCATTAGATGTTCGTATGGCAACCGGGACCAACGGTTTAACGTGCTTTCAGAGGCACGAAATGACCAGTGCAAATATTCATATTCATACATACAAATATTTGCATAGCGCGGGGATCGAACCCGCGCCTCCTTGCGCAGCGGCCGCTCTCACTACCGCTAGATACGCCACGGAGGCTGTCAATGTGAGTATATATAGTATACCGTGTCTTTAAACTTTGGGGATAACCCAGTGTGATGTTACATAGGTTGTATGTTTTTTATCAAACCATCTACAATATTTGACACATCGCGAGCGGCGGGCCATAACGATGTGGGCGCAAACAATTATAATGACATCAATATCACTGACCTAAATGCATACAGCATGACTGTGTATTCTTTTAAATGCGTTTAAATAAATCAGTTGTTAAAAGTGTGGAAATTCCAATGGGGAAAACCACTGAATTATCGAAACATGTTGCTTGATTCTAGTAGCGATGGCCTGGAGGTATCGGCCGCGACTTAGAAGTTGTAGGTTCGAACCCCATCAGGAGCTATACTTGGTGTTTCCGTCGGACTACAATTTGAGTGTCTTCAAGGCTAGAGTAAATAGGCTCTTAATAAACTAGTGCGCTTTACTATCATCGATTGCGTCACTGCTTACCATCAGGCGGGATTGCGGTCAAGCGCTAGCTTATAATGTATAATAAAAAAAATAAAAAAAAATCTGTTCTGTAATCTATATGCTGTACCTACATAGCAAAGAGTATTCTATCCTTTTCTATCCCACCATCATTCTGAACTTACCGTGATTATGACTATACATATACCTACAATTATTTAAGTATACCACCGGAACTGTTTACTATTGATAAAACACACGTATTATTCGACTATTTTCCCCCATTATTATTATCAGGGGCTTCACCTAACACATTTTCAATCCTACATAAGAGTTAGTAACATTATCAACCTGTAATGTCCCCACAGCTAAGAATGCGTAACTACCACGTGGGCCCATTGCGGGTTGGTAGATGTCACATATGTTTTTGTTATATGACATATCGACTCCTCATGATTCCTTCATTTGAAGGCTGTAGTGATAAAATAATTTACATAAAGTAGCCATCTATGGTTCGAACCTACGACTTACAAACTCTTAAGTCCAGGCAGTTGCCAGAGGACAAATACTATATTAATAACATTTTAAATGGGAAAGTTTTTGAGTATGTAGGTATATGTACGTACAAAATTTTTAAAAAGTGAATCATTCTGTGGGCGAATCATAAGTCGTTGAAACATTGTATTGATAGACTAATGTAAAGTCGCCTTTTATCCAAGTCGGACCTCCACAAAAATTCTGAATTGTTCGGCAAGTTTATTTGTCAATGTCTTCTAGGTTTAAGCAGGCCTGTATATGGCTTATCATCTTCATTGCTGCAAATCCTCTATTATATCAATTCCTTCACTGATTTGGTTGTGCCTCCGCTAATTTGAAAGTCAGCTTGATAGTTAGACTTTTAAGAAAAGTACCTAATGTACCCAAAGTCTATAAAACCATCCCCCCCCCCCCCATCCCCATTAAATTTAGATCTTCTTGTTTTCCTAGATTAGTAACAGGCTGGATATAATCCGGCAATGCTGCGGCATACATAATATATTACTGGCATTACTGTCATGTGAGTTTGCTGTATGTGTTTGTGTATGTTCGTTTTTGTTATCTTGTATACTACCTTTTATGTATCTGTTTGTATGACTCTTAGTACCTACTTGAAATTATTTTATTTCATTTATTTATATAAGTACTACGAATCATTAGTCCTGACTTCGTTTCCGTAAATCTTCCTCGGGTAACCATTGAAAATTAACGCTGTATATGCTGAGTGGAATCGTTCCTCTGACGTGCAAACATCGGCTGTTTTTGCTTTGTGCTCGCGATTATAGAAGTATTTTTTATCTATTTTCCTTATTATTAAAATTAATAATCTTTTCCTATGAACGTGTTTCTATAAGAAAGAACCAGTTTTTCTGTCTTATATTGTTTTAACCCAGTGTCACGTTTATAGATGCTTTATTTGGAAGAAGCTACCAAATCGAAACGAACACATTAAAGGGAATCAATTTTTAGACTGTAAAGTAGTAATCATTTTGTTTGGTTGATGTGTT
The DNA here is from genome assembly GCA_017933935.1 of Sesamia nonagrioides. Classification (NCBI taxonomy): domain Eukaryota; kingdom Metazoa; phylum Arthropoda; class Insecta; order Lepidoptera; family Noctuidae; genus Sesamia; species Sesamia nonagrioides. Next base: position 141,023 of record JADWQK010001767.1, read on the forward strand.
ATTGCGTTTACAAACAGACCTACATTTGCGGTATCGTTCACATACTATCCTATCCATGACCTATCGATAACCTCTCATAATAGTCATGATTGCAAGCTAATAATCTTTCACTTTAATATTCCTATAGGTAGATATTTTTTTTTAATTTCACACTAGTCAATTCAAATTTGTCCCAGTTATTTTTTTTTTTAATAATTATAAACTAGCGCTTGACTGTAATCCCACCTGATGGTAAGCAGTGATGCAATCGTTGATGGTAAAGCGCGCTAGTTTATTGAGCCCATTCACTTATAAGATTTTTGTGAATAGGAAGGCAGACGGTATACGGTAGTTGAGCGAGGTGGTGCAATGTTAAACCCAACAACACAATCAACGATGCTGCGTCAGAGAGAGATTGACGTGGAGACCCTCCACAACCAAACTTCCGACACAACAATATTTGACGCATCGTACCCGGCACACATCGCAACATAACTGCTCAGACCCGTCCCCCGTACGGCTTCACCAGACATCATGCCGGAACACAACGAATCGCTTGGCGGCAAGACTTTGTCTGGTGGGTGGTAACTTCTGCCGACAGCCGATGTTGAGGCCTACCACCGACAACAAAACTGGATGATTATTTTAATTTATTAATCTAATACCAAGTGTGGAGCTTCTTGCCAACTTTCCCACATACAAAACGACCAATAATTAACTAAGTATTATTTAGAGACGGGAGCAGGTCAAGCTACTCGAAACTGTCAAATATTCCCTATCCCTTAATTCTTTAGAGTAAAAGTTGAAAATCTAATAAAAAAATCTGACAGATTGTAGTAGCTTGATGTGCTGTCGTCTGTAAATAGCTTCTATCGTTTCATAAATGTTCATGTTAGTAAATAAAAAAACCGCGGGTGAATCCGTGTGGCGCAGCTAATGAAAAATAAAGGGCATTGACCGTAGGTATTATGCCGCGTACTGAACATGCTGGCGGTGCCGGTATTAGGCCGCGTAGTGAACATGCGGGCTGTTATGCCTGTGATGTTCCCGCCGTCCGCACTCCGCCAAACATGAATCGCAGCGCGCTCGGTGACCATAATATCGATTTCAAAATAAACATCTTTCATTGTCAATAACTATTTTTTTTTTACTAAAACATATCAAAGTCATAATATATTCATCTATAAAACTTATTTAACTATAAGTTGACAAAGTTTGCACACTGACATAAAAAAAATATTATGTCGAAGAAGAATCAATGTCTCACACAGCAGCACTGTGTTGGCTTTGTCTTTTCTTTTTAAATAAACCGCTGGATGCGGGAGGCGCGGGATCGATCCTTGGGGGAGGCCTATGTCTGAACATATAAAAGACGAAAGACGTCCACTGCTAGCAGTGGACGTCATGCGACATTTCACATCAATATATCTTCCTAAGTATTTGTATGAGAGAAAATAAAAAAAAATTATGTACAATATTTTTTATAAATCTATCTCATGGACATTAAATTGTTTTTTAGGACACAACCCAATTGAAACCACAGATTAAATTAACTAGATTATCATATCACGCAGCTTGTGAAATGACTCTTAAACCAAATTATTTTCATGCTTAGTCTGAAACTTCTGCAGACATTTAAACACATTTGATTCTAAACAAAAAGTAAATAGGTTTCTATTGTCCAACTTAATTAATTTGCCATTACTGTGCAATTAATATGTGATTAAATCACATATTAATTACACAGCATTACCACGTCATGCTTAAGGATAATGTTGGAAATCCGAACAAAACATAACAGTAGAGTGTATATTAAAGAGTACCTATACAATACTCTGAAGTGGGATCAGTCAAAATCAACTATGGTCTTTAAAAACTCATAACTGTGGTAAGGTATATAGGCTTGACAATATAATTAATACCAATTATGTCTTAGGAAGACAAAAAACAAAAAAGGAAATATGTGTACGTTCCGATAGATCTTGGTTTGCAACATAGGCTATTCAGATACATCCGAAAAGCGACCGGACTGAAAGCCAACATACTTAGTAGTAAATGGATGCGCAGGATCGTTCTTTGTAAACATACTTGAGGGAGGTCTAACTCCAGCAGAGAAAAAGCTGACATTTTTTTTAATAGGTGAATTGGCCGTCTTTTAACGAGATCACGCCTGATTGAAAGCGAATGAGGAGACGAATGTACCTAGAAGATAAGATTTTAAGCTAATGCTGATATTTTAACAGTTATCTATGAATTCTTAATTATACCCCTTTTGGGGTTGGAAATCATCAAATGATATATCATTTGATGATTTCCAACCATTTAAAATACGAATAAAAATAGCAGACTAGGGCCCCTGGATCTGCGGTCCTTACTGAGCGACGAGGTGCCCATTGCTCGCCGCCCGCAAGCCCGCGCGTACCCTGGCCCGGATTTTGTTGATATAATCTTGCTATGCCTTCTTTATAGAATGGAAATACATATTTTCTCCACTCACGAGTTACCGTCAGTCAGAAGAACATTATAAATGTTTACAAGGTGTTTTTGACAGCCTCCATGGCGTAGCGGTAGTGAACGTAGCCGCTGCGCAAGGAGACGCGGTTTCGATCCCCTCGCAGTGCAAATATTTTTATGCCTGGATATGAATATTTGCACTGGTCTGGTCGTGCCTCGGAAAGCACGTTAAGCCGTTGGTCCCGGTTGCCATACGAACATCTAATGGCAGTCGTTACGGGTGGTTGGAGCCCTCAAAAGTCCATCAATTGGTCTAACTGCAATGCTTCGATATCGCCTTCGGGTTGTGGAGGTCAGACGGCAGTCGCTTCACGGAAAATATCGAAGTTTAGCCAAAATCAGCGGTTGGACTGATAAAGCGGACCCCAGACTCCAAAGCTGAAAAGGTTCGGATGCGACTGGGATTAACGCTGACATGATGATGATGATGATGACAAAGTATTTTTATAGCATTTTTATAATAGGTATGTGATACCTAATACAGATACAGAATACAGATTATAAAAATGCTTAGAACATAATTTATAACGTAAAAACTCGCCAAACTCGTAAATAAAACTGGTTCCAACATTTCCAACTTCAAATTGATTATAATATGTGCTTACAAAAGGTAGCGGAAATTTTGTATTTTTTCTAATAAGTGAGCTTTATTTGTGTCTATAATAGAGATTTGATCAGATAACTCAACAGCATGGCGTCCATACCAGAAAAAATCAGCAGGACAGAGCTTGAATCCCATATTTTAATATGAACGTAGGTATTAATTTTTGGACAACTTTGTAATTAGTAGATAAGTAATCTACTCCCAAACAGCTTCAAAGTACTTTTTAATGTTATTTGCAATCACAGAGCGCTGTTAGGTACTATACCTTATACAATATGTAAAGAAAACCCTGTCCGATCCATGAAGGTATTGTTAGGTATCGATAACTGATTCTACTAATGCCCACAAAGACAGGCTTAACTTAAAAAAAAATCCCCCTAAAAAAATAAATATTATTTCGTAAAAAGAGGTAACTTAATACATGTGCGGTAAGCAACCCCATTCCGCGGGCGGCGGGGGGCAGGGCACGCAGCACCTGTGACGTGGTCGCGTCGCTATTCGCTTATAATAACACCGGTGTAGTCACTTTTTTTTAAATTACCAATTTTCGAGGAAATTGGAATTAATTCCCGGTAAAAAAGGATTATTTCAAAATTCATTAGTATTGTTACTATGATGATTATGTAAAATGTTATATTATATTTGGTCAAGTGTTTACCTAACCTTTATTACCCTTATGGGACGGACAGGGTTTTCTTTACATATTGTATAATTTCACATTTAATACTATTTTGCTCAAATATCTTCCAAGGATTCTAGTCTGTGCGATTCATTTTCAACCTTAATTGTAGTACTGATGTGTACTGTCCTTCTACATATACTTATATGCTTCTTTCTCTAATATGTATTATGTTGTCTTCTTTAGCCAATCTTTCTTTTATGAGTAATTCCGTATTTCTTTTTTTCCGAACATGTGATCTGGTCTTAAGAAAAAGCATCTTCTTCATGCTTCATGGACACTCTTTTCAATTCTATTCTCAACATCAATTCCGTTTCCAGCAAACTGTATTCTTAATTTGAGCGTCTTGACCACTACCTATACCTTCAAACCCTATTAGCCCTATAAATCCTTAGTTGGTTCCGAGAATCCCAAGGGTGTATTGAACGAAATCTTTTTCTTTTTGCTTTACGCAAAAGTTGATACGGTAAGAAATGCACATAAACTCTTGTTAAAAACTTGCATAATGTAATAACTGTAAAATCTATGCAGAACACTCACTGATATCAACTTGCAAAAAAACTGTGGTATTTTGTTGATAGTATGTACCTACATAATACATGAATATAACGATGACCTTTTACCATTTCATCAAATGATATATCATTTGATGATTTCCAACCATTTAAAATACGAATAAAAATAGCAGACTAGGGCCCCTGGATCTGCGGTCCTTACTGAGCGACGAGGTGCCCATTGCTCGCCGCCCGCAAGCCCGCGCGTACCCTGGCCCGGATTTTGTTGATATAATCTTGCTATGCCTTCTTTATAGAATGGAAATACATATTTTCTCCACTCACGAGTTACCGTCAGTCAGAAGAACATTATAAATGTTTACAAGGTGTTTTTGACAGCCTCCATGGCGTAGCGGTAGTGAACGTAGCCGCTGCGCAAGGAGACGCGGTTTCGATCCCCTCGCAGTGCAAATATTTTTATGCCTGGATATGAATATTTGCACTGGTCTGGTCGTGCCTCGGAAAGCACGTTAAGCCGTTGGTCCCGGTTGCCATACGAACATCTAATGGCAGTCGTTACGGGTGGTTGGAGCCCTCAAAAGTCCATCAATTGGTCTAACTGCAATGCTTCGATATCGCCTTCGGGTTGTGGAGGTCAGACGGCAGTCGCTTCACGGAAAATATCGAAGTTTAGCCAAAATCAGCGGTTGGACTGATAAAGCGGACCCCAGACTCCAAAGCTGAAAAGGTTCGGATGCGACTGGGATTAACGCTGACATGATGATGATGATGATGACAATAGTACATTACGATATTAGTGCGTAATGATGGTTATAACATGCGAGGCGGAATTTCAGCCCGAGCCGAAGGCGAGGGTGTAATTGAGCCGAGCATGTTATAACCAATACGCACGTATATCGTACGACATTTTTTAACACACTTGCGAGGAAACAGAAAAAAGATATTCAGAATACAAGTACAAAGAAAAGAAAATTTGAGAAAAAATGGCGCGAGGTTTATTTTCTGCCGTAGCTGCGTGAAAATGTTGGCAAAGATGCTAGAGCATGCAGTCAAGTTTTTAAATTACCGAATAAACTGTTTTTTTTTACAAATACTCATTTAAATACAAACAAATACAAATTTGTTTATTTCAAATAGGACATCAGTTATTTTAAATAAACTCAATCTGTGAATGCTCACTGTTGCTTTCCCGCTATTAGTATTATTATTTGCCATTTCAAATATGGAACAGCGCGCTGCTCACTGGCTAGAGCCACGCGGCCATAGAATAAAGAGAGGGAAGTACGTTATCTTCATACAAACGGACCGCGCGCGGCTTGTATGTGTGCGCCATAGTATCTATGCGTCGCCGCACGCACACCTAAACACAATATTAGAGTGCCTATGACTGCGCTAGTCGCGGCTAGCACGGAACGAGGTTCGCGCGTCACGGCTTTTCGGCACATTGCTTTTAAAAAATGATCACATAAACTGCAAAGTTGGTATGTCTATTTATGAACAAATAAAAGACTTATATTTTTCAAATTATATTTCTAAAAGTTATTTACAAGGATACGGATATATTACACATTAAAGTTTAATAACAACGCGTTTCGTAAGAGTCGAAACCGAAGAAAGTAGGTATTTTTCTGTAGCTAATTTGTAATTTTGTATTAAATGTGTGATTCAATAGATGTTATGTTTGTATTATTTATATTTGTATTAATTAAAAATAAAAATAAATATGTTTCTTTATGTGTACAAAACTAAAAATAACAATTACAAAAAAAAAAAAACTGACTAGTATATGTAAACTAAATACTAAGCAAATAATTCAAACATAAGCTCTTAGTCTATAAATATTTGTTAGCGGTTTGGGCGACAACCGTAACCGACGAAGCGCGGACAGTCGTCAACCCTAAGACAGTAGGCAATTAAATCGCGGATTGGGTCGCAGATAACCTACTTCCCCTCTTTATTCTATGACAGCGCGCTGGTCACTGGCTAGAGCCACGCGGCGGCGATCAGTTCCATAATTATTTGAAATGACAAATAATGCTGTTATGGAATTTGTATGGACTATAACTTAACTATTTGCTTTGATAACACACGCGTTTGTTATGGCCCGCTTTACATATTTAAAACCGGTGGGATTACATCAGCTTTACGAGCAAGGGTGTTAAAATAGTACATTACGATATTAGTGCGTAATGATGGTTATAACATGCCAGGCGGAATTTCAGCCCGAGCCGAAGGCGAGGGTGTAATTGAGCCGAGCATGTTATAACCAATACGCACGTATATCGTACGACATTTTTTAACACACTTGCGAGGAAACAGAAAAAAAGATATGCAGAATACAAGTACAAAGAAAAGAAAATTTGAGAAAAATGGCGCGAGGTTTATTTTCTGCCGTAGCTGCGTGAAAATGTTGGCAAAGATGCTAGAGCATGCAGTCAAGTTTTTAAATTACTGAATAAACTGTTTTCTTTTTACAAATACTCATTTAAATACAAACAAATACAAATTTGTTTATTTCAAATAGGACATCAGTTATTTTAAATAAACTCAATCTGTGAATGCACACTGTTGCTTTCCCGCCATTAGTATTATTATTTGCCATTTCAAATATGGAACAGCGCGCTGCTCACTGGCTAGAGCCACGCGGCGGCGATCAGTTCCATAATTATTTGAAATGACAAATAATGCTGTTATGGAATTTGTATGGACTATAACTTAACTATTTGCTTTGATAACACACGCGTTTGTTATGGCCTGCTTTACATATTTAAAACCGGTGGGATTACATCAGCTTTACGAGCAAGGGTGTTAAAAAGTATTTTTATAGCATTTTTATAATAGGTATGTGATACCTAATACAGATACAGAATACAGATTATAAAAATGCTTAGAACATAATTTATAACGTAAAAACTCGCCAAACTCGTAAATAAAACTGGTTCCAACATTTCCAACTTCAAATTGATTATAATATGTGCTTACAAAAGGTAGCGGAAATTTTGTATTTTTTCTAATAAGTGAGCTTTATTTGTGTCTATAATAGAGATTTGATCAGATAACTCAACAGCATGGCGTCCATACCAGAAAAAATCAGCAGGACAGAGCTTGAATCCCATATTTTAATATGAACGTAGGTATTAATTTTTGGACAACTTTGTAATTAGTAGATAAGTAATCTACTCCCAAACAGCTTCAAAGTACTTTTTAATGTTATTTGCAATCACAGAGCGCTGTTAGGTACTATACCTTATACAATATGTAAAGAAAACCCTGTCCGATCCATGAAGGTATTGTTAGGTATCGATAACTGATTCTACTAATGCCCACAAAGACAGGCTTAACTTAAAAAAAAATCCCCCTAAAAAAATAAATATTATTTCGTAAAAAGAGGTAACTTAATACATGTGCGGTAAGCAACCCCATTCCGCGGGCGGCGGGGGGCAGGGCACGCAGCACCTGTGACGTGGTCGCGTCGCTATTCGCTTATAATAACACCGGTGTAGTCACTTTTTTTTAAATTACCAATTTTCGAGGAAATTGGAATTAATTCCCGGTAAAAAAGGATTATTTCAAAATTCATTAGTATTGTTACTATGATGATTATGTAAAATGTTATATTATATTTGGTCAAGTGTTTACCTAACCTTTATTACCCTTATGGGACGGACAGGGTTTTCTTTACATATTGTATAATTTCACATTTAATACTATTTTGCTCAAATATCTTCCAAGGATTCTAGTCTGTGCGATTCATTTTCAACCTTAATTGTAGTACTGATGTGTACTGTCCTTCTACATATACTTATATGCTTCTTTCTCTAATATGTATTATGTTGTCTTCTTTAGCCAATCTTTCTTTTATGAGTAATTCCGTATTTCTTTTTTTCCGAACATGTGATCTGGTCTTAAGAAAAAGCATCTTCTTCATGCTTCATGGACACTCTTTTCAATTCTATTCTCAACATCAATTCCGTTTCCAGCAAACTGTATTCTTAATTTGAGCGTCTTGACCACTACCTATACCTTCAAACCCTATTAGCCCTATAAATCCTTAGTTGGTTCCGAGAATCCCAAGGGTGTATTGAACGAAATCTTTTTCTTTTTGCTTTACGCAAAAGTTGATACGGTAAGAAATGCACATAAACTCTTGTTAAAAACTTGCATAATGTAATAACTGTAAAATCTATGCAGAACACTCAGTGATATCAACTTGCAAAAAAACTGTGGTATTTTGTTGATAGTATGTACCTACATAATACATGAATATAACGATGACCTTTTACCATTTTGAAGAATAAACAATGTAGTCAAACGCGTATAATTCAGAGAACTGGAAATCTATTAGCATTCTGGTCAAATACGAGTACATGTGAGTCTCTATTAGGTGTAATAATAAAGTAAACATGGTCAAACAAACTCACCAGCAAAAAACACTATAATTATCGATGTCATGGCGATGACACTTTAAAACGAGGAAAACCACAAAATACAGAAAAAAATCTTAAGTTCAAGGTAAAACACGGACTTTATGATGAGACCATTTGACGATTACCACTACAACTAATGTGCACTGAAATTTATTCTAAGGTCATTATCGACACGCGAGTTCACCAGTGGGAGCGCAAATCGCGACTGAGTACCATCCACACCGCTTGCCGAGGAAGGTTTCATTATATTTCTGACAACCGGTTTATCAATGTCCGACGACGACAATATAAAGTCCAACACTCAGCGTAGATTTTTTTTAAATCTGCCTTTTATATTTACATCTTTGAATACATAATTGTTTAACTTAAATTATAGGGGTAAATACTGGATTGGTAGCAGAATTTCTTTAGGCATTTGAATTTATTAATTACTAAAGATCAGAGAAGGATTTTTGCGAACAAGTACATCCATACTAATCCATACTAATATTATAAATGCGAAAGTAACTCTGTCTGTCTGTCTGTTACGCTTTCCCGCTTAAACCTCTCAACCGATTTTGATGAAATTTGGCACAGACAATCTTTAGACCCTGAGAAAGGACATAGGCTCCTTTTATTGAAAAAAAAATCGATGTTCCCGAGGGAAATCTAAAAAGCGCGATATAACCGAATTCCACGCGGGCTAAGCCGCGGGCGGAGAGCCAGTTTTGAATAAATAAAGATCGGAGAAGGGTTTTTGCGAACAAGTACATATCTACCAAGATTTTGTAAAAGGTTCTATACCATGTTCAAACATCCTGGTGAGTCACAACTTTTTTGTGCTAAGTATTATCGCCATCGGCAAAGTAACGAATTAAATATAGGAAAATCAATTCTATCGTGGGAACTATAGATCTGCAATTTGTTTGGCATAAATTAGGTAAAGGGCAAGAATATACATTTTTTATTTGCAAAAGTGTTATTGTATTTTCTCCAGCTTATTGGAACGGTCGATCATGGAACATCTTCGAGCTTCGGTAAAGAACGCTCGAGGATCTTAGGCAAATAGTCTTCTTAGCATAAGAACTGTTGGGACTTTGGAATCCTGAACTGGTAGCAGTGGTAGCAGTCCAGATGTAGCTCAGCCGCTAATAAAACTTTAAAGGGTTAATTTATAAGCAATGATTAAAGTTAAGAGAAACGTTTAAATTTCAATTCCCATATTCCGAAACATGGATTTTATTTAAAACAGGTTTAAACCAACTAAATGGTTATTGACCTATGCATCTGACCATTATAGATATGCATTTCTTTATATAAAAATGACAGCTAAGAATTTTGTAAAAGCTTTATATTTATGTTCTGTAATTTAGATATAGAGTTGTCGTGTCCTAGAGGTTAACACACCAGCCTCTTAAGCATGAGTGCTCGGGTTCGATTCCAGGTCAGGCAAGTACCAATGTAACTTTTCTAAAGTTATATGTACTTTCTAAGTATCTCTTGGACACACAGAAATCGTAATATATTACGATTTCTGTGCTTGGACACCAATGACTGAAGGTGAAGAAAAACATCTTGACAACACCTGGACTTTTATGTCTGAAATCGCCAACTCGCATTGAGCAAGAGTGGTGATTACGCTCAATCCTTCTCTGTATGAGAGGAGACCTGTGCCCAGCAGTGGGACGATAAAAAGGTTGACGGTTGTGTTGTAGAAGAAAACTTTAGCAGTAGACACGAGTTTAATTCAGAATCATGCTATGGGTAATTAAGTACCTACACAACACACTATCAGTAGCAATGAGTTTCATTTTGACAGTTCAATAATTATTGCGTTACTTACGTTGTTTGGCAGTCATATTTTTAGAACATGTTATGGAGTAGTCGATTAGAAATATACTTCCAAAATGATTCTAGATAATAGTATATTAGGCAATTACGGTGCTGAAACAATAACTATTGTTTGTGTGCATTTTTTTTTACATATACATACTTATACAATATAATTTTAAGTAAGCATAATATATATACTATATATTATATGTAAGCAGTGAGGCAATCGTTGATGGTAAAGCGCGCTAGTTGATTAAGAGCCCATTCACTGATTCACCCATAAAACTGAGTGAGTAGGAAGGAAGATGGCAGTTGAGTGAGGTGATGCTATGTTAAACCCAACAACACGACGAACGATGCTGCACCAAACTCGCGACATGCTGCACCAAACTCGCGACACAACAACATTTGGCGCATCGTACCAGGCACACATCGCAACACAACTGGGGACCTAATCTGCTATTTTTATAATTTTTTTTCAACACGATTCCATTGTCATTGTGCTTAAAAGTTTGTAATCTGCTAAACTCATAATGATCGATCAATTATCTCAGTCGTCTCGTAATGAAATGGTGATAGAATGACATTGCCGTTAATATAAAAGCCGTTAAAAGAAATGATTTTCTAAAAACCAATACCCAATTTAAACATTTATAAATATTGAGTGCAGTATCGGTCATTGACCACTGGAAAGTCATAATGACGCCATTTTGTTATTAGATTACGAAACTTGTCAAAATCGATATATTATGAGATCATTAATCGATTATTCTATCACTATTTTGATAGCAGACTAGGGCCCCTGCTCAGACCCGTCCTCCGTACGGCTTCAGTTTCATCATACCGAGGGCTTAAGATGATTATGATTGTGACATCAAAGTGCTGAAGGACTATGTGACTGTATGATGTGTATTAAGTTTTTATCTGACACGTAAAAGGTTAAGCTCATGTGAAGCTTCATTCCGACCGACTTTGATTTTGGGAAAACCTCCTTTTAGTCGTGGTTCTTAATCTGACACCTGACAATAGCATTATAGGGGCCATACAATTCTCGCTTTACAAATACATATGTGAATATTAAGGACAGTTTTTTATTTATAGAATTTTGATTTCATGTAGTTGTGACTACATGAAATCGTAGTAGTAGTCGGGACTTCTTCTTCCTCAGCCTATGGATGTCCACTGCTGGACAAAGGCCTCCCCCAAGACTTTCCACGCCGACCAATCTTGTGCTGCCCGCATCCATCGGCTTCCCGCGACCTTCACCAGGTCATCGGTCCACCTTGTTGGAGGCCTCCCTACGCTGCGTCTTCCAGTACGTGGCCGCCACTCCAGAACCTTACTGCCCCATCGGCCATCGGTTCTACGAGCAATGTGCCCTGCCCACTGCCACTTAAGTTTAGCGACTCGCAGAGCTATATCGGTGACTTACATATACCTTAAGTCCCGTTAGCGGTCGCTAGCGGGACTTAAGGTATATAAATTTTTATTTTGATTTTGCTAAACGTTGCCCCACACTGGGAATTACTCCTGTCGTTGGTGCGTTTTCAAACATTTAAACTCACATACACAAACAGTCAGACCCGGAACAAATACCTGTAGGCCATACAAATAATTGAATCGCACGCGCAAGTCGGAGCGCAGCAGTCGGTTGCTCAGCCGCTGCACCAATCTTGTCGTCATCATCATCATCATTTCAGCCGAAAGATGTCCACTACTGTACAGATGCCTCCCCCAAGCATCTCCACGACGACCGGTCCTACGCCTCCCGCATCCAGCCGTTTCCCGCGACCTTCACCAGGTCGTTGGTCCACCTTGTCGGGGGCCTACCCTCGCTGCGTCTTCAGGTGCGTGGTCGCCACTTGAGAACCCGTCGGCCCCATCGCATCGGCATCGGTCCTACGGGCAATGTGCCCGGCACACTGCTACAATTCTTCGGGCTATGACGGTTACTCCCGTTCTTCTGCGGATCTCCTCATTACCCGACTACGGCAAAGCAAAAGGAGGGTTATGATTTTGACAGGCTATGTATGTATGTATGTTTTCTGATTTGATCACGCAAAGAAACTCCAAGCATAGCCTTCTCCATTGCCCTTTGAGTGAACTTGAGCTTTCTTATAAGGCCCAACCGTCATTAATTGTGGTACGCCTCTTTATGGATACCACATAAGAAGTAGGTGCAAATTTGCATATTCCACATATTTATGAATAAGTAGTTATCTAACCAAGGTAATCGACATATCCCGAGGAGTTTATTGATAGATCACCGATGAGGCTGAAAGGTTGTGTAGCTGCAACCGCGTAAAAGCGTAGCATTAGAAGGCATCAAAGTCCATTTTGACTTACTGCAAGAAAATGCTTGGTGGGCCACCCAAAAGCACGCAGTATGTCCAGGACTGGACGTGTTTCGACTGAAATAATAATGACGATGATGAGATATCTAATCCGTATACGATAAATACGTGTACATGTGACAAGAGCGCCCATTCTATTGATTGCATTAACAGACACCTTTGGCGCCAGCATTACTATTTCCTTTTTTTTCCCTTTGGTCTACCAATTTACCTAGGTTTCAGGGGCTTTCCCTGACACTTTCCCTGTCTATTTTTGCTATGCATAGATAGGTATAATGTTCCCACTGTTGGGAGACAGGCCTCCTCTTGATGAGAGGGAGTGGGTAATCTACCACGTGGGACCAGCGCGGGTTGGTGGATGTCACATGTCATCGAAGTTTTGACTCTAGGTGATGCCGGTTTCTTCGCGATGTCTTCCTTCAGTGTTTTGAGAGCAGTGGTGGTGAAATAATTTACACAAAGTAATGCGCCTAATGGGGTTCGGAGCTACGACCTACAAGTCACGGCCGGTGCTACTAGGCCACCGCTACTCTCATCTCCATTACCTACATCACTTATTCATAAAATATGTCATCTTAGTATTTCACATAGAATAACAACCGCATTGGAGTCAAACGCCAGGCATACGTAATTTGTACCTATACGATAGAACATTCAAAGCAGAACGTATGGTTAAAATCAGAAGTCATCTATTAAAATTGGTCTAAGAATCAGCACTTTTCAAATGACAAAATTACAAAAAAAAAAACAGTACCCCTTCACCACTTTCTAATGCTTTGATATCACTCCACAGGATAAAATCCGTTCGCCATGGGATCTGGAGGCCAAAGCCCTCGCCTACATGTGGGAGTGGCGAGAGGAAGCAAAACGCCGGGGCATAACCCCGCTGCCACGAGAAATCGCGGTACGGCGGACAGAGCTGCGGCGGGATCTCATGGCGACATGGAGAGTGCGATTTTCGCAACCCAGTGCTGGGCACGCCACAATAGCGGCCTGACAAAATGCCAAAATACGTTATAATTGCCAAAATACCGCATCCGACTATAGCGCACAAAGATTACTCTAAAAATTTTACTTGCCCCCCCTAGGGCTGACTTGCCCCCCAGGCCCGAAGCTGGGTACGCTCAAGGCCTTAGGGTATTCAAAATAACGGGATATATGTAGATACCTACAGAAAATTTTTCACCTAAATGTACTTAATCAAATATGAATAAATGGAAAAAGTAACTTCATTTCTACACAATTAAATCTAGTCACTCTAAAATTATTTATATTTATATTACTTGATGGTCATTCAAATAAAGTTATTATTATTTTGTAGAACTTTTTTTTTAAGTAATTATAAACTAGTGCTTGACTGCAATCCCGCCTAATGGTAAGCAGTGATGCAATCGTTAATGGTAAAACGCGCCAGTTTATTATTCACATAAAAACTTAGTGAATAATAGGAAGGAAAACAGCAGTTGAGCGAGGTGATGCAATGTTGCCGGACGCTCGGTGCCACCACTGCGTCCAATGCGGGGAGGACACGGCGCAGCACACGTCCTCCAAGTGTGTAGCTTGGGAGGAGCCACGCCGTGTCCTCACAAATGAAGTAGGAGGCGACCTGACGCTGCCGGCAGTAGTGCGGAGGATGGTCGGTAGCGCAGAGCCGTGGGACGCAGTGGTGTCCTTCTGCGAGGACGTGATGTCGCAGAAGGAAGCTGCGGAACGGGAGAGGGAGATGTCAACTCCCTTCCCGGGCCGCAGAAGACGCACCGGGCGCCGAGGAAGAGCGGATAATTTAGACTCCCGCGGCCCCACGCGTTTGCTCGTGATAGAAGAGACACCGGAATGGTGGGCCGAACCCAGGGCGGCGGCCATACTATGAGGATTTCCACCCCGAAAAAAAAAATGTGATGCAATGTTAAACCCAACAACACGACCAACGACGCTGCGCCAGATTGAGATTGATCTGAAGACCCTCCACGACCAAACTCCGGATGCAACAACATTTGGCGCATCATACCCGGCACACATCGCAACACAACTGCTCAAACCCGGCTTTACCAAACATCATGCCGGAACACGACGAATCGCTTGGCTTTGAACTTGAAATAGGATGGTGTTGTGCAGCACCAGGCTTCCTGCACTCGACCGTACTTATGCTATTATCAACGGCTGTTATAGATACTTACAGCCTTACATCTTTGACAGCCTCTGTGGCGTAGCGGTAGCGAACGCGGCCGTTGCGCAAGGAGGTGCGGTTTCGATCCCCGCACAGTTCAAATATTTGTATGCATGAATATGAACATTTGCACTGGTCTGGTCGTGCCTCGGAAAGCACGTTAAGCCGTTGGTCCCGGTTGCCATACAAACATCTAGTGGCAGTCGTTACGGGTTGTTGGAGCCCTCAAAAGTCTAACAATTAGTCCAACTGCAATGCTTCGATATCGCCTTCGGGTTGTGGAGGTCAGATGGCAGTCACTTCACGGAAAATGTCGAAGTTTAGCTAAAATCAGCAGTTAGACTGGTAAAGCGGACCCCAGACTCCAAAGCTGAAAAAGCTGCGGAAGCGACTGGGATTAACGCTGAGATGATGATGATTATAGATACTTACAATACGTTTTTCGAAAGGAGATCACCTGCTCCTGCGACTGGTTTATTATGCTAATGATAACGGTACTGTGTCCTGATATAAAAACACAATATTTATAACGCACTTAATAAACAAAGTGGGTTTATTGTCTCTTGGATTGCAACTGTAAACAACATTGTAGTTAGTTTTCAACATATTGTTTTTTTTTTTTTAATGTTGCCCCCACACTACGAATTTATCAAGTATCGTGGGTGCGATTAAAAACATTTAAACTCAAATACACAAACAGCCAGACCCGGAACAACTACCTGTAGGCCATACAAATTTGTTCCATGTGGGAATCGAACCCGCGACACGTGATACAACAGTCGTTCACTCAACCACTGTGCCAACCATGTCACAATCAATGTTGAGGTTCGATGTTGATCGGGAACATTTAACCTGATGTTGTACTTACCTACTTATTTACCCATAATCATCCTCTACTGGCTCCTTTTGACAGCCTCCGTGGCGTAGCGGTAGCGGACGCGGCCGCTGCGCAAGGTGGCGCGGGAATATTGCAATGATCATATTTGCAATGGTCTGGTCGTGCCTCGGAAAGCACGTTAAGCCATTGGTCCCGGTTGCCATACGAACATCTAGTGGCAGTCGTTACGGGTTGTTAGAGCCCTCAAAAGTCCAACAATTGGTCTAACTGCAATGCTTCGATGTCACCTTCGGGTTGTGGAGGTCAGACGGCAGTCGCTTCACGGAAAATGTCGAAGTTTAGCCATATCTGCAGTTGGACTGGTAAGCGGACCCCAGACTCCAAAGCTGAAAAGGCTTCGGATGCGACTGGGATTAACGCTGAGATGATGATGATTATAGATACTTACAATACGCTTTTCGAAAGGAGATCACCTGCTCCTGCGACTGGTTTATTATGCTAATGATAACGGTACTGTGTCCTGATATAAAAAATACAATATTTATAACGCACTTAATAAACAAAATGGGTTTATTGTCTCTTGGATTGCAACTGTAAACAACATTGTAATTAGTTTTCACCATATAGTTTTTTTTTTTTTTTAATGTTGCCCCCACACTACGAATTAATCCGGTATCGTGGGTGCGTTTAAAAACATTTAAACTCAAATACACAAACAGCCAGACCCGGAACAACTACCTGTAGGCTATACAAATTTGTTCCATGTGGGAATCGAACCCGCGACACGCGATGCAAAAGTCGTTCACTCAACCACTATGCCAACCATGTCGCAATCAATGTTGAGGTCCAATGTTGATCGGGAACATTTAACCTGCTGTTGTGGAGCCAGTAGAGGATGATTACGGGTAAATAGGTAGGTAAGTACCTACCTATTTACCCGTAATCAAGTACCTACCTATTTACCGGTAATCATTCTCTACTGGCTCCACTGTTGCGATAGAGTCCTCTCAGTCAGAACGAGTGGGCCGTAATGCCCGTAATCTATTCTCACATACGATAGAACATTTGGCTCCAGAACATGCCGATTTCCTCACGATGTTTTCCTTTGCGGTTTTGAGAACAGTGGTGATACAATAAATTACGCAAAGTAAAGCACCTTCCTAGGGGGTTACTAATAGGTTAAAATGGTCCAGTGTCAGACAAGGATGGAGCTATACTGCGGCCTACTACTACATAGAGACCAGATAATAGCTTATTTGTTTTGTTTCAAGGAGGGCTTTTTTTTTGTTGGGATGGGAAATCATCAAATAACTTCTCCCGCTCTGGGCTTGTCAGACTTTTACTGACTAAAACCCACTCGTGTTCCTTTACTTGCCTGTAGGCCAGGGACACTGTTTCATTTTTGACCAACATGCAACCCTGACCCAGGAGGCATCGGTCTTCGTGGACCCCGTCACGATGTGCTGACATCTCTTTGAGGCGCGCGTAAAACACAACGCGCCGTCGACTCGGGCCTGGTCCTTACCGGATGTCGAGCTGCCCACTGCTCACCGCCCGCAGGTCTGCGCCTACTGTGGCTGGGAGTTCGATGTCGTCTCCCGACCAGGGCGTCTCCTGCGGCAGCTAGTGGCGTGAGGGCGCTGGCATTCTCTCTGCCTCACGCGGTCCGACTCCTCCTTTGGCAGCAACACTGCTTCGCAGAAGGAGGTTACGACCTGCCATGCACTCTCGCTAATTACCATGGCCTGCACCAGGGTTGGATGCGACAGATCGCCACCGATCGCCGCTACGAGAATACGGCGGTGTTCTCGCCATTCCACAAAGAGGGGACTTAACCGCTGCTATTGTGGCGTGCCCAATTCAAGGGAAGCTTAGTTTTAATGAGAGCTCACTTCCGAGATGTTACAGAATTGTACTGCAGTACCTACAAATTGTTGAGAGTCTTCTCGAGAGTTATTTTGATAACACTTATGGACAATTTAAGGAAGATAACCTAATAGTCTCGCTTTACCTACACGTAGGTACCTACGTAGGTTTTGTAGACGGGCCAAAAATCAAGAGTTCCGTATGCAACTTTTCGTGATTACATAGTTGCACGGTAAACATTTAACTGCCATGCATAAAACCGATACTCTCCGCCCTAAAAACCTACATATTTGCATAAACTTTAGCTTCTTCACCGTTTTCCTTGTTTAAAAATCAGGCTGTGTATCACATTTGGAAAGTTTGTTTTAACCCAACGTAAATTTATACTGACATAGTTTTAACCACAAAAATATCTACTTGTACTGACGACAGCAGGTCAAGCTACCCGAAACTGTCAAATATTTCCAATCAACCTTGACCCTTAATGCTCTAGCGGTAAAACTGAAAATCTACTAAAGAAATTAATCAGATTGTAGTAGCTTGATAGCTTTCGTCTGTAAATGCTACCGAAAGCTATCACGTGTGTCAATTCCCATGTTCACAAATAAAACGTAGGTAAATTTTAAACGTCTTGTAGCGGTATCTACAAACGCCTCAAATAAAAAAACGACGCGTCATACTGACGTCACACGAATTCTACATCTCGCAAGCAGAGTTTACCGTGCAATTAAGTTGCCAAGACAACTTGTGTTAAAGATGCTGGGCCTGACCCTTTGATGGATGTTTCTAAATATAAGAAAGAAACATCCATCAAAGGGTCAGGCCCAGCATCTTTTTCACAAGTTGTCTTGGCAACTTAGCAAGGGTGTCGCCACACTATTGTTAACATCCTTTTAACTCTATGTACTACCTACATGTTTCAATGTACTGTAACATTTGATGCAAATAAATAATTATTAATTTGATGCAAATAAATTATTATTATTATTAATTAATTAGCTTATATAAAAAAAAACTTTGCAACTTCAACCGTTGGGCAAGTGCCCGCCAGACATAACACACGTCTGGTCGGAGGAACCTCCCTTTTCTATGGAGGATGAGAGAACTATACTCCCTGTTCCTCATGCCTCCACACATCTTATTCATTTCATTTCATTATGAAAAGGACAGAATCAATACTAGTTTAGATACTCCTGTCAAGTCAGTCAGCGGCTGATGTAAATTGACGTGCTTTTAGACGCCTGGTTGTTAATCACATCTAACTGTCTATGGAATGTCTTAATTTGACAGGACTAAACTAACACATAATTTATCTTCCGTCCTTATCATAATGAAAGAAAAAAAAAAGAAAGAAAATGATCCACTGAACTTAAAATTAGTTTGTGGACAAGGGAATCGAGGCTGTTGCCAAATTTGGTCGCTAATGACCTAGGGTGAAAGAACCAGTGATGGACAAGACCCCAGTGATGGACACTTTTTACCTTTATTGAAAGAAAACAAACCTTGCACACTCATATTTTAGTATAACAACACTTAATCTTAGAGACTGATATCCTATTCGCCTCATAATTTATTATACGTCAGTGCGATCGGGCGTTTTGTTTCAAGTTGGCGAAGTAAACATTAGACTAAGTTAGTGTTCCTTTGGAAAAATCCAATTTTACTATCATAATCGTTAAGAAGGTGAGTCTATTTTTAAAAAAATATATGTTTGTTATTTATTGTAACTGAATTCTAATTGATTTTAAACCTAAGCCTTGAAATGAGAGATATAATTTGTAATTATTCGTCCCGCTCATTATCACGCATTTCTTAAGGTTAAGCCAATGTCATTAACTGGTTCCGACATACATACTTTCTCCAGTAATGGACACATGTCCATAATATTTTTTTTAGAAATATCTTGAGTTGGTACACCGTTCTGATTCCTTTTTCCATGCAGTTTAATTGAATTTCTAAAATAAACAAATTGGAGTCCACGTACCAGTAAAGAACAAAGTGTCGATTACTGGCCAATGAGTGTCTATTACTGGTTTTTAAGTTTTCTTTCAGATTGCTCCAAGAAAAAACTATACGCTAGAACAGATGGACCATGCGGTGAAAGCTGTTCGCAATGAAGAGAAGGTTGCCATTGCTGCTAAATCATTTGGGGTGCCTCGTGTAACACTTTATAATAAAATATCATGAAAGACTCCTATAAAGTTTACAATGGGGCTTAACAATCGTTTTAAATGAGCATGAAGAAATTTTGGTTAGGTGGCTCTTATACCTACATGGCTGAAAAACACTTTTCCATTTTAAAAGATTGCCTACTAGACAGTATGCAAAAAATAATAAAGGATGAAATATAATCGAACCCCTTTACATAAACAGACCTGGAAAAAGTGGTGTAATTTATTCCTAAAAAGGCATCCAATTTTGACTGTAAAATTGCCGGAAAATCTATCTATGGCTCGGGACAACGTATCTGAAAAAGATATAAGACAGCGGTTTCAAGAAATAGATGGCTATTTAGAAGAAAATAATTTAAAAGAAATATTCAAAGACCCAAACCGCTGCCGCTGACAAAATGCTGACGAGAGTGCATTTTTTTTATCGTCAAAACCAGGCCGTGTTATAGCAAAAAAGGGGATAAACAATACGAAAAAGAAAATCTCATATATAGTTCTATTTACCGGAAATGCTGCTGGACAGCTTGCCCCACCCATGATAGTTTACACATACGAAGGAATCCCGTCACATATCGCAGTCAGTGTGCCTGAAAATTGGGCGATAGGGAAGTATGAAAGTGGGTGGATGTGCAGCAGCACTTTCTATCAATATGTGACTAATATCTTCAAACCGTGGCTTGAAAAGGAGAAAATACAGAAGCCAATTCTATTTTTTTAGATGGCTACTAATCACATCTTACTTTGCACCTCTAGAAAGTTTGTGCACAAATGGCATTCAAGTTACAGACTGTATACCTATTTAATTTAATGATTACATAGGTACCTCATTGAAATTAATATAATGATTTAAATTGAACTGTAATAATTTATTTTTCTCCTTACTAATCCCAAATACTATTATATCAGTCATAATTTATGTTGTTCGGTGTCGATCACTGGATGTCCATTACTGGGTAACTGTCGGCCACTGGGTATGGACAACTGGATCCTAGGTGTCAATAACTGGTGATTTTAGTTTTTTTTAATAGTTTGACAATTTTCTAATAATGTATTACCAATACATCAATTATAAATCATTGTGCTCATTCTTGAGAATATTGATCGTTATTTGCACTAAGTGCTGTTGAACTGAGTTTTGTTGTTAATTTTTAACCACTTTTTATTACGAACACAGTCCTAAAAGTGTCGATAATTGGATCATTCACCCTAGATGTTTAAGCGACCTAAAATAAATAAATTAAAAAAAAAAATAAAAAAAAATAATGTGTTTATTACGAAAAACTCGATACAGTCATACAGCAATCTTACCTTTAACAAATGCTTTTAGCCTTATAGTTCCGACTGATCAACTAGTGCCTGTACCTGCCATGACCTAAACGCGGTGAGTAACAATAGGATGAGGTAGGTCTAGAGACTATTCCGTGTGCAGTTTCTCTCCGTGTGCAGTTTCTGGCCTGCCATCGGACGCGTCCCCAGGTGGCGGATAGGGGAACGGCCCCCAGATATGGGGGTTACCGGTTTACTGGCGCGGACCAAAACCAGAAGTGGGGACCGCTTCGGCGGTCACATGTGCGGCGGGTCGGCCACCACTCCAGGTGGCTGACGTACGACGGTGACCCGAACTCCGGGTCACCGTCGGGCAACCCGGTCTCCTCATTGAGAGGAGCTGGGGGCCCCGTTTGCCTCCGGCAAACGAGTGGGGCTAGGAGGAAGCACACCTCGCTAAAAAACCCTTGGCTGCTGCGTCTTCTCGCACTAGAAGACGTACCCAGTCCGGCCCCTAGTTATGGGGGGACCATTGTGGGACCGCCTTTTTGGCGGGAATCGCCGGCGGGGGATTGGTAGACAGGCTCTGCCATTTCCCATGACCCCGCCACTCAGGCGATGTGGTTGTGCCGCAGTGGGTTTAGTGGGTATTCCCGGCTTCGGCTGGGCGAGTCCCACACACGCCCTTCGGGGTAACGGTGCTTAAATACATTACCACAGCATCAAAAAAAAAAAAAAAAAGGTCTAGAGACTATAAAGTGACTACCTTCCAACATAAATCAGGATAAAAGGAAACGGCTGAAACCTATTACCTATCTATTACCAGGCCAATTGCGTAACACACTATCAGTAGTAGGTTTGGGTTTCATTTTTACCCGACTACGGCAAAGTAAAAGGAGGGTTATGATTTTGACAGGCTATGTATGTATGTATGTACCTATGTATGTATGTATGTTCATCTGTTCCCTCGTAACTTCTAAACTACTTATCGGAATTCGACAAATGATATATCATTAGAAGCGTCTTAATTGTCCGCTGGTTATAGGCTATATGGGATTTCACAAAATCTACTGTGGCGCCCTCTAGCGGACAAAACATACAGAGTAAAAAAATAAAGTTAAGATAAATATGCCGTGTTTGGTATCATTTGAAAGCGCTTTACTTGTACATTTTGAATATATATATATATATATATTGCTAGCATTTACGTGTGACTTTACCTGTATTCATGGACTGGTTGCATATAATTCACATCTTTTCGTTCATAGCTTCTTTACTACTTATCAGAATAAGACCACTGAAGTACCATTAGAAGGGCCTTGATATTGTGTTAGTTATGAGCTATAAAGCTTGTCACCAAATTTAGTATTGCGCCCTCTAGCGGACAAAAAGTTCTATGTTAATATAAAATTAAAATAAATATACCGTGTTTGGTATTACGTGAAAGAGCTTCACGAGTGCTTTATGCTTGTACATAATTACAAGAATGCTTTAATGATGTTAAATATGAGCGATAAGAGTAAAGCGCGGATCACGGGAACTGTGAATCGCTTTATGCAATGTAGAGCAGAGTGAACATTAATAGAATATGTAATGCACTAATGAAAACGACATAAGCTGGGAGAACTCCACGCGGTGAAGGCGGAAGCAGTTTGATAACTGGCTAAATCTCCCATAAAAAGGCCTCTGCACTATATGCCTTCGGGCTTATGTTGTTATATGTGCGTGTAGATGTAATATGTCAAGTACCTAGTTTATAGTTCATCAGTTTAACTTTTGTTAATAATATGCGCCACAAATACACTTTACCACCAAAATAGTGCAAATAAATAGAAGTTAAAAAACTAAAACCCAACTACGACAAAAAACGACGCTGAAAAAGTATAAAACAAGATTTTCAGAATACGGAACTGAACAAAGTTGCTAATGTAGTTGCAAGTAAATGGACACAGTAGTAATGTCATACAATACTATTCTGAAGAATGCAATATTCACTATGTAGAGATAAATTTTCATGTTTGGAAAGGCGTAGTCACACGTTGTCAAGGTGCTACGGTAGGTAGGTATATGTAACGTGTGACTACGCCTTTCCAAACATGAAAATTTATCTCTACATGGTGAATATTGCATACTTCAAAATAGTATTGTATGACATTACTACTGTGTCCATTTACTTGCAACTACATTAGCAACTTTGTTCAGTTCAGTATTCTGAAAATCTTGTTTTATACTTTTTCAGCGTCGTTTTATGTCGTAGTTGGGTTTTAGTTTTTTAACTTTTTTTTGACAGTTCAACAGTATTCATTGCGTTATTTACGTTGTTGAGCAGACACATATTCGATCACATGGAGCAATGGATTAGCAATATGCTTCCAAATGATTTAAATTGTTAGGTAGTAGGTAATAGTGTGTTACGTAATAGGGATGTTTCCTGGGTAACAAAAAAAAAATAATTTAGTCCGTCATTCAGATTATAGAAAAATATTGGATACGTATATTTTGTTTTATCAAATCAATAAAAATTGACAAATATAAAAGGCATCAAAGATCAGGAGTGGTGGCTGCAGGTGACGTCACTGCTCGCTAAAAATTGTAGCGTGCAGTGACGTCACACGAGTTTTCAATGCAATGTGTCGTCTTCATTTTTTGTTTATATGAAAAAAAGAAAAAGTACGGGTCTAGTATTTTTTTGGAAATCTGACTGACGTACTAATTAGTTTTTTTTAGTCAACTACCCTATTAGGGTGCAGCTTCGGGTTACTAGAGGTAGAAAAACTTTTTATCTCTGGTTTTAATGTTCCAATTACTATATACCTATCTACGTATGTCAGTACCGATCTGTAAGATTATTATTATATTAGCAGGTATGATTATCCTGGCTGCCATCAATAGCGGTCTGACTTTAACTGAAAATTGTTAAAACCAGATTACCTAAATAGCTATCGAATAAGTTAATGTCACTGAGATAGAAAATGAGAGAGTGTAAGTCTTCAGCGGCTTTCATTGCTAACCGTATCTTTTTATCAGTGACTCGAGGTGCGTAAAACCAGTAATGACAATTTTATAAATAAGCCAACTACACAAGGCCAGTAAGGATTAACAACGCACCTAAGAAGTTATTTAATTAAAATTCAAAATAGAATCAAGTACCGAACCTAGCTACGTACTTACCTACCTATTCAAATTGGTAGTTCAAATACCTACCTACTTCAAATCGACATCTCAACCGAGTCGATAGTGGATTGATCGTTTACTGTAAGAACTACATATAACGTCTTCCATTTGAAGTTCAGACAATGCAATCTGTGACCATACAGGAAAAAATATTCATAATATGTTTATTTTTATCTTTCTTACGAGAAATACTATGAGTTTGTTATTTATTACTAATAAGATACAGAGCATAAAGTTTTGTTGATAAGCTCAAACGCTGTTTATAAACAGCACATAGTTTGTAATCGCCGCGCCCGTAGGTCACACTATCAGTAGCTATGGGTTTCATTTTGACAGTTCAACAACATTCATTGCGTTATTTAAGTTGTTGAGCAGACACATTTTTCGAAGATATGGAGCAATAGATTAGCAATACTTATGCTTCAAAATGATTCCAATTGATATTAATAGTGTTACGCAATAGGGATGTTTCTGGGTAAAAAAAATGATTCTGTTTAGTCCGTCATTTAGATTATACTTAGAAAAACATTGGCTATGTCGATATCGAGCGCGTTTGACTCATCGATTGGCCCGCTTCAAGGTCGTAAGAACTCTCAACCAATGAGAGCGCCAAAAGCGCTCGATGTCGACGATCGAGTCTCGTAATGAAAACTCATACTAGGCCTACTGCAGTGACTGGTCTTACGTTTTTTTTAGATTAATAAAGACTCGTCGTTTTTTGTTTATCCTTAATACGGACGTTTCCTGGGTTAAAAAAATGATTCTGTTTAGTCCGTCATTTAGATTATACTTAGAAAAACATTGGATACGTATATTTTGTTTTATCAAATCAATAAAAATTGACAAATGTAAAAGGCATCAAAGATCAGGAGTGGTGGCTGGTGACGTCACTGCTCACTTAAAATGTAGCGTGCAGTGACGTCACACGAGTTTTCAACGCGCTGTGTCGTCTTCATTTTTTGTTTTTAGGAAAAAAGAAAAAATACGTGTTTAATATTTTTTGAAAATCTGACTGACGGACCATTCGTTTTTTATTGGCAAATACCCTATTATGATGCTGGTATCATTATATAAGTACACAGACGGCAGTCAGGGCGTTTGTCCACAGACTATACAAAGGACGTTAACGAGAATATTTGATTCAGCCGCGTGTTCAACACCCGATTTCAATAATCTGGTTTCTCGTAGACCATAGCAGCGAAAAAACAGCGTAAGTCATGGATGCCGAAAATGCGTTGACCGCTATTAGGCAACTCCTATGATGGCCGCCATTCAAAGCGGTCATTTTATAAAGATGACACGCTTGGTTGTTAAGGTAAGTGCTGGCAGTTTCGCCTCTATAGTCTATACCATTGATAGCTAGTAAATTCGTTGTTGGAGTTTTCGCCAGTAAGTAACCGCGAGGAGATTAGAAATAGAGCAATGAAACACAAAATAATGTATAAACATTTTATTTAGCCCATTTTCCCGCCGGCAAAAAAAAAAAAAAAAAAAAAAAAAAAAAACATCATAAAATAAAATAAAATAAATATCAAAATCCAATCAATACCAACAGAAATTATTACAAAAACAAAGACAACAGAGAGAGAGAGAGACTAGGTAAATTGTTGTTTATGGCCAATTATTACATAAAACACAGGCGAGATTCGTCTATTTACATTGTAATACAATAATTTCATAGTTTTCACATCCACTTAGCACCAAGAATTTAAACATAAAATACAATTACTAAAATACTTAGGAACTATTAAGTTCCTATACAAAAAAAAAACATTTGGAACATTGTGACTGGCAATACAAAAATACTCCGTTTCTTTATTTGAATTTCTTACCAAACTCCATGTCAATGTCATATGATTGGCAACCAAAGACAAAAATCTAAGCACGGGTTTTCTAAGACACAGATGGCCGACCAAAGAGGATAACAATATATTATGTGGCCCATGCCACATGGCGTCTACAATTTTCTTTTGAATAAATAAATATATACGGACAAATCACACAGATTGAGCTAGCCCCAAAGTATGTTCGAGACTTGTATTATGGGATACTAACTCAACGATACTATATTTATAATAGATATATATTGATAAATATCCAAGACCCAGGCCAACCAGGAAAAGATCGTTTTCCATGACCTGGCCGGGGATCGAACCCGGGGCCTCCACGTCGCAGGCAGGCGTATTGACCTCTTCGCCACGGAGGACGACAAATGAAATAACGAATGACAAATTAATGACGGTACTAAAACGGTAGCCTTGAAAGTTATTTAGTGTGATTTCCAAAAGAGCGTCTTTTGACACCGTAAAATCTAGGCCATCGCTGTTTTAGAAAACCCAATAACATGATATCAAGCTGCCCAAATTTCTGATCAGAAACTAGAACAAACTCTTGACCACCTAACGTAAAATTAACAATACGCATATTTTTTTAACTTAAAGCTGTATCATTTATTGCTTCAACTGAATCTCATATTGGGTTATTTACCTTAACTAGTCTCGTATTGGAATACATATCTACTAATGGAATAATAATAATTATATACAGATATTAACTAAGATTTAGAAGGTGGGACGTAGTCTTCCGGTGTGCTGGTGAATAATACGGTAAGAACCCAGAAATGTAGACAGACCTGCAAACAAAACGTTAAGTATTATTTCATTTATTTATTTAGTCACTAGTTGCGCCCGCGGTTTCACCCGCGTATCAGTGGTAGTATCAGCGTTCAGTAGTTACGGTGTGAAAGCGGAACAAACAAACAAACAAGCTCACTTTCCGATTTATAATATTAGTAAGGATTTATGACCTAGGGTGAATGAACTCTGGTAATGATGTTTCCGTTCTTTCCGCGTGCCCTTAGAACATAAGACTCAGACTGCGCTCACAAATAGGGCGTTTCAAACTACGTCATATTCCATAATATTGCATGATATTGTTACGAATGGACCTTATGTCGATGGCATAAGGTTCAATATCGCGTGACATGCAGTGTGTCACTTTTAAGTCCTATTTCTCCAGATCTAGACATTTTCTAGGCCCTATATAAAAACGCATTACTAGACTTAGGATGGCCTATCGAATGGTACAGGTCTCAACAGTTTTGTCAACAAAGTGTCAACAAAGTGTACTTACATGGCCGGTGACCTCGAAGTTATGCAGTATTATTATTACGCCTAGAGGATTCTGGAATGTTCGATCAGCTGGCCTATATATACCGCCGCGACGCCGGCGCAGAGTGAGTCTACACTCGACTAGCGATACGAAAACAGCGACAGTTAAGAAGCGATCTTTGAGAATACCTACTGCGACAACTGTAACGAGAACTGTGAGTACTACGTGGAGTAACATCTGTAGAGTTATTGTGTGTTTACGACACGGACTTCGTGGACGTAAGAGAAGTCTCGGTGCAACGTCAGCGACATTCTACTTGTCATTGCCTACAACCAACTGTACCTTCGTTGCCAATAAACTTCGTAACCCTTAACCGGCGTTTAAGTACCCCTAGCCCGTAACAATTGGTGTCAGAAGCGGCATGCCGGTCACGCCAAGGGAAGACGAAAGGGTTCGCACGCGACGACAAGCAGCTATGGATTTGGCGCGTCAAGAGGAAGAATCGGTTGGTGTCCCTGCACCTGGAGTAGATGCGGCCGCCGTAACACTGACGAATGTGAGTGCGCCTATTACCACCACTATTCCCGGAGCCAGCGGATCCGATTTTTCGGTGTTACTAGCTCACTTAACGGCGCAAATAAAGCTGAGTATAGAACAATCCCAGGCAGAAACCCAGGCACAGATTAAAAGTGTGGCAGAATCCCAGGCAAAATCCCAGGCAGAAATCCAGGCACAAATACAACAATCTCAGGCAAAATCCCAGGCAGAAATCCAGGCACAGATACAACAATCGCAGGCGGTAAACCAGGCACAAATAAAGGAATCCCAGCAGCTGGTATTAGAATTAAATGAAAAATGGAAAAAAACCAAGGAAGAGGTCAACGAACTTAAAATAAAAACAGCACAACAAGATGCCCGTCTGGACCAGCAAGACACGCGCATTGACAAATATGATGCGCGTTTCGATAAATTAGACAATATCATCATGGAGTTTGGGAAGGAAGTAGAATTTTTGCATGAGAAGGTACAAAAAGGAGTCCGTACGGAGAACGGGTCTGAGCAGTTGTGTTGCGATGTGTGCCGGGTACGATGTGCCTAATGTTGTTGTGTCGGGAGTTTGGTCGTGAAGGCTCTCCAGATCATCCTCTGGCGCAGCATCGTTGGTCGTGTTGTTGGGTTAAACATTGCATCACCTCGCTCAACTGCCGTCTTCCTTCCTATTCACTCAGTTTTTTTGAGTGAATAGGCTTAATAAGCTAGTGTGCTTTACCATCAACGATTGCATCACTGCTTACGATCAGGCGGGATTGCAGTCAAGCACTAGTTTATAACTATTAAAAAAAAAAAAAAAGTTATTAAAGGTGTGGTACCGGTACCCAGTGCTTTGCCGACTTTCAAGGTACCTCATTTTGACGGGACAACGTCATGGGTGGCCTTCCGTCTACAGTTTGAAAAGGTCGCAAAAGGCAACAACTGGGACGACGATCAAGCTCTAACGGCCCTTATGCTTGCTTTGCGTGGTGATGCCATACGAATCCTCGAGAATATTTCCGGCGATTGCAATACCCTAGCCTGCCTGTTAGAAGCGTTGGAGACTAGATATGGAGAGAAACACCTGGAACACGTCTACAGGGCTCAACTCCGCGAACGCACACAGAAGAGCAGCGAGGGTTTGCAACAATGGGCCACGGAAATAGAACGTATGGTTCGGAAGGCGTATGCATCAACACCGGGATTGATTGGCGCTACTACTCTGCGATTCTTTACTGATGGGATTCGAGATGCCGAAGTCAGGGCTGCTGTACGTCTGGGTCACCATCAGACCCTGAAGGCAGCTTTGACGCATGCTCTGGAGGTGGAAGCTGTACGTCAGGATGGCCCACAACACGACCGTATTCGAGAAGTGACCGCACAAATAAAAGCCCGACGAGGACCAACTTGCTATGAGTGTGGCGAAAAGGGGCACATTCGAATTGATTGTCCCAGAAAGGCTAAGGGAAGAAGAACTTCTTGGCCACGTGAGGAGGCCGCGGTGATGGCGTGGCGCAAGCGCGATGCGAAGGTCCAGCCCGAGCGCCCGTGCGAGCGAGTCGAGTGGCGTGAGCGGAGCGACCGGAGCGGGCACCGCGAGCGACCCGCTGAACGAGAGCGGGAACGCGTCAAGGACCTGGAGCGAGACCGAGACCGAGAACGCGAATGTTCCGGCAAGCGAGAACAAGAGCGCGAGCAGTCGCGCGGAAGGCCGTGGAGTGAGGCAGACGCAAGGCGGGACAAGGAAGTCGAGGACGAGGCGCGTAAGAAGAAGCGCCTCGAGAAAAAGGCAAGACAAAAGGACCGCCGTCGCCAGGTTACTTCAGGAAGTAAGGGCCGACATGGTGACAAACAGAAAGAGAACGTAAGGATTATCCAGGTGAACGCTTTGGACGAAGACTGGGATAATCAATCATTGGAAGACGCACAAAAGGAAGATAGTGACTTGAAGATAGTAATCGAATGGAAGAAACGTGGCCAAAGGCCCGCTTGGAGTGAAATATCAGCACTTAGCCCAACAGTAAAAAGTTACTGGGCTCACTGGGACAGCCTGATAATTGATAATGGAGTTCTCAAGAGGAAATGGGAATCACCCAGTGGACAGGAGGTCACCTTACAGATAATTGTTCCCGGTGATAAAGTCGCGTCAGTGCTAAGACAGGTGCACGACGGAGTATCCGGAGGACATCTAGGAGTAAAGAAAACCCTGGAGAAGGTGAGAAAAAGATTCTATTGGGTGCATTGTCGCGAGGACATAGAGGACTGGTGTAGAAAATGTGTAGCCTGCTCCTCAGTAAAGGGACCGCAAACGAGAGCCAGAGGTCGACTTAAAGTGTACAATGTTGGTGCACCATGGGAAAGAGTTGCTGTCGATATAGCTGGGCCATTCCCTGTTACTGAAGAAGGGAATAGGTATATCATCGTCATGCAAGACTATTTCAGCAAATGGCCAGAAGCTTTTGCAGTACCTAACCAGGAAGCTCATACAGTCGCCAAAAAACTAGTTCACGAGGTGTTCTGTCGATTTGGCGTTCCCTTGGAGTTACACTCTGACCAGGGTAGAAACTTCGAGTCTTGACTATTTCAAGAGGTTTGCCAACTACTCGGGATACATAAGACTCGTACAACACCGTATCACCCACAGTCAGATGGAATGGTCGCAAGATTCAATCAGACGTTGGAGAATCATTTGGCCAAAGTAGTGGAAGAACACCAAAGGGATTGGGACCAATACATTCCACTCTTTTTAATGTCATACCGCTCAGCAACACATGGTAGCACAAACTGCACACCGGCGAAAGTCAACTTCGGCCGAGAAATTAGACTACCCATAGATGCACTAACCGGAACACCTCCCGATACTCCTATCCTAGCCGTCGACTATGTGGCCGACCTGCGGCGTAAATTAGATGGAATACATGAGCTAGTGAGAGAGAATGGTCTGAAAACCAGTGAGAAAATGAAAATCCGATACGACCGCAAAGTTAACGTGCCCGGATTTGAACAGGGAACTTTGGTATGGTTACATAATTCCATAAGGAGAAAAGGAAAGAGTCCGAAATTTCAAGCCAAATGGGAGGGTCCGTACACGATAGTAACCAGAATAAATGATGTCACCTACAGGATTAAGAAAGGGCCTAGAGGGAAGCTGAAGATCGTACACGTAGACCGCCTAGCTCGCTATTATGGATCAAATCATGCTCGGGACGAGCATGACTAAGAAGGGGGCAATGTTACGAATGGACCTTATGTCGATGGCATAAGGTTCAATATCGCGTGACATGCAGTGTGTCACTTTTAAGTCCTATTTCTCCAGATCTAGACATTTTCTAGGCCCAATATAAAAACGCATTACTAGACTTAGGTTGGCCTATCGAATGGTACAGGTCTCAACAGTTTTGTCAACAAAGTGTCGACATCGAAATTTCTAGAAACCCGTTTCCGGGAATTACCGTAGGTACTTACACGGCCGGTGACCTCGAAGTTATGCAGTATTATTATTACGCCTAGAGGATTCTGGAATGTTTGATCAGCTGGCCTATATATACCGCCGCGACGCCGGCGCAGAGTGAGTCTACACTCGACTAGCGATACGAAAACAGCGACAGTTAAGAAGCGATCTTTGAGAATACCTACTGCGACAACTGTAACGAGAACTGTGAGTACTACGTGGAGTAACATCTGTACTGTTATTGTGTGTTTACAACACGGACTTCATGGACGTAAGAGAAGACTTCGGTGCGACATCAGCTACATTCTACTTGTCATTGCCTACAATCGACTGTACCTTCGCTGCCAATAAACTTCGTAACCCTTAACCGGCGTTTAAGTACCCCTAGCCCGTAACAATATTTTCACTTTTTAATTATTGAAAAGGCGTTTTTTTTTTCTAATGTCTAATAGTCATTGGATAGATGGAGTGGGCTGTTTTTGTAAGACGACTAAAATAACACTGTGTTTATAAGATTAGTAAGGATTTATGACCTAGGATGAATGAACTCTGGTAATGATGTTTCCGTTCTTTCCGCGTGCCCTTAGAACATAAGACTCAGACTGCGCTCACATATAGGGCGTTTCAAACTACGTCATATTGCATGATATTTTCACTTTTTAATTATTGAAAAGGCGTTTTTTTTTTCTAATGTTTAATAGTCATTGGATAGATGGAGTGGGCTGTTTTTGTAAGACGACTAAAATAACACTGTGTATAAAGACACCAGTGTGGCTACCATGAGTTTTCATTACGAAACTTGATCGTCGATATCGAGCGCGTTTGGCGCTCTCATTGGTTGAGAGTGTTGGAGATGTAAACTTCGCCAATATCAAACCAAAGAGGATTGTAATTAGATATTTTTATAATTCTCTATATTGTCTGTGTGTGTCACTTACTTCTTGTTGTCATGTGAACGATGGTGTCGTCTAATAAATAAATTCATTAAAACATCTCCTGGGTAATTACTTTTTTCCATCATAACCCAACAGGTTATGGGCCCAGGACGTTAGTCTCGCGTCGAAATTATTATTTTCGCGTGTTTTGGTGGAAATAAGTATTATTTCAAAATTTCACGTCAGTTACGTTTTTCAACAAAATGGCTTCAGGGGTTTCAGGATCTTCAGTGGGCATTCCAATAGACAAATTAAAAGGGATGGAGGATTATAATAATTGGAAATTTATTATGAAGATGATCCTAATACACGAAGACCTGTACGAAACCATTGAATCGGAAGATTGCAAAGATGAACGTAAGAAACAAAAGGCACTCGCGAAATTTTGTCTGTCTGTTGGACCGTCTGCTTTGCAGCATGTGCGCAACGCTAAAACTGCTTATGAAGCTCGGACATGTTTGCAAAAAGCTTATGAAGATAGGGGCCTATGCAGAAGACTAGGGTTGCTGAGATCGCTTTTTGGGGTGAAATTGAAGGAGATGGAAGGCATGCAAGCGTACATAACGAGAGTCACAGAGTTAGCACAACAATTGGCTGATATTGGTTCACCTTTAGATGATGAGTTTGTTGCTGTCATTTTATTAAGTGGGCTAACAAGCGATTTTGACCCACTAATAATGGCTCTAGAAAATTCTGACAGTAAGTTGACCAGTGAAGTCGTGAAGTCTAAACTGATGCTGGAACAGTTGCGTAGGGATGACAAAGAGGTACCAGATGTGAGCGCATTGGCTACAAAGAAAGTGTACAAGTGCTTCAGATGCAAGAAGGCAGGCCATATGAAAAAGGATTGTCCCATGAAGGGTTCATATTCTGTTGGAAAAGATAAGCCGAAGAAGGATAGCAGTACTCTTTTGACAGCATTGTCAGTGTATCCAAAACGTCAAATTTGGTATGTTGATTCCGGTTGTACAAACCATATGTGTAACAGCAAGGATCAGATGATGGACTTTGAGCGATCCAGGTCTACAGAGGCGAATGTGGCTAACGGAGAGAGCATATTTATGGAAGGAAAAGGCAGAGTTTGTGTAAATTTAAAGAAATTAGGTTACAAAACAATAAGTAATGTGTATTATGTTCCTGCATTATCTACCAATTTGCTATCTGTAAGTGAATTGTCTAGAAAGGGATATAGGGTAATATTTACTTCTACAGAATGTAGGATTTTGGATGGAGGTAGGGTTGTAGCTACTGCTACATGTAACAACGGCCTATACGAATTGGATTGTTACAAAGCAGGCAAGCGACAGTCAGAGAGGGCCATGACTTCTTTCTGTGTGGATGGGGAACCGGATGCTGGCTTACAAGGTGGTCTTGAGGCGGCATGGGGCATCGGACATAATAATAATAATAATAATAATAATTTTATTCAAAAATCTTTACAGGATAAATTACACAGTCTTAAATATAAGCTTAAAGTAAGTCAGGAGATTTGGCATCGGAGACTGGCACATCTCAACTCCAGAAGTATGAACCTAATGAAGAATGGATTAGTCACAGGTATGGATTATGATGTTTCTACTTTTAATCCTTGTGTTCCATGTATTGAGGGCAAACAACCTAAGCTGCCGTTCTCTAAGAAAAGTTATAGTAGGTCAAAGGAGCTATTAGGGCTTGTACATACGGATGTATGTGGACCTATGCAGGTACCATCGCTAGGTGGGATGCGTTATTTTGTAACTTTTATAGATGATTTTTCTAGAAAAACATTTATTTATTTTCTAAAAAGGAAAGTTCAGGTTTTTGAAAAATTTAAATTATTTAAGGCTTTAGCCGAGAATCAGACGGGAAAGAAACTAAAGGTCCTTAGGAGTGACAATGGGGGTGAATATGTCAATCATGTTTTTCAAGAGTATCTAGAAAACTGTGGGGTAAAACATGAAACTACAATACCCAAATGCAGTTCACAGAACGGAGTTGCTGAGCGAGGCCACAGATGTATCATGGATAAGGTTAGGTGCATGCTGCAGGACTCAGGGCTTGAAAAACATTTTTGGGCTGAGGCGGCAAACACAGCCGTGTACCTCAAGAATCGCTCACCCACCAAAGCCGTCATGGGACTAACTCCAGAGGAAGCGTGGACTTCAAAGAAGACAAACGTAGCACACTTACGTGTCTTTGGTTGTCTGGCATACGCTGTGTCTGATAAGTGTAGGAAACTAGATCCGAGAAGTAAGAAGTATGTATTTGTAGGATACTGTGATACTAGTAAGGGTTACAGATTAGTAGATCCTTCTTGTCCTAAGACTTGCATAAAGGCTAGGCACGTCGTATTTCTCGAGAATAGTTTCATAAACAAAAATGTGTCAAATGGTGATAAAGTGGCATCTGACAGTATTGGTATAATACCAATGGAAAATAGTACTATACCGTTGAATACTTCAGTGACTCCTGGTGAGTCAGGAGAGCAGTCGCTGGACACATCTGT
Organism: Sesamia nonagrioides; assembly: GCA_017933935.1. NCBI lineage: Eukaryota > Metazoa > Arthropoda > Insecta > Lepidoptera > Noctuidae > Sesamia > Sesamia nonagrioides. The sequence goes on from JADWQK010001767.1 coordinate 175,902, forward strand.
CCCATTGAGTGATGAAATGTCGGGTGACAGAAATCTTCGCAGGTAAACTGTATTTAGTCTGAATGAAACCGATGATTTTCAGGTCACAGACCACTCATCCGATCCTACATATATTCCAGGTTCCTCCAGCATTGACTCTGATGAGTCAGCAATGACATTTGAAGATGCTGATCAATCCGTCGAGTTTGCGGGGCTCGTGGGGACTACGGGGGACGATGACTTTCCAGTCACGGCAGAGCAGGCATTGAGTAGTGGTGAAGCTGCACACTGGCGTAAGGCAATGATAGATGAGTATGATTCGTTTATACAAAATAAGTGTTGGTCATTAGTAGATCTTCCTAAAGGGCATAAAGCTGTAAAGTGTAAATGGATCTTTACTAAAAAGAGGGGTTTAAATAATGAATTATTACGTTATAAAGCTCGCCTCGTAGCAAAAGGGTTTACGCAAAGGTATGGGGTAGACTACTATGAGACATTTTCACCGGTTGTTAGATACTCAACTATTAGGATTTTATTGGCCTTAGCTGCTCAGTATGATATGGTGATAGAACATCTTGATGTCAAAACGGCATTTTTAAACGGTGACTTAACAGAAATTGTTTATATGGAGCAACCTGAAGGCTTTATTGATAGGAAAAACAGGGAAAAAGTTTATTTGTTACATAAAGCAATTTATGGTCTAAAACAGGCAGCAAAAGCTTGGTATGAAAAGATAAACAATGTTTTAGTCAATAAATTAGGTTTTCGAAGGTTGTCTTCTGAACAATGTGTTTATGTCTATAATCAAGATGGAGAAATAGTTTTCATTGCTTTATATGTAGATGACATATTGTTGTTCTCGATTAAGAATTCTCGAAAACGAGACATTTTTAAGAAACAGCTTAAGGATGAATTTAAGATGAATGACTTTATGTCCAAGTAATCACATTTTAGGTATGAAAATTACCAGAAATTTAGATGGAAAGTTTACTTTGGATCAGTCGTCTTATATTAAGAAAATTTTAGATAAATTTAATATGTCAGATTGTAAACCATGTCAGACTCCAATGGAGGTTGGTTTGAAATTAGAAAAGTCAGAAGATTATGACTATAATAACAACTATAGAAGTATTATAGGTTATTTAATGTATTTGGCAGTCTGTTCCAGGCCTGATATTGCTCATAGTGTATGCTACCTCAGTCAATTTAACAATTGTAATTCAGAAAGCCACTGGAAAGCAGCAAAAAGGGTACTGCGGTATTTAAAAGGGACTTCTGGGTATCATTTGTCTTTTGAAAAGGGTAATCTAGAGTTAGTGGGATATACAGATGCCGACTGGGGTGGAGATCAGTCAGATCGCAGGTCATACACGGGTTACTGTTTTTCTCTTAATAAATCTATTATATCTTGGGAGTGTCGTAAACAGCGAACGGTAGCCTTGTCTAGTGCAGAGGCTGAGTACATGGCAATCTCTGACTCTTGCAAGGAGGGTTTGTTTTTACAAACGTTTATTCGGGAGTGTACTGGTGTTGAATGTAGCATAAGTTTATTCAATGACAATCAGTCAGCTCAAAAGATTTGTTGTAACACTCTATCCCATTCTAGAACAAAACACATAGATATAAGACATCATTTTGTCAAAGATTTAATTAACAAAAATGTTGTAAGTGTTAGTTATGTAAGTACTGAAGAAATGGTGGCAGATGTACTAACGAAGTCGTTATGTAAAGATAAACATATGAAGTGTATATCCAAGATGCTAAACATAAGCTAGGATATAGGTTGCGCTTTGATTATGTGTACATAACAGTATAGGTTCTTTGTTACGTGTTTTATTTATCTGCTGTAAACTATTTTTATTGTACTGTTTATATAATATTTATGTCAGAGGCACTATGTATAACAGAGTTGTTTTAATTAGACTTGTGGAAGTGGAGCCTACATGTAACTTAGGTTTCATGATTGTTTAATTTTCAATATAGTGTGTTCTTTGGATTAAGGCCTAGAACTTAGAAGGTTAGGTAACTGATATTGTCTTAGTTTAAGGCCTAGTGTTGGAGATGTAAACTTCGCCAATATCAAACCAAAGAGGATTGTAATTAGATATTTTTATAATTCTCTATATTGTCTGTGTGTGTCACTTACTTCTTGTTGTCATGTGAACGATGGTGTCGTCTAATAAATAAATTCATTAAAACATCTCCTGGGTAATTACTTTTTTCCATCATAACCCAACAGAGAGTTCTTACAACCTTGAAGCGACCCAACCGATGAGTCAAACGCGGTCGATATCGACGATCGAGTCTATTGTATTGTGTAACACGGCCCAGTGTCTAGTCGTAACACGGGTACGCGCGTCTGTGTAGTAGTGGGTACTCGTCGCGCAAGATGCCTATACCACGTTATTTTTTGTTTATGTTTAAGTAAAGAATCTACATATACAACGTGTAACATAAAGGGTATATACATAACAAAGGCATGGCATCTTTACATGATATCAAACGATATTGGAAGGGTTTTTTAATTCTATCTCTTTATGTTAGGAAGTTATGAGGAAAAACACCGCCTGTGATAGGCTACTATCATACTAGTCGCACAGAGATATTGAAGACATTTATCGGATTTTGGCAAGTAACGTGACGGGTAACGAGTAATTATTAACATATGTAGTGTGCTGCCACGTTATTAATTATTAATAAATAAATATAATAATTTGGTACCAATTTTTTGAGTATTTTATATTGAGTTGAAACCCTTCCAATATCATCTAAAGATGCCATGCCCTTGGTATGTATATACCCTTTTTGTTACACGTTGTATACAAAATTTCAAAAAGATATAATGAAAAACCACAAAGTTATGAGCCTGCTATTCTACTTGGTTGTCCGAACAAAAATATGGTCAAAGCTGCGCTCGGGCGGTAGAGCGCGGTGCGTTGACCTCTGGCGTCAGCTGTTGCGCGCGCAAGTTCTATCATCTATCGTAATCGCTCGGTATACGCACTGCAACAATTTCTAAATGTCTCTGGGAAAAATATAACATGGTTGTATGTGTAATAAAAATGATTGGAATCGATTCAGTTGCTTATTCTGAACAAATTATATTCAGGTTTCGCGTAAACAAAAAATGCTTAATATAATTATTACTCACCATGTAACCAATAACAAACATTCTAATGATCGGGTACCGCTTCAAAATGATGCCCAGTCGTAGCGAAGACACGGACAGGACCGATTGGGTGTTATGCGCCCGCGCACGACGACTCTCGCCCTCTTGTAAGTGCACCACACTATGCGAGAACTTTTCGCGAGTTGGCATTAGTTGTGCCTTAAATTTTGACTGTGAAAAGAAAACAAACACACCATATGTAAAGAAAACCCTGTCCGACCTATAAGGATAATAAAGGTTTGGTAAACACATGACCAAATAAAATATAAAATTTTACATAATTATTGTAGTAACAATACTCATGAATTTTCAAATAATCTTTTTTTGCAGCGATTTAATTCCAACTTCCCCAAAATATGGTAAATTTTTAAAAAGTGACAACACCAATTTCGACTGTGTTATTGCGAAACGACCGCTTGCAGCGTGCCCTGCCCCTCTTCGCCCGCGAGTATATTGCCTACCGCTAACTGCACATGTATTAAGTTACCGCCTTCTGCGAAATAATATTTATTTTTAGGGGTCTTTTTTTTAGTTTAGCCCTGGTTTATAGGCCTTTGTAGAACCAGTTATCGATACTTAAACATACCTTCATGGATCGGACAGGGTTTTCTTTACATATTGTGTAAATATAACGTCAAAGATTGGGTGACATGAGTGCTTTTTTTTTGTATTGACTACTCCCACTCTAGGCGAAACGGAAGGGCGTGTCGAATTTTATGACTAAAACCAACCCATGTTCCTTCATTTGCCTGTGCCAGGGAGTCGTAGTACCTCTTTCCAACAACCCGCGGGCCCTAATGGACCCGTCATGATGAAAAATTTTGGAATTTCAACTAACAAACAAAATTGAGTGCTCTATTAAAAATCCCGCGGAACAAAAGCATACTCACTTCTAATTTTTCCAACTGTATCCTAAGCATATTATTTTCGCCCAGCAAGTTGTCGATTTTCGTTTGTCTCTGCACGAGTGTTTGTGTCAAATAGTGAATCTTGTTGTTGTCTATGGTATCGTAATCCGCGACGTTCAGCGCACTCGAGTCTGAGGTCTGAATCGTGGAGGACATGTCGCGGAGATTATTCAATTCATGCTCTTTATCTCGTAGGGCTGTTCGTAAGCTGGCTATTGTTTGACCTGTCTCCATTTGTAAGGCTTTCATTTCCTGCAAAAAGTTTAAAAAAAAAAATATTTATACCTAATCTGTCAAAACTTCTAAACTTAATTAAATGGTAAAATTGGTTGTTTTTAAGAGATAATCACTAAGAGTTTGTCATTTTTGGGAGGGGAGAGGGATCCACAAGTCTGTATGGAATGACAACAAAGGCAAAATACAACACGAAAACCACTTGGCTGCTAGTGCCTGGCGGCAGCAGATTGGCTATTGTGAAGCAAGAAGGAATTCGTTGGATGAGAGAAAAATAGAACCTATGGAAGAGGAAATGCTTGAGTGAACGTTCCGGTAAATTTTGGAGTTCAGATTCGATTACAAAAAAAAACTTTCACTAATAGAAATAGAAACCTATCTATTGCAGGTCATGTGCTTCAGTCAGTTGTGTTGCCATGTGTGCCGGATACGATGCGCCGAATGTTGTTATGTCGGAGGTTTGGTCGTAGAGGGTCTCCACTTCAATCTCCCTCTGGCGCAGCATCGTTGGTTTAACATTGCATCACTTCGATCAACTGCAGTCTACCTTCCTATTCACTCTGTTTCTTTTTGAGTGAATAAGCTCTTAATAAACTAGCGCGCTTTTCCATCAACGATTGCATCACTGCTTACCATCAGGCGGGATTGCGGTCAAGCAGTAGTTTATAATTATTAAAAAAAAATTGAAATCCAGATTCGATTACAAAAAGACTTTCACTAGTAGAAACTTATCTATTGAAGGCATGGGCTCCGTTGAGGGTCTATTTATACCAGTTACCTATACTTTACCTTAGCAATAGCGAGACAGTCGGCATCGGATCTGTTCCTAGCCGCGCGTTCTTCTTTGAAAGCGTCTCGAAGCCCAGCGACAACGCGCTCGGCAGCACTGTGTCTTGTCTCCACTTGTTGCACATACAGCTTCATGTCGGCACATTCCGAGCGAACATTCGCTACGGTTTCTTGTAGCTCGTCGCGTTCCTCTCTGAGATAGTTTTATAAATTAAATTCACGATGAAAGTGACATCATAACGAAAACTTATCACATGAATTCAGTGTGGTTACCATGAGTTTTCATTATGAAGACTCGATCATCGATGTAGATAGCGTTTGATTAATCGATTGGCCCGCTTCAAGGTTGTAAGAACTCTCAACCAGTGAGAGCCCCAAACGCGATCGATCGAGTCTCGTAATGAAAACTCATGGTAGCCACACTGTACATTATTCCAAAGTTTACACCCCTCGGCATTGATTTTTCTCGGTTCAAACTGTCCACCAAACTGACTCCCTTCTTCACAAACTAAACTAAATTTTCTTTTCAGTGCAACTTTTTCTTTCTATTTCATTAAAAAAGAACAAAAGATAAACATAAATTTAGTCCCGTCAAATTAGTCAGCGCCTGGCATATTTTTAATAGCCATGTTCCAGTCGCGTCTAAAATGTCTATGGAGCATCTTTATTTAAAAGTACTAGGTAAACGAATATTTTATCTTCTGTCCTTTTTTTAATTAAATAGAAAGAAAAAGATGCATTGAACTTAAATTTAATTTAGTTTGTGAAGAGGGAAATCGGCGCTAATGGGCCCGATTGCCTTGTTCACAAACTACATTTTTAAAGACCATCTTTTTTTTCTATTGCATTAAGAAAAGGACAGAAGATAAAATGTCAGTTTAGACTAGGGTTGTAACGGAGCTTCGCCTCCGCTTCCGTTACTGCGGAAGTTCCGCATGAAATCGTATCTTCGCTTCCGCCTCCGCCTCCGCAAAATTTCTGCGGAGTTATAACGGAGGTTTATTTACGTATTTATAAAATAAATAACGCGCAAGCTGCGACGCTCGACAACCGTCCGGCCGCGTTTGAGCGCGAAAGGGTCGAGAATCAACTAGTGCGAGGCGGGATTGCGGCAAACACAATTTGTTTCTCCTTAATTTTCATTACAAGAAGGTATTTTTTTTTTACCAAGTATACTACTATTAATGTGCGTATTTAAAATAAAAAAAAATGTTTTAATTAACCATAAATTTAATTTTTTTCTATATGTACTTTCTCGTCGCCTCCGCATCCGCCTCCGCCTCCGCTAACAAGCCTCCGTTACAACCCTAGTTTAGACCTGTCAAATTAGTGCGCTTCTGGCGTAAACTGGCGTTATTTTTAGTCGCCATCTTTATAATCGCGTCTAAACTGTCTACGGAGTATCTTAATTTAACAGGATGAAACTAAAATGTTATCTTCTATCCTTTTCTTATTGAATTAGAAAGAAAAAGATGCACTTAATTTAAAATTACTTTAGTTTGTAAACAAAAGAATCGGCGCTAAAACCTAGAAAAATAAAACATAAATTATTTAAAATGGAAAGAAAACTTCTTACTGAAGCGAGCCAGATCACAGCTCACAGTTTCAAGACTCAGTTTCACTTTTACGTAAATAAAACTCACTTTAATTGTTCTATCTGCTGCATCAAAGCCTTCTTGTCCTCACTGATATCAACCCCTTCCTGTAACTTCTTAATCTCGGAATCTTTCGCCAGCAACATATTCTTCACCCTCAATTTATACGCCTCCCAGTCTTTCTCTAGCCTCCTACACTCGTCAGTGGTTTTCTGTAGGTTTGTCTGTAGATCATTGACGGTAGATTGTGCGTGTCTTAATTCGTTTTCTAGTTTAGTCTGTGCAGCTTCTCTGTCTTTTGTTTTTTCGTACAGATTTTTGTACCTGAAATTTTGTCTTGTTTTTAGAGGCTTAAATGAAACATTTAATACTAGGGATATTTCCGTCATTCAGATTATAGAAAAATATTGGATACGTATATTTTGTTTTATCAAATCAATAAAAATTGACAAATATAAAAGGCATCAAAGAGCAGGAGTGGTGGCTGGTGACGTCACTCCTCGCTAAAAAGTGTAGCGTGCAGTAACGTCACACGAGTTTTCAACGCACTGTGTCGTCATCATTTTTTGTTTATATGAAAAAAGAAAAATATACGTGTCTAGTATTTTTGGGAAATCTGACTGACAGACTAATTAGTTTTTTTTTGTCAACTACCCTATTGAAGCGAAGTTCTTTAACGTAGTTTGAGGTAGGAAGCAACTGAATTGTAGCACTGTTCACGATGTAAAACGTTATGTTAGCCTATTCAACTTCCTCTGTCTTTGCATGTGTGAGGAAACTTCTATTCCCGACGGACCTCTGCCCGTAGACTTTTTTAGTGCAGTTTCTTTTGTTTTAAAGTTATAATTCTCTACCACTAAGTATTTATATGTTCCAGTCCCAAGTTTTAAATAGTAAGATAAACCAGCATATCAATCTGAACTAGAATGCATTTAGTTGACAATGATTAGAACAGACCTGGATAAGTATGTAGAAAATAAATGGTTTGGCTTTGTAAGAAGCACATGATGAACACGGAGTAATATCACTCTTAAATTATTTATTAGTTATGTAGCCAACATAACTATGAGAGTGAAGAATACAAATTTTCATGAATGGAGCGGGAGAAGAAAGTTAAAGAAAAGAAGGATGAGTGGAGTGAATGATAGTGACGAGTGATACAAGAGAATTGCAGAAGAAAACATGTTGCGCCAACCTCAAGTAACATGTGGAAGGGAGGAAGATGAGGATGTGCACGAAATGAAAACATATGCGAACGGCGGTCTGGCTGTAGAAAGTCCTGTAATCCAAACTCTTTGGAATAAAACCTACAAAAATCCAAAATTTAAAAAACAACTCACTTGTCTTCCAAATCCAAATTCCTATGCCTCAATAAAGTATTTTCGTTCTCTAATCTTTGGTTTATCTCTTTATACTTCGCAACTTCAGCAGCTTTCTGTTCTTGTATCTTCATTGACAGCATTTGTACTTGTGACGTCAGTGAATGCTTCTCTTCCATAAGACGGCGATTCAAAGCCTCAGAGGTGTTTTGCTTTATGCGGATTTCTGCTACTTCTAAAATTACAAAGAAGGGTTTAATGACTTTGTTCAGGAGCAGTAATATTATATTCATTATTGACATCTTCAGTCCGATGAATTTCATTCACTGCTAGAACTTATAGGTCTATATCCTCAATAACTTGGTGAGAATTTACTGCCCTATTTACTGATATCTTCACCAGTGTTCCAGATGATTGAATTACACACCCACTGATTGGGTTTATAGAGAGCCTGAGGGGTAATTGCTTAACATAATCAATTGTAATTTTTTTTTTTATTAGTTATAAACTAGTGCTTGACTGCAATCCCGCCTGATGGTAAGCAGTGATGCAATCGTTGATGGTAAAACGCACTAGCTTATTAAGCCTATTCACTTAAAAAAAACTGAGTGAATAGGAAGGAAGACGGCAGTTGAGCGAGGTGATGCAATGTTTAACCGAACAACACGACCAACGATGCTGCGCCAGAAGATGATCTGGAGACCCTCCACGACCAAACTCCCGACACAACAACATTAGGCACATCGTACCCGGTACACATCGCAACACAACTGCTCAGACCCGTCCTCCGTACGGCTTCACCAGACATCATGTTGGAACACGACGAATCACTTGGCGGCAAGACTTTGTCTGGTGGGTGGTAACTTATGCCGGCGGCTGATGTTGTTGCCTACCACCGAGAAATAGGTTTTATTTTCATTGCATTATTCACGTAGTTGAGCAGACAAATTTTTCAAACATATGAAGTAATGGATTAGCGATATCCTTCAACATTATTGAGACACAATTAGGATGGGAAGTCTTAATAGTGAGAACATTATTATAAACTTAATGTGGAATGTTTTTATTTTTTGAGTGGCTTTGCGATTATAGGTTACGTAGCATATGTCCTTTAAAAGGTGTGATAACTTAATTAATATGATAATATCCTTATCACTACCATGACATTACTATTAGCCAGTTTGATAAAAAAAAATGTTAAAAAGATAAAATTGATGTGAAGCTAGAATTTCAGTGTATTTATTTATTGTTACAGTTTAGTTTATTTATTTACTGTACGAACATGTTATAATGGGCAAGGTTTCCTGGCTAAACTCCTTGAGTTCCGCAAAACATTTGTGCAAAAAAAAAACAATACTATAAGCAATTAAAAATAAATTGTTATCAAACCTCATTAGTTACACAGAAGACCCATCACATGCAATAAAATTGTTATAAAAGTTATCCTACCTGAACTATCTACATCATTACCATCCTCTGTCTTGCGTAGCCTTTCAAGCAGTTCAGTAACCTCTCGGTTCATTACATTGAGCTCGTTCTTAAGCATTGCATTCTCTACTTCCATGTTTTGCATCTTATATGTAAATTCTTCACTGCTTAGTAGTTCCAAGTCTGATGGTAAACTCCTTCCTGTAAAATTTAAACATTGATATTAATGACATGATGTGTGGCTATTATTTAATTTTTTAAATTATTAATTCTTGATAGGTTTTTTTTTTTTACATATTACCCCAGGCTAAAAATAAAAAATTAAAGGGAGAGAGAAAGAGAGCATTACATTATGTATTATTAATTTATGTTAGTGTTCTTTATCATACTATCATGGGCGTACCCAGCTTCTGGCCTGGGGGGCAGGCTCTCCCTAGGTATGCCCATACTTTGATGAAGGAAAACTACTAAAATACACTACAATCACAAGAAATAAGCTGAAATGGCTATAAGTATTGACATTTGAAACTATTCGTTCCTGGACTTGAAACTATTGGTTCCATTACAAGGCCTTGTGACGTTTTTTTCTTATCCCACTGCTTCGCAAAGATATTATGTTGTAAATTAAATAATAGATAAACTTTAACTTACTTCTAAGTTTTAATGTATGTGTCAAGTGATCAACATGGACATTGCTGTCTCTATCCTTGTCCTTGACCTTCACATCACGTACTAATGTTTTAGGGCAATGATCCAGATTGTATTGTCGCATTGGAGTGGATTTCTTTGTTGGAGACTTCTTAGACTTAACTGAACCATTTCTTGAAGAATCTGGATTCTCTTTGACGTGAGCACGAGATTGATGTTGCGAATTAGGTATATAAATCTTTGTTGTATCTGGGATAGGCATCACCTTTTTCGGACATCGAATCGGCGATATTTTCTTTGGCAACCAAGCGGTCTCCGTGTTGTTATGAGAGGCACCAAAATCCGCTCCACGGTGTTCAATCCTTTTTCTCGTAACGTTATGGTTTCGCAAAGCCGCACCGGTCTGTTCATCCAGGTTGTTAAGAAGGTTCTCAGCCTTCCCGGCGAGGTCCGCGAACCATGCCATTTATAATAATTATTTTATGCCTAAAAATAATATTAGAGAATGCCTGCATTAGAATTTTGTGTGGAAAATCACAAACCTTGGTACATCTATCGTTGGGTCAGTAACATACTCAAAATGAACGATAACGTAGAAAATTCATATACCGGGCATCAGGAAAATGGGGGGCCGTGGTTTTTTAAGTTTCTCCGATTTACTTTTTGACTGCTGAATCAAAACATCACATCTTCACGACAATCCGGACAATCTGAATCTGACACTTGAAAGTTGACACGTAAACATACAATCCAATAGGGATGGCTTCACATGTTATTGTTACGGTTTTTATTGCTAATGGATGCATAGCACCTCTAGTCCTCTAGTAAGTAATGTCAAATGTCAAGTTGAAAGTTTTATTTTTATCTGTGTTTGTGACACAAACTATTATTGGTTTCTTGTTTTGCCGAAAAAATATAATTCATTTTACATTATTACATGAAGATATAACTGTTTTTCAGTATTCACATCATGGATTTCGAAAGTCCTGATGTAGAAAAAGATTTTCCAGGCCTGTACGCGTCTGAAAGTGGCAGGAAAAGCAATGAAAGTGACTGTAAGTATGCGTGCTAAGAATGTGCATGTATTCATTAGTAATCGGCGCAAAACATACCAGACCCATACCAGATTTATGGCATAAGTATCAAATTTTATAAAATGTTGGAAATGTCATCTAAAATTAAACAAATATTGTTAACTAGGCGCATAACCACGCAGGATCAAGTTCACCTTAGGTGATAGTGATTAATGTTTGATTATACCTAAAGATAAAATTCCCATAAAGTTCCAATAACTTCTCACTGCTAAATAATGCAACTATCACAGGTAACCTCACCCATAAAGTTATTTTTTTTTATCCAGTTAGTGATGGAGCTGATCATGAAAAGCCAAGCAAGAAAGACCTCTTAGGAAGGCGCAAAGAAAAGAAAGAGAAAAAAGATAGAGGATATGCTGCACTTGAGGGAGAGAGCTCCCCTGAAGAGGATACTGATACTAAGTCAGTTATTATTGTTTTTGTAACCAGCATTACTGATTTACAATGCCGTGAAAGGGTTTTGATTTTTTTTTATCCATATTGTAATTATTAATGTGTTTACAACTATTTATCTCCTAACTTTCCTGGTTAAGCTATTGACTGCTATGCTGCATGTCGCGGGTTCGATTCCCGCATGGAACAATTATTTGTATGACCTACAAGTAGTTGTTTCAGGTCTGGTTGTTTGTGTATATGAGTTTATATGTTTGTCTATGCACCCACGATACATGAGAAATTCCTAGTGTGCAAGGTTCATTAAAAAGAAGAAAAGAAAGAAAAAACCTCAACAATGGTTTTAATAAAGTGGGTAAAGTCTGAAATCACCAACACATGTTGAGCAAGCGTGGTGATTACGCTCAATCCTTCTCTGTATTAGAGGAGACCTGTGCCCAGCAGTGGGACGATAAAAAGTTTGATGATAATGACTTGGATACACTGCGGCATAGACAACTTTTTACAGGTATTTAATCTTGTGGAATAATTACTCATCTTGTGTGGAAGCCACAGATAAAAATTTGTATAACATAAAGTTTCAACCCTTTCATAGGATTGTAAGCAAGAACCAGAGGGGGAATTCTCGTAATTTTAAGAACATTCAGAGTGTAATCTAGTAGTAGTATTGATCAGTCAAAATTCTCAAATCAAATCCTACATTTTAGCAAGTTTTCAGTATTTCACAGTGCAATGTTTGATAGGAGTGAGGTAAGGCTCTTATACATAGGTTCCTTTCATTTTTGTACTCGCACCGCCTTGGACTGCCCCGTGAGGTACGGGGCTTAGATTAGTATGTTCCTGGTACTCAGAATAACCAAACGGTATTCGTCCCGACCTCTGCACATTCTGACGATGAAGTAGTCTAGAGCCATACATAGCTCTGAAACTCACCACAGCATTATCACGGGGGCTTCAATGCTAAACTTGGGAAACGTAGCAGTGAAGAGCTTGCACTGAGAAATTTTGGATTTGGGCGTCGTAACCACCAAGGCCACATGTTAGCTTAACATGGCTTCATGGAGAAGGAGGGACTCTTTATGATGAACTCCTTCTTCAAAAAGCGTGAACAGCGAAAGTGGACTTGGATCAGTCCCGACGGGGTCTGACGACCAAGAACGAGATATACGACAAAAAAGGCTATATTCAATGATGTCCCAGTGATCAACTCGCTCCTATGCGGCAGCGATCACCGTATGGTCAGAGGCACATTGAAACTGAACATAATGTCCGAAAGATCTCGCGTGATGATGACTACGCTCCGGCTAGCACCCATCCGGATCCATAACTCCGAAGGTTTCCAGCTCGAGCTCCAATATCGCTTCGAATGCCTAAGTGGCGACGTGGACGAGTACAGTGACGGGTTTGTAGAAGCTGTCCGTACGGTTGGGACCAAGTATTTTAAGACTCGCCGTATAAATAGAACTAAAAAGCTCTCGCACTACACTCTCGAGCTCATGGAGGACAGACGTGAGATGATTTTGCGTTCGTCAAGTGATGCTTGCAGATACCGGCAGCTCAATAAGCAGATCTCAAAGTCTCTGAAGCGCGACCTACGTCGGTATAATACCGATGATAATATAATATCGGTATAACGGAGACGATAGAGCGAAATAGACGCTCTAAAGTTTTCGCTAGGGATCTGACTATTATAGCATAGCCGGCTAAGCAACCTGAAGACTGACGACGGCAAGATCATAACGTCCGGACCCGAGCTTTTGAGGGAAGTCGAGAATTTCTATCGACAGCTGAAGACCCTAGAGCAAGATTAACCCGACATTACACCGAAGATATCCCGGACTTAAAAACGACCAGGCGCCGTGCGATGGCGGAATAACGGCTGAGCTACTGAAGGCGGGTGGTGAACCGATCCTTAGGACCCTTCAAAAGTTATTTAATTCCGTCATAGTCAAGGGAAAAACGCCACAGGCATGGCACAGAAGTGTGATGGTACTCTTTTTAAAAAAGGGTGACAACACCCTTTTGAAAAACTACAGACCCTCACGAATCGTCTTGCCTGCAGTTTTGACGACTTACAGCCTTCCGAACAAGCCGGTTTCCGAAATTGCTTCAGCACAGTAAACCACATCATACGCTGCGGCAGGTTATACAGAAGACCGAAGAGTATAACCTACCCCCTTTGCTTGGCGTTTGTGGACTACGAAAAAGCCTTTGATTCGATCGAGACCTGGGCTGTACCTACTGCAGTCTCAGGTATGAGTGAGCTCACAATGGGCCTCATACGAAGGGTCAAGGTCATACAAAGGGCTATGGAAAGAGCTATGCTCGCAGTTTATCCGCGCGATCGAATCAGAAATGAGGAGATCCGCAGAAGAACAAAAGTTACCGACATAGCTCTTTAAGTCGCTAAAATTAAGTGGGCGGGGCATATTTCTCGTAGAACTGATGACTGATGGGGCAGTAAGGTTCGGAAATAGCGGCCACGTACCGGAAGACGCGGCGTAGGGAGGCCCCAACAAGATGGACCGATGACCCGGTGAAGGTCGCGGGAAGCCGATGGATGCGGGCGGCACAAGACAATTTCTTCAAAACTACAATTAATATCGAAGTCTGATTTGAACTGCGGTACTTAGAATGATGTAAAGTAACAGTTTCACGAATAAAAAGTACATGACACAAAAAGGGCTTTTTACCACACTGTGTATTTGTTTGTTACCGAGAAAACACTGCAGCTATATTTTGAACGTTATTGATATACTTACATAGAGAATTGGCCTTCTGGAATTTTGCATATTATATTGATACTAGCTTTCCGCCCGCGGCTTCGCCCGCGTGAAGTTCGGTTATATCGCGCTTTTTAGATTTCCCTCGGGAACATCAAATTTTTCCGGGATAAAAGGTAGCCTATGTTCTTTCTCAGAGTCTAAAGATTGTCTGTGCCAAATTTCATCAAAATCGGTTGAGAGGTTTAAGCGGGAAAGCGTAACAGACAGACAGACAGACAGACCGACAGACAGACAGAGTTACTTTCGCATTTATAATATTAGTATGGATATTGAATGTTTCTTTGGAACAACTTTAGGACACAAATTTACAAAAAGAAACGAAGATAGCTACAAAAGTTAAAACCGATATGTTCCTACCATACTTATATTTGCACCATATTTACAGCATCAAGCATAGAATTATTTTGGAAGCTTTCAAATATGGTTATGCAAGGAACAGCATTTTTTAAGGAATACTTTTATGAATTGCTGTTATTTGGTTCAGCGCATGTGACAGGGAGTTTATTAGAACTGTTGTAATGAAAACTGCTTCAGGTACATAATTGAACACATTATTCCAAAATTAATATGTAATTTTTTGTCAGAAGTCCTTCGAAATCCAAGAAAACAAAATCATTTAAATTCCCAACAAAAAGTAAGGAGAAACGTGAGAAGTCGCGTGATAAAGAAAAGGTATTAGAAGATGCAGCAAAGCAAAGGGAAAGGGAAGAAAAGGAGAAGAAAAAAGAAAAAGAACGGGAGAAAGAGAGGGAACGAGAGAAGAAAGAGAAAGAAAAACGAGATAAGTTAAGGGAAAAGGATAAGGTGCGTAATATGTTCAAGGTGCGTAACCCCTCCTTTCTATAATAATATATGCGTGTGTGTGTGTATGTGTTGCTTTGTCCTTTTTTCACACAGCAGTAGAGCTCCGGATCAATATACTTGTGTACAGGGTTACTTAAAATGTAACAGATTCTTTCCAGGATGTGATAGTATGACATTTCTATTAATTAAGGGAAATTTTCAAAAACACATTTAAGTAATAATAATAATAAACATTTATTAGTACACTTTAAAAACACACACAAGTACACAGAATTAAAAACTACTGTACAGAGAGTCACTTTAAAAAGCAAACTGATGCCTCCTGAACTAGGACAAAAGCCTGTGTTTTAGGAGCCAGGGTTCCTCAAGAAGAATACACACACAATTGGTATAAGGTGACGTGCAAGTACTTATATGAACACAAATACAAAGTGTTCTCGAATCCCATGAATTTCCGCTTACGCTTTGTGGAGTGCCTTACTTGTTGCAAATCCTCTCTCTATTACGTCCTGGAAGGATTACGTTAAATTATAAGTCACCATGTAGCGTTGGTCTATTGGCTAGAAGTTGACAAGCCACTTTTTTTTATTGCTTAATGGACCTGCTCTTGGCCTAGATCAGCGTTCCCAACAGGTGGGTCGCGACCCGGCTCTGGGTCGCCAAAAAAAAAAACACCGGGTCGCAGAATTACGCAGGCAATGCTGCGTCTTTAAATAAGTACAAGAGATGGTCGATTTTATTTCTTGAGTAGGTATCGTAATTGTAGCTATTTTATGGCGCTCGCGGGGATCGGTAGGGGTGCACTTTACAGCCCTTCCTATACCCGTGCGTGTATTATTGTATCGTAATACATATTAGCAATATTTTTGTTTTTTTTTTTCTTACCTTATACGGATTTTAGTTGGGTCCAAACACTTAATTGTAAAGTTTGGGAAATGCTGGCCTAGATCATGACTGATGGCAAGCAATGTATGAGGTCAATGACGAAACGAGTGTTGAGTGAGTGCGTTTATATCAGTAAAATCCTTAGACCATGGCAGCAAAATCATAGATACAAGCTTATGTTACTTATGTATCTACGAAATCACGTCAAAGGTCGCGCTCATTTCGCGAGTTTTTATTCATTTTGTGATAGAAAATACAACCAGGAGTGGTCAAAACCCATACCCGTTTGGCCTCCACGTGTAGATATCTATGTATCATATGAATGCATGCTTTTACTGTCGTGTGTGTTGTGTTTAAGAATCAGAGAGCCAGTTCCTGTATTTAGCTCAGCGACAATCGGTGTCTAAAACTGGTAAAAAAATGTAGGGAACTTTGAGGTACGAGAGGTAAGAGACCGATTCAAAATGGCGTGGATTCACGTGTTGACAAACTAAACTGATTTTAAGTTAAGTGAATCTTTTCCTTTCTGTCGCATTAAAAAAAGTTTAGAAGATAACATATTAGATTCAATCCTGTCAAATTAAGATACTCCATAGACAATTTAGACGAGTTTTTAACGGGAGAGCTAAGATGAGTGTCACGCGCATTTTTCATAGGACTGTAGCGGTACCTACAAATGCCACATGGAACAACGTGTCATACTGACGTCACACGAATTCTACATCTCGTCCAATTAGCATACATACAACTTCCCAATTTCAAGCATTGGGCAAGTGCCGGCCAGACATAACACCCGTCTGGTCGGAGGATCCTCCCTTTTATATGGAGGATGGGTGAACTTTACACCCCGTTCCTCATGCCTCCACAGGACTTTTAAAATTATTTATAGTGTCGGTTACTAAATAAAAGCGCGTGTTTTATGTAGTCATCATCATCAACCTTCTTTTTTTATCGTCCCAATGCTGGGCACAGGTCTCCTCTCATACAGAGAAGGATTGAGCGTAATCACTACGCTTGCTCAATGCGGGTTGGCGATTTCAGACTTATAAAGTCCAGGTTTCCTCAAGATGTTTTCCTTCATCTTCAGTCATTGGTGTCCAAGATATACTTAGAAAGTACATATAACTTTAGGAAAGTTACATTGGTACTTGCCTGACTTGGAATCGAACCCGCGCACTCATATTTGAGAGGCTGGTGTTTTAACCACTAGGCCACCACGACATTTTATGTAGTAAAAAGAGCATTCAGTAAATCTATACTAATATACAATATGTAAAGAAAACCCTGTCCGACCCATAAGGATAATAAAGGTTAGGTAAACACTTGACCAAATATAATATAAAATTTTACATAATCATCATAGTAGCAATACTAATGAATTTTGAAATAATCCTTTTTTTCCCGGGAATTAATTCCCATTTCCCCGAAATTTGGTAATTTTTAAAACAGTGACAACACCGGTATTATTATAAGCGAATAGCGACGCGACCACGTCACAGGTGCCGCGTGCCCTGCCCCCCCCCCCGCCCTGCGCCCGCGGAAGGGGTTGCATAACGCACATGTATTAAGTTACCTCTTTTTGCGAAATAATATTTATTTTTTTAGGGGGATTTTTTTTTTAAGTTTAGTCTGTCTTTGTGGGCATTAGTAGAATCAGTTATCGATATCTAACAATACCTTAACGGATCGGACAGGGTTTTCTTTACATATTGTATAATGCTGAAGAGTTTGTTTGTTTGTGCGCGCTAATCCGATCCGATCCGATTTGAAAAATTCTATTTGCGTTGGATAGCCCATTAATCCAGGAAGGCTTTAGGCTATATAACATCACGTTGCGACCAATTGGAGCGGAGCATAACTAACTTCACGCGAACAAAGTCGCTGGCGGCCGCTAGTAATTCATAAAGAACATTGAAATATCGCAGCATAGTGGCCACATCGTGACTTTGCCTCAAACTTCCCTCATAGACGGTTCACGCGGCCGTCTTTTTCAACTGTCATCGGCAATATCCGCCATTATATGTGAAATAAAAATTTCAAAGAATTTCTATAATTTGTTACACGTGTTATTGGCAAAATTTTGGTACCTATTCTACAGAGGCATCAAGAGTAAAAGAAGAATAAAAAAAAGAAGACACTTTAGACGCAATTATAAACATGGCTACCAAAAGTACCTACATCAATTTACGTCAGGCGCGGACTAATTTGACAGGTCCAAACTAACATTTTATCTTCTGTCTTTTTCTTAATGAAATAGGAAGAGATGAACTGAACTTAAATTTAATGTAGTTTGTAAACTAAGGAATCGGGGCCAATGTGGACGTTCTTAATATTACGAAAATTGACCCTCTGGCGACAAACAACAATGTCAGTATGCTTGGATGCTTTGGTCATATTGAGACAACGGATATATAAAAGGTAATTAACATCGGGAATTATATGAAGGAAGGGCATAGACTGATCTAATTGGTGGCGCAAAAGGTCAAGTACTCGATACTCCCAACTGGTGCGCATTTTAACCCAAATTTATATATGTGGATGAAGCAACTGGAGTATGCTTTTTTTTTATATATATAAATGTACACTAGTGCCTGACCGCAATCCTGCCTGATCGTAAGCAGTGATGCAATCGTTGATGGTAAAGCGCGCTAGTTTATCAACAGCCTATTCACTCAACAAAAAAAAAAACTAAGCGAATAGGAAGGAAGACGGCAGTTGAGCGAGGTGATGCAATGTTAAACCCAGGAGATTGATCTGGAGACTCTCCACGACCAAACTCCCGACACAACAACATTTGGCGCATCGTACCCGCCACACATCGCAACATAACTGCTCAGACCCGTCCTCCGTACGGCTTCACCAGACATCATGCCGGAACACGACGAATCGCTTGGCGGCAAGACTTTGTCTGGTGGGTCGTAACTTCTGCCGCAAGCCGATGTTATGGCCTACCATCGAGACATCACCACATAGATCATCGTATTCTACATTTTCTGCCTTTTCACTATGAGCTAATGAAGTAATGAGCCTTAGTTTGTTGTGCAACCACAGATTATAGAATAACTACATTGATTAGTACACTGCTTAATAATGGAAACCATTTAAAGGATCTCCTTAGCATGATCGTTTTGCCTCCCCATGAGAATAAGGCGAGAGCTGATATGTTCAAAACAACACCCTAATTCCATAACACACTTATCAGTCACAATCTAAAGGATATTGCTAATCCATTGTCTCATGCGTTCGAAAATTTGTCTGCTCAACAGAACAAATAACGCAATGAATATTTTTGAAGCCTTGTTACTAGTGTGTTATGGAATTACCCCACGGATATAGTCGTAATACTTCCTGTTTCATTAGCTAGCTGTTTCATGTGATTGTGAATACATGATTATGGTGGACATTGTGTATTGTACGGTGTGTATTCATGGTTCATTTACTCACGTAATACGTCGCATTCAGTATGTACACTCAACAAAACAGATAGGTGTCTATGTCGTTATGTACAATACCGACTTTTTAACCCAGGTTGTGCGGGTGCTGTTCGATCGAATCATGGCTTTGAATGCCGTTTCTGTTCAAAAATAGTTATGAGTGTTTTCAATAAGAAATGCTGGCATACGCTGATTATGTTACGGTATAGCTATTATCCGCAACAGCACAACTATTTAGCGTCCGGGCATGAAGCTGTCATCATCATCAAGCTTTTTTCGTCTCGCTGCTGGGCACAGGTCTCCTCTCATTTAGAGAAGGATTGAGCGTAATCACCACGCTTGCTCAATGCGGGTTGGCGATTTCAGACTTAAAAGTCCAGGTTTCCTCAAGACGTTTTCCAGCACTTTCTAATCAGTCATCGGTGTCCAAGATATACTTCGAAAGTATATATAACTGTAGAATACTGTACTTGCCTGACCTGGAATCGAACCTGCACAGTCATACTTGAGAAGCTGGTGTTTTAAACACTAGGCCACCACGACTACTGACTACATGAGGCAGTACTGGATTTCAATTACATTTATTCGAATTACTCAAGATAAGCCTGAAACTGCGCGTTGCACGTTCTGACGTTATCATTGTCGGAAATTATCCTTATATTTCTATACATTTTAATTCCCTGTGTTATCGTGATGCACAATAATATCTACATGTTAGAAATTATAAAAGTGCACATTCTTTTGCACTTATGACCAGCATACCAAACTCTTTTATTGACTGTTGCTTTGGTACTTGGTAAATGTTTGATACCTTCTATGCTATGCATATTGCTTTAAAATAAATAACATTGATAAAGATTTGATTTATGACTATCCTATGTTATTATAACAGTCTAACTAAGCCGTCAAACCTAGTTTAGAATATAACATAGCGTCTCACCAAAAATAGCGAAGGTTTCAATTTGCTTTGGCTCACCTTTCGAAATTAATGGGCAAACATTTTAGTAGCATCTTTTTTTAAAGAACTATTGCATTTACGAATTACCGGCCGAAGTAACACTGGCTAATAAAAAAAAACCTGATTTGACAAGGAAAACATTATTACATAATACATTTTAAAGTAAATATATTATGCACACAACAAATACCTATTAATAATTTTCCAATTTATGCTTGCAAAATCACCAGGACAAATGTTGAGACATTTCTCGACCTTGCTCGCAGTTTACCGCCAAAATACTCCTTATCCCCTTCACACAAGAATTCA
This sequence comes from Sesamia nonagrioides, assembly GCA_017933935.1. Classification (NCBI taxonomy): domain Eukaryota; kingdom Metazoa; phylum Arthropoda; class Insecta; order Lepidoptera; family Noctuidae; genus Sesamia; species Sesamia nonagrioides. The sequence goes on from JADWQK010001767.1 coordinate 196,634, forward strand.
AATAAACTCGAAGGAACATGACACATCTATTGTCACAATAGCCTTGCACTCCGCACATATATTTAATACAACTGTCTTTGTCTAATCCGAAATCAGTGTTTGGTTCGTTAAAAATATATAAAATAGAAGTAGTGGAAAGTGTCCATGTTAAGAAACGTATATTTCCACGTCAGGTTTAATTTTCCCGGTTCAGCAGTTGATAAGTTTTGCATAATTTCACTGTTCAGTAGGTATAGCTCCGACCTTGAACAAACGGCGGCAGAACGGTCATGGTTTGCTCAGTTGGGTCTCGAATACGCGTCATGCATCACCTACGCAATGTTTTCTCAAAGGTGCGCGAATTTACGTGTTCTTTTTTTGTTTATTTTTTTTTTTAAATCAAAGGTTTTCTAATCATTCGGCCAATGTTGATAGATTTTAAATCCGTACTTAGATTTTATGATTGCGTCGTGAAATAAAATCGGTCATGATCTTGTATTGAAAGTTGATATAATTATGTAAAGTGTTTGATGTGCATTGGTTGTTATGTTAATTTGATACCTATTACTTGAATGTAGGGTAAATATTGTATTGTTTACAATTTCTCGATTTCATTGCAGTGCTATATTTACTTAATGCTACTCTGATACAAAACGTGTCCACTTATATTGTTGACAACACATTTTTCCCGACACATTCATGTTCAATATTATTGTTAAGTACTCTACAGTGTGTTGTTTAACAGGAAAAAGAGGAGAAAGCGAAATTCAAACTAGAATCTAAGGAGAAATTGAAAGATGAGAAGAAAGATAAAACAAAAGATAAGGACAAGGAAAAGGTGAAAGAGAAAGAAAAGGAAAAAGTTAAAGAAAAGGATAAAGATAAAAAGGATAAAAAGTTGACAAAAGTTCCTTCTACTTTTACTTGCGGGATTCCTTTTGAAGAGATATTTACTTTAGGAGGTAAGTAAAATAATTTAATATCTATTCTTTATGACTACCCACTTGCCATTGCCCATGACATCCTTTGCGTGGTCACGGTGACAAAATGTTTACGATGCGAACCATACGTATAAAATTTATACTAATCGGATACCTATACCGATATACAGTAATCGGATTTTTTTTTCAGTCTCTATTTTTACTAAATTCATATTGGTTACTATAAAGTTATTTCTGCACATTTTGTAACTTTTAATTGTATCATTATTTTTGTATTTGCATGCTGTGTCTATCGCATCATATTGTGGACTATGTTTGTATGTTGCTTGTATTGTATTGTTGTTATTGTGTAACAATTGTAGATAGACCAATAAATTAAATTAAATAAAAATACCTACGTTATAATCTGCAGATAGGACGCGTATAAAGCTAGATTTTGAATAAAAGCTCAGTTTTCCCTATACAAAGAACTTAATATACAATGCTTGTTCACCCAAAACTCGACATTTTACTTAGATAGGTCTTTTTTTATATATTACTAGCTTTCCGCCCGCGGATTCGCCCGCGTGGAGTTCAGTTATATCGCGCTTTTTATATTTCCCTCGGGAACATCAATTTTTTCCGGGATAAAAGGTAGCCTATGTTCTTTCTCAGGCTCTAAAGATTGTCTGTACCAAATTTAATCAAAATCGGTTGAGAGGTTTAAGCGGGAAAGCGTAACAGATAGACAGGTAGATAGACAGACAGACAGACAGAGTTACTTTCGCATTTATAATATTAGTATGGATAGTATGAATAAACTAACGCTTGACCGCAATCCCGCCTGATGGTAAGCATTGACGCAATCGACGATGGTAAAGCGCACTAGTTTATTAAGAGCCTATTCACTCAAGCCTTGAAGTCACTCAAATTGTAGTCCGACGGAAACACCGCCGCTGGCAAATCGTTCCAGTCCCTCGATGTACGCGGTATGAAAGAGGAGGCTTGACTAGAGTAAGGATTACTTTTCATCCTGGATAGCAAACGAAGGCGCGGGCATTAGCTACTTATAATATTATAAATGGAACTAGATAAGGGAATCCAAATTCGTCTTTGGTTTAAATGATGTAAAAAAAAACAAAGGCAAAGACATTTTTTATAGGAGTGACAGTCTGTAGCTTGATTGTGTCATTTGTCATCGTAATTGAATGGGTGCATGCCTCTGGATTTTGTAAATAGGTTTTATTGGATGCGACTATATTCTGCATTAAAACCTCACAGTTTATCTATACGGACGACAGCAGGTCAAGCTACCATAAACAGTCAGAGATTCCCAATCAACCTTGAGCCTTAATGCTATAGAGATAAAGTTCAAAATCTAATAAGGATATCTGACAGATTGTAGTAGCTTGATGTGCTGTCGTCTGTACAAATTGCGGCACTCCTCCGCCCTATTTCTAGTTAAATTATACCAACCATATACCATATGGTTTTTTAGATTTATATCAACTTTATTTTAATCACTATTAAGTTGATTTCAGAGTAACTACCTGAAAAAGTTATAAAGTAGCTAAGTTGGACTTATTTGTGTGCTCATACACTCAAATTTGTTTAATTTTTTGGTAAACAAAAGCGAATGCATGTCAGCTACCCTCATTTTATGAAACACTAATCCCTTTATTCATAAACGTTGCTTGAAAAAGACCTAAATATATATACAATATGTAAAGAAAACCCTGTCCGATCCGTGAAGGTATTGTTAGGTATCGTTAACTGATTCTAATAATGCCTACTAAGCCGGGCTAAACTTTAAAAAAAATCCCCCAAAAAAAATAAATATTATTTCGAAAAAGCGAGGTATCTTAATGCATGTGCGGTAGGCAACCCGATAGCCCCGCCCCCCTTCACCCGCGCATGTATGCGCGGGTGAAGGGGGGCGGGGCATGCGGCACGTGGTCGCATCGTTATTCGCTCCGTCACAAATGGTGTTGTCAGTTTTTTAAAAATGACCAAATTTCGGGGAAATTGGAATTAATACCCGGAAAAAAAAGATTATTTCAAAATTCATTATTATTGTTACTGTGATGATTATGTAAAATTTTATATTATATTTGGTCAAGTGTTTACCTAACCTTTATTATCCTTATGGGTCGGACAGGGTTTTCTTTACATATTGTATATTTTTTTTTTCATTATAAACAAGTTAATTTTAACTAAACAGTTAATTCCGAAATGTAAGAAATGCATTGAGATTATAGGGGATCCATTACCTCAATGCATTTCTTACATTTTAAAATTAACTGTTAAAAATGATACTTTCCTCTGTCTCTGATAAATGCGCTTTTATTTTCGCTTTGAGCTATTCATCGTTGGAAAATCGTTTGCCAGAGGACCGTTTCCAAATTAGGGAACAAATAATAATCACTCGGAGCTAAACCCGGGCTGTAGGGTAGATGGTTTATTTCTTCGAATCACCACAGTTTCGCGCAGCGTCCTTAGATACTTGCGCCGTGTGGACCACGGCGCTGTCGTGGAGAAGCAACACATCACTGATGAGTTTACGTCGTGTTTTTTCGTTATTGCTTCCCATAGATACCATTATGTTACCATTATGGTTTCACATTTTTATGTTCCCAATCAACAACATTCTATTTGAATCCCAAAGCACTGTGCCCTTCATTTTTCCGGCAGACGGGATGACTTTCAACTTTTTAGGGGGCGGAGTACAGTTCTTGTGCCACTTCATGGACTTGCCTACATTCAGGGTCATAATGTTGAACATCCAAACAATCTCCAGTAACAATTCCATCGAAAGAACTTGATTAATCTCCACCGCAGAGCTCTTAAAAACCCCTACAGCACTCGATTCGCACTGACTTTTGAAAGAATGAATGATGTCATGATGTCTGGTGAAGCCGTACATAGGACCGGTCTGAGAAGTTGTGTTGCGATGTGTGTCGGGTGGGATGCGCCAAATGTTGTTGTGTCGGGAGTTTGGTCGTGGAGGAGCTCCAGATAAAACCTCCCTCGAGCGAGGCGATGCAATGTTGGGTTTAACATTGCATCACCTCGCTCAACTGCCGTCTTCCTTCCTATTCACTAAGTTTTTTAAGTGAAAAGGCTTAATAAACTAGCGCGCTTTACCATCAACGATTGCATCACTGCTTACCATCAGACGGGATTGCAGTCAAGCAGTAGTTTATAATTATTAAAAAAAAATGTTAAGAGAAGTGTGCACGAAACCAACAAAACGGTGGGTCATCTCTGCAATCATTTTGATTTTCATTTGGGCTTCCCTCCAGTATAAGCTGCTTAGCCTTTCACATTTTCTTCCGTAGAGGCGGTAACCGGGCCGCCCGAGCGAATTTCGTCTTCAATAATTCTCTGCTCACTTTAAATTCAATAGACTACTTTTGAACCGTCATTATGATGGAACAGAATCTTGCTAAAGAACCACCATCTCTTCGTAAATACTTTTTTGAGTTTGTTCTTTTTTGGCAAGGAACTTAGTAACCGCACGATTTTCAATTTTCTTCAGCATTATCACTTTAGCCATTCCAATTGTCATTGACGAAGGTTCACTAACATGATCATAAACATGTATATGATATTTTACCTTTATACTCGTAGATCATGTCATTGACAGCCTCCGTAAAAAACGCGGCCGCTGCGCAAGGAGGCGCGTGTTCGATCCCCGCGCTGTGCAAATATTTGTATACATGAATATGAATATTTGCACTGGTCTGGTCGTGCCTCGGAAAACACGTTAATCCGTTGGTCCCGGTTGCCATACGAACATCTAGTGGCAGTCGTTACGGGTTGTTGGAGCCATCAAAAGTCTAGCAAATTGTCTAATTGCAATGCTTCGATATCGCCTTCGGGTTGTGGAGGTCAGACGGCAGTCGCTTCACGGAATATATTGAAGTTTAGCCAAAATCAGCAGTTAGACTGGTAAAGCGGACCCCAGAATCCAAAACTGAAAAGCTTCGGATGCGACTGAGATTAACGCTGAGATGATGATGATAATGACTCGTCGATCATGTCATTAATTTATTGTTTAGTCAAGTTACCCATATTACTAGAAAATCACCATAATACGAGAATACATTGAACACTTCTTGTAGCATCTGTTTTACCATACTTTTTTGATGCTTTAAAAACGTCCCTTAGTTTTGAGCGACGCTTATGGGTAAACATATGTGTTAAGTCGTTGAAACCCATATACATTGACATAATTTTTCATTCTACTCTCGTACATGAGGTAAACAAAAAAAAAGCTTGTTTCTATTTTCGCACCTCATCTTTTAACTGATATCACCCTAATCCTTACTGATATTATAAATCAGAAAGTGAGTTTGTTTGTTTGTTCCGCTTTAACGCCGTAACTACTGAACCGATGGCTTTGAAATTCTGCGTACGGCATTTCTCCGCCGCGTTTGCAAGTTTAAAGTTTAGTCAGGAAGTATTTTACCCCGCCAGTCAGTGGCCTGACTGGCGGGGTAATAAAACACTTCCTGACTGAACAGTCCCTTCGAGTTCCTGCTACTGGGACGAAAGCATTACCACCAACCAAGGTGAAATCTAGAATTCTAAAGTCCTGCCTGGTGCTGGCAAATTCCTGATGGATAAAACACAATAACATATTGCCCGGGCGGGGTATGAAACAAAAAAAAAGGAAATATTTATCTTTAGTATTTTTTTCATAACACAAGTTAAATCTTATTTGGATAGGTACTAGAGTTCAGAATACGCTAGCTTTATTATAATTCGTAGTGTAATATTTTCTTCTGCTGTTATTGTACACTTTATGTACAATAAATTATTATTATTTCTAGCAAGTAGCTGTCTATCCCACTTCTTTTTACATTCCGCGTACAATGTTTTGGTCTCTCATCAAAGTGTTTCAGAAACAAATGATTGAAAATGACGCACAAGACTGATAAACAGTTGTCTATGTTTGACTTTAAATTTTACATTCTTTTGCTAAACATTCTGATAGAAGTTATAATCACGAATCATACATTCATGCTTCAGTGCTTTCAGTTGTAATAGGTGTAGGTACAAATAAATTTCCGCCGTTTAATGAACATGCGGTCGAGCATTATCATGTAGGAGATTAATTTTGTCATGGAGTAATGGGCGCGATTTTCCTATTCCTTCTATTTCCCTCCAATAATGCTTCCAATTCCATGTCCTCATACGATTTTGGTCTTCCACTACGTTCTTTGTCTTCCGCATCACATTTCCAAAACATTTGAAACTTCTTTTTTTTTTTTACATATTATAAACCAGCGCTTGACCGCAATCGTGCCTGATGGTAAGCAGTGACGCAATCGTTGATGGTAAAGCGCACTAATTTATTAAGAGCCTATTCACTCTAGCCTTGAAGACACTCAAATTGTAGTCCGACGGAAACACCGCTGCTGGCAAATTGTTCCAGTCCCTCGATGTACGCGGTATAAAGGAGGAGGCAAAACGCTTCGTCCGGATCGTAGTGGTGTTAACAACGTAAGGGTGGAAACCAGCCGTACGACGGGTCGTCCGCTGGTGGAACGGAGATGGGGGAATTAAATCAGCTTCACCGTAAGCTTCTACACGCCATCGATGGGCCTCAGCTGCAGTTTCTTCAAATTAAATAAGTAAATCTAACCCGACGCTTATTCGGCATATTTGCACAAACAGAAATATGTGATACTGATACAGAGTCACTAGTAGTCTAAGTGTATGTTTTTACCAGATGTCCGAACTTATGATATCACATTTTACATCTGACAATTTCAACGTAACCTCTTAGTGAGGACATCTTTTGTCAAACAGCGGTAATTTATTTGTACAGACGACAGCACATCAAGCTACTACAGTCTATCAGATTTCCTTATTAGATTTTCATCTTTATGTCTTAGGCATTAAGGCTCAAAGTTGTTGGGGAATATCTTACAGTTTGGGGTAGCTTGACCTGCTGTCGTCCGTACCTACACCTAATATAAATTAAAATATCGTGACTTTCCCGCCAAAACTCTCACCTTTCACGGTGGTAGTTTTGGCGGGAAGTCAAGCTGAGTGTCACGCTCGTTTTTCATTGGACTTAAAATTATTTATAGGGTTGTTTACTAAATAAAAGTGCGTCATTTATGTAGTAAAAATTGCATTCAGTAAATAATTCATAAAGAACAGTGCAATATCGCTGCAAAGTGGCCACATCATGACGTTACCTCAAAATTCCCTCGTAAGACGGTGCACGCGGCGGTCTTTTTCGGCATGAATAATTCATTACGTGACATTGCCTAAATGCACAAACCGTGCGAAGCCAAAAAAGAAAAAGGTGAATGGTGACCATCCATCCAAACTATCAAGACCCTTCCGTATCTCGGAAAATACGAAAAGTTGTTAGTATCGGCTGCCATTCCTAGATCTTTAAAAGTTCAGCCTAAAAGTCTGATCAGGCTTACCAAGGAGTTTTGTATTACCAATACATTTACTAGGTAATACAAAAACTCCTTCATGGTTGGTTGGTTGTGGAGGTCAGATAGGTAGTCGCTCCATGTAAAATAGGTACTGCTATGCAGTTGCAGCCGGTTATACTGGAAGCTGACCCCGACATAGTTGAGAAAATGTTATGCAGATTTTGTTGATCCTTTATTTCAAGATGCCGAGGCCCTTTTAGTTAGTTTTATGATGGCCCCGATTCTTTACAAACTAAACTAAATTTAAAGTTCAGTGCATCTTATTCTTTCTACTAGCTTTTCGCTCGCGGCTTCGCCCGCGTGGAGTTCGGTTATATCGCGCTTTTTAGATTTCCCTCGGGATCTTTAAATTTTTCCGGGATAGAAGGTAGCCTATGTTCTTTCTCTATGTTTTTTCTATGTTCTGAAACGTGGTCGCTCACAATGGGCCTCATACGAAGGCTCAGAGTCACACAAAGGGCAATGGAAAGAGCTATGCTAGGAGTTTCTCTGCGTGATCGAATCAGAAATGAGGAGATCCGCAGAAGAACCAAAGTCACCGACATGGCTCTGCGAGTCGCTAAACTTAAGTGGCAGTGGGCAGGGCACATTGCTCGTAGAACCGATGGCCGATGGGGCAGCAAGGTTCTGGAGTGGCGGCCACGTACTGGAAGACGCAGCGTAGGGAGACCCCCAACAAGGTGGACCGATGACCTGGTGAAGGTCGCGGGAAGCCGATGGATGCGGGCAGCACAAGACCGGTCATCGTGGAAAGCCTTGGGGGAGGCCTTTGTCCAGCAGTAGACATCTATAGGCGGAGGAAGAAGAAGATGTTCTTTCTCAGGGTCTAAAGATTGTCTGTGCCAAATTTCATCAAAATCGGTTGAGAGGTTTAAACGGGAAAGCGTAACAGACAGACAGAGTTACTTTCGCATTTATAATATTAGTATGGATTACATTAAGAAAAAGGCAGAAAATAAATACAATTCATAAATTTAGTCCTGTAAAATTACTTAGTGCTTGACATAAATTGACGTATTTTGGGTCGCCATGTATTTAATCGCGTATAAACTGTATACATATATTATAACTTATACTATACATTACTTGACAGCCTCCGTGGCGTAGCGGTAGCGAACGCGGCCGCTGCGCACGGAGGCGCGGGTTCAATCGCCGCGCAGTGCAAATACTTGTATGCATGAATATGAATATTTGCACTGGTCTGGTCGTGCCTCGGAAAGCACGTTAAGCCGTTGGTCCCGGTTGCCATACAAACATCTAAAGGCAGTCGTTACGGGTTGTTGGAGCCCTCAAAAGTCATTGGTCTAACTGCAATGCTTCGATATCGCCTTAGGGTTGTGGAGGTCAGACGGCAGTCGCCGTAAGACCGGTAAAGCGGACCCCAGACTTCAAAAGCTGAAAAAGCTTTGGATGCGACTGGGATTAACGCTGAGATGATGATGATAATGACTATACATCCATACTAATATTATAAATGCGAAAGTAACTCTGTCTGTCTATCTGTCTGTCTGTCTGTCTGTTACGCTTTCCCGCTTAAACCTCTCAACCGATTTTGATGAAATTTGGCACAGATAATCTTTAGACCCTGAGAAAGAACATAGGCTACCTTTCATCGCGGAAAAATTTGAAGTTCCCGAGGGAAATCTAAAAAGCGCGATATAACCGAACTCCACGCGGGCGAAGCCGCGGGCGGAAATCTAGTTACTAATAAATCTTCTGTCCTTTTCTTAATGAAATAGAAAGAAAAAGATGCACTGATCTTCACTACATATTATAAAACAAAGTCACTTTTACTTTCCCTATGTCGCTTTGTATGATTCAATCTTTAAAATTACGCAACAGATTTTGATAGGGTTTTTCTTAATAGATAGAGTGATTCAAGAGGAAGGTTTTTATGTATACAGTATGTTAAATAACAGAGGGCGTTCCCTTAAACTCGTTAATATATATCATTAATAGATTAAAATAAAAATATCAGCATATAAAAATAAGCATAAAAAAATCCGAATAAAAAAAAATTCTACTTGGAAATAAATTTGAAACCTCCTGTTTTAAATCAAAATAGTAGTCGTCATGTATAAATAAATTGCGACGTTGCCGTCCTTCATGTTCGCGTGTACAGTGTGTTTCTTTTACATGTCAATTTAAAATTTTTATTGAATATTTTCTTATTGGAAAAATTTTAAAAAATTTTGTTTTCGAATGGAAATATTTTTTTTAGCATGTATGTATGCTATACTATTTCGGGTTAACGGGAACGCCCTCTGTTAGTTAACATACTGTATAACATGCATAATTTATAAAAAGAACACTGATAATTTTTGAGGTTTCTAACACATGTCGCAAAATAAACCCAATGTTTGAGCTTACATTGCAAACTCTGGCTGAACCCTATGAGATAGATCAAAATAATGTACTACAGTATTGTAGACCTTAAAAATTCCTACAAAAAAGTCTGCGACACCATATATCTATCTGCTATAGTTTCTTCATTATGACTACTTTTTTATGTTTGAAAAGTTAATTAAAATGCCAGTCGAAATCAGAGCCCACTATTTGTTCCTTGTTATTAATCCTTATCCAAATAAATTACGTCATATCAAAGGTAGTTTTAGTAGCAGCAGATCTCTTTTGAATTATTGGAATTGGTTGTTTCATTCAGGAGATATCACGATTTATTCAAAACTAAACACCAGAAAAAATCCGCGTGCCGCTCGCGCCCTTGCCGGCTGCCTGCTACTTGAGTGTTTCTCTGCCTAAACCGCGGAGTGAGTGGGCCGGAGCGGGGGACCATTATTTCCAACAAACTTGCTACCCCGGTAGGCTTTCATTCTGTTTGAAGGTGGTGGAACTGGCTATCCATGAACAATAAGGTCGATGTATCTTGCAGAGTCAGATATTGGCTGATGGGCGGCACAGTAGACATTATTTTTATTGAAGGGCCACCGTCTCTTTAGGAAGGCTTAGTTACCTATATCATTTGTCCACGTGCGAAGCCGGGGCGGGTCGCTAGTTAGTTTATAAACAAGGGAAGCAGGGCCATTGTAGTTACACACCTTTTTATCTGCGGCAATATTGATTTTTGCACCGACCATAATCGGAGCAGAATTATCTGTGCTGCCTAAATAAAGCATTCTTTTCAAGGTAAATGATAACACTGCGTGTAAACATAAAATCTTTGGAAGTGAAGTCGTACTTTGCCTGTTGTTAGTTAACATCTCACGATTTTGCGCTCAGCTCGTGTCGTTGTCATTTTTATTGTCGTTATGAACCCTTTTATTCGCGGGTTTTCTATAGGCGGTAAGTTTTTCCAATAGTCCTATTTAGTTATTTTTTACTAGCTTTCCGCCCGCGGCTTCTCCCGCGTGGAGTTCGGATATATCGCGCTTTTTAGATTTCCCTCGGGAACATCAAATTTTCCGGGATAAAAGGTAGCCTATGTCCTTTCTCGGGGTCTAAAGATTGTCTGTGCCAAATTTCATTAAAATCGGTTCAGTAGTTTTGTCGTGAAAGCCGGACAGACAGACAGAGATACTGTCGCATTTATAATATTAGTATGGATTTATATCATGAAGGCACCGCCATATTTGTTTTTTCAATGTTTGTCGCAGAATTAATGAAAAACATTTCCTAATGGATTTAGGTTTAGAGTCGAGCACAGTCGCCATTTGATAAGGTGCAATTAAGTAGCAGGAACTCATAAAAATACTATAAAGTTACAACAGTAGATGTAAACAAGCGGCTGTACGTCGGGAATGTTTTCAGTGATAAATGACACGACGTGTTCTGGTTTGCATTTTTAATCTGTTTTATTACTAGTGTATAGATATGCAAGCATACATCAAGCTATACTACATGCTGTCAAATGGTTTCAATTGATTTTCGACTCATCGTTAAAGGATTAAAGTTCATTTTTGATTGGGAAAATTTCAGTTTCGACCAGGTTGACCGACTGACATATTATAGCTAACAAAATCATCACTTTTGTACATAATTTCATTGTGAACTGAGGTTGATGGTTAAACAAGAAACCGTGGCCCTGGCCGTTGCACAGGCAAGTGAAGAAACACGGGTGGGTTTTAGTCAGTAAAACTCTGACACGCCCTTCCGCTCCGCCCAGAGCGGGAGAAGTGATTTGATGATTTCCCATCCCAACAAAAAAAAAAGGTTCAAAACAAGTTTGTTATGGAAAAATATGATTTTGAAGCTTCACTTTCCTGGGAAAAATAATGACGAATTCAATTAAATAAATCCACACTTATATTTTATTTCATGCTTCAAAAGATGAGCCAATAATTTGATAACTTGTTAGCAATCAGATTACCAATTTAAGGTATTCTCAATTTTACTGTTTTACTTTTTAAACTCGACCTTGTATTCCAAGCAGGGCCTTAATCCTCTGACACAATGAACGAAATCAACGCGAAATTGGCTAACGAATTGACGTAGTTTTTTGTAAGGAATCTTTCAGTGGTCATGGTGAATTATTGCCCAGAATAGCTATTGGCCTCGATTTCCTTGTTCACAAACTAATTTAATTTTAAGTTAAGTGTATCTTTTTATTTCATTAAGAAAATGACAGAAGATTTATTAGTAATGTATAGTATAAGAATATTAAATTAGTCCTGTCAAAATAAGATAGTCCATATACAGTATGTTAAATAACAGAGGGCGTTCCCTTAAACTCGTTAATATATATCATTAATAGATTAAAATAAAAATATCAGCATAGAAAAATAAGCATAAAAAAATCCGAATAAAAAAGAATTGGAAATAAATTTGAAACCTCCTGTTTTAAATCAAAATAGTAGTCGTCATGTATAAATAAATTGCGACGTTGCCGTCTTTCATGTTCGCGTGTAAAGTGTGTTTCTTTTACATGTCAATTTAGTTTTATTGAATATTTTCTTATTGGAAAAATATTTAAAACATTTTGTTTTCGAATGGAAATATTTTTTTTAGCATGTATGTATGCTATACTATTTCGGGTTAACGGGAACGCCCTCTGTTAGTTAACATACTGTATACAATTTAGACGCCATTAAAAACATGGCGACCGAAAATACGTCAATTTACGTCGGCGCTAAGTAGTTTGACAGGACTAAATTTATAAATTGTATTTATTTTCTGTCCTTTTCTTAATGTAATGATAAAATTTAGGAAATCTAAATTTAACAGGACTAAACTAAGTCCTGTCAAAACCACGCATAATGGTCCGCTGGAGGGACTGAGTGCAGAAACCAAACCAATAACATAGTCCTGTCAAATTAAGATATTCCATAGATAGTATAGATGAAATTGAAAAGAAGGCGCCCGAAAATACGTCAATTTACGGTCAGTCGTGGATTAAGTCAAAGTCGCGGGAAACCGCTGGATGCGGGAGGCGCAGGACCGGTCGTCGTGGAAATTCTTGAGGGAGGCCTATGCCCTGCAGTGGACGTCTTTCGGGTGAAATAATGATGTGGACAGAAGATAAATATTAGTTTAGTCCAGTAAAATTATTACTGAATGTTATTAATGAAATGGAAAAAAACAGATGCACTGAACTTAACTTTAGTGTGTTAAGAAGGAAATCGCTTCGGTTTTCCAATCAGCAGACCATTTAGGATCAAGATGAATTTAAAATAGTCTCATCATTGATGAGGAGTTTAACATTAGCAGATAAGTGCCGTGTATTTATCCTTTATACCGCGTACATCGAAGGACTGAAACAATTTGCCAGCAACGGTGTTTCCGTCGGACTACAATTTGAGTGTCTTCAAGGCTAGAGTGAATAGGTTCTTAATAAACTAGTGCGCTTTACCATCAACGACTGCGTCAAACCAAAAAAAAAAAAAAAAAAAAAAAAATGGCACACTACTTTTCACAATTCCTATTTTAGTGAAAAGTAGACATTTTTGGGAATATCTCATGAAACCTTTGATGTTCAAAAAGTACAGATACACAGGCGAATTTTACTATTTTAATGATTTTTGAATATTGTAGGAAGCAGGTACAGACGATAGCAAATTGAGCTATTACAATCTGTCAAATTAATTTATTAGATTTTTAACTTTATTATCAAATCAAATCAAAATTATTTATTTCAAATTAACCAACAGTTGGTGCTTTTGAATAGTCGAATGTCGGTCATTCCAAGAAAAAGTGAAGCTAAATTGCACGTTCCAAAGCGTAGGTCTCTATGAAGAAGAACGTGCAAGAAACTCCATGGACACTCTTTTAAAATCATAATATGGATTACATGTCTTCGTTACATATTTCTGTTGCTTCTATCATGTGAGCACAATGTATAATCATAAAAAATAACGAAAAGATAGAAAATTAATCAAGCCCACTGGCAGCTAAGAGATGACCAGTCTCCACTGACGGCCCCCGTTCACGAGCATGACGCGCGCATCAGCCCCACTTAGCTCAACCATTTTAAAGGGAACCAAATGACCCAACAACACGCGCCACCATCAGCAAGACATGTGAGTGAGCATGACAAACTCTCAACTGCCATGCTCGTAATGTATTAATAGGCGGGTCCACACAGAGCGAGCAGCCTCGAGAGGCATTTGCCGCGCGAAGCAACTCAGTTACTGTGGACGTGCCTCGACCGAGGGAAACCGCGGTCGAGGCACGTCCACACTAACTAACTAACACAAATGCCTCCCGAGGGTGCTCGCTCTGTATGGTCCCGCTTAATAAAGTATAAAGGCTCAAGATTGATTGGGAATATTTTCAGCTTTAACTCGTCCGTACTTACTACAAAAATGTAACTCTGTCAGAACCCCATTGTAAATAAAGTACCGAATCTTTAGTTTATCTACAACTTGTTACTTCCTGTTTCAGTGGCGTTACCAATATTCGGAGTGCCGTTAGCGCAATCCGTGGAGCGTTCACGATGTCACGACGACACCGGCCTGCCTCTTGTTGTGCGAGACAGCATCGATTACTTGCAGGTAATTTAAACACAGATTTTTAAAAATTAAAACTTTTTATTGCTAGCTGTGGTGTCCTTGCACTTTAATTTTTTGCGGGTTACCCTTATTTTGTAAAAAAGAAAAAATTCGTTATATCAGCCATCTTGACTGAAATTAATCTCATCAAAATCGGGCCAGCCGTTTCGGAGATTCGGTGGAAAAAAAGAACGTTTTTTAATTACTACATATTATATTAATCATATGTCCTTTTTTATACTTGGTATTTTGATTATATGTTATTGTCATAAACTAAATTTTAAAATTATTTAACTTTTTAGTTTGATATTCTTTAAAAGCATGTTTTTTTAGTTTTTTAAACTATAATTATTTTTAGCTTTTTAGTTCGATATTCTTTTTACATGCTTTTATTAGCTTCACTTGTATGTTTGCTTGCTTGCTTGTTTGCTTGCTTGCTTGCTTGTTTATCCGTCTCTTAACTCTTTTGGACGAGTGAGCGGCTCATTACTGTAAAATGTCCCACTGTTTTCAATACGTTCGTTCGGTTTTTATTAAAAAGAATATCGAACTAAAAGTTGAAAATAAATATAGTTTAAAAAACTAAGAAAACATGCTTTAAAAATTTCAAACTAAAAAGTTAAAATAATTTTAAAAAAGCGTGAGGCGCTTAATATACAAATTTATGGCACAAAGCGCCTCACGCTTTTTAAAAAGCCGGAAAAAATATTTTTAACTTTTAGTTTGAAATTTTTAAAAACATGTTTTTTTAGTTTTTAAACTATATTTATTTTAAATAATTCGGATAACACGAACGCTTAAGTGGTGCTTGTTTGTTTTACCAAACTTTTCTTGATCTCCAACGGACAGAATAGCAAGTGCTAAAATTCGTAATGATGCGTTACCCAAGTAACTAAAAAACTAAAGTAAATACTTTGCCTGCACAAATTAATACCGCTCGGCCAACGAACGTATTGAAAACGGTGGGTGTCTTTGGTTTTGTGTATTCGTTTTGACACCGACTTCGAAAGTTATTTTTCACTTTGTAGTGGTTTTGGAAGTCGGTTGTTTTATAAAAAAGTTTTTATCTTTACACTTTTTAGTTGTTAAAGTACTATGTATTCAGTTGCATCCGTTCAGACTGGAAGCTGACGCAAATATAGTTGGGAAACGACGTAATTTTGTTTACTTTAATTTTTACCCGTAAGTATTCCCTCAACTCAAATTTACTGCAGACCATTATTTTAACCCAATGGGTGCAAAGGTCTCATCAATATAAATGAATGAAGTCCAACCACAAAGTAGCTACTGTGAATTGTTGAGGAGTTCCTTCGACTGTCTCCCGGCTCCTTCATCAGATCTACTCCAGACCTTTATTAAATTGTAGTGCTTTAAAATACCTTAATGAAAATGCTAAGAAATGCACTAGTCGCCCCTGCACCTTTTGAAAGTTCCCCTTGTTTTCTCTGGTCTTCCACCATCAAACCCTGATATCCTTATCATGGGACCACCTTGGGAATGTCTTCTTTCCAACAGAAAAAGAATTAACAAAATCGGTTCATAAACGACGAAGTTATGCGCGAACAAACACGAATTGAGTAACCTCCTCCTTTTTGAAGTCGGTTAAAAATACTGGACACGTGTTTCGGGTTTCGCATAAAATAGTTATTTGTTATACAAGAGTGCAAAGTTGCTTTTTAACCGCGTGTTCAATTTTGATGACCGAGCAAGCGAAGGATTCTAAAATTGAATCACGAGCGCAGCGAGTGATTCAAAATTAGAATCCTGAGCGTTAGCGAGGGAATCAAAAGGACACGAGGTGAAAAATCTTTGCACTCGAGTGCAACACGTAACTTTTCATTCCACCTCAGCGAGGAAATGACTAAATGCAATAAAAAAATGTTTACAATCACAAGATAGGTACACTTTTATTTCAGTTTAGGTATTAATTACTACATTATGACAGGTAAGTAAATGGCGAAGTTTAGCCATATCAGCAGTTGGACTGATAAAGCGGACCCCAGACTCCAAAGCTGAAAAGGCTTCGGATGCGACTGGGATTAACGCTGGGATGATGATGATGATTATGACAGGTAAGTATTACAGAATAATCTTTAAATTGTAATAAAATAATACTAAAGTATAATTAAGAAAATTTTAAAGTAACGTTGCAACAGTTATTTAAATTGAGTGTAATATTTTTGTTTGGTACTGTAATATTGGTGTTAGTCACTTGTGTACTGTTTTTCGGTAAACTGTCTGTCATACTTAATAGTTGTACCGATTCATCGGATTCCCTTGGCGTGAATGTTGGAGAGAGAGGGAGATGGTTAGGTGTTTCATATCGGCTTATTTTTGATGTAGAAGGGCCAGTCCAAGTTTCCGATTGAGGCTCTTTCAGTGTAATGGCTCCTACGATGCCTTCACATATTTTAGACTTATTTTGGATGGAATCCTCTATGTATCCCTCTACAACTGCATTGGTCTTCCAGCCTTCGTGGCGCTTAAGGGACAGGAGATCAACTCCGGAATCAGCCAAAAGTGTGGCTGAAGTTCGTCGGAAACAATGACCCGTGTACAACAGGGGTTCTGGAAGTTCAAGAAATGTTGCTATTTCTCGTGGGATACTGCCAATTTTATTAGTACCCATAGGCTGTCTAACACACTTTCCATTGCGATACTGTAGAAAAAAACGATTGATTGGAGTGTTAGGCGGCCGTAAGGCTTGATATTTCTCAACAATCGTTACGTATTCCTTGCGAATGACAAAGTTGCGGTCTCTTTTTGTCTTTGTATTAGGTAAATTAATTAATAGTAAGTCATCTGAATGTTTCTCAATGTTTTTGACATTAAGTTGTGTTAGTTCATTAGTTCGACATGCTCCGTTTATTCCAATAATAAGAACAACCTGCAATGTAAAGAGTATTGTAGTAGATAAATGAATAAAATTTATATGAACGCATAATTATGCCTATCAACATTTACTAAGTATACTATTTAATTGAGATTAATATATGTACTTAAGTAGATACTGAATGTGCAACTGACTTACTTTTGCCGCCAAATATACGGAATCGGGTGCTTCGTTAAGAAACTTTTCAATATCAGATACTGTGAAAACCTTCGATTTTTTTGGATGATGACCAGATGAGGCTCTTTTTAAAAATGCTACTAATTTAGGATAGGTATCGATATGTATGTCTTTTTTCATCTTTATTGTTGCTTTTAGCATCAAATACGTACTCCATAGAGTGCTTGCTTTCTTGTTCTCGGATAATTCTATAAAATATGCCAGCAAAACGTTTTCTGAGAAAGTTTTGGCTCCTTTTGCTAGTCGCCACGTGTTGAACATATCGTACTGTTTTAAATACTTCTCGCGTGATTGTTGAGGTAGAAAGCTCATTTGCGCATTATTAACAGTTTCAGTCAATTCTGTTGGCGTCAAACAAACTTCCTCGTCGCTAGAATCACTCATTTTAGTTTTTCACTTGTTTTCAAGTTTCTTTTTTTAATATAAGGTTTAACAATGACGTGAAAAAATGCCGCGTAAAGAACCGCGTACAAAGAAAATTGAAAAAAGAACACCAAGAAGGTTCCGAGTCTGAGTTTTTAACAAATTAAAAAAAAGTTGTATGATATATTCGGCACCATAGAGGTAACAGTAAATAGGTTTAATGTTTTTTTTTTAATTTACAAACTTAGTGCACACGATGTTCTAAATTCAATTTACTTTATCCTCTAGAGAATAAAAACGGCTTTTCCAGTCAGATATTGAAGATTAAAAATACTCTTTCCGAGATGGTGGGATGAAAAAAATATGTTGTAGGTATAGGGATATTTAAAATAGTAATACAGAAGATAGGAAAATAAATAAATTAACGACTCATAATGCTATATACAAGATTTAGCATGAGGACCTACAACATTTATTGATGGAATGTGTCCAATATGAGTCCAGTGTGGCTACCATGAGTTTTCATTACGAAGACTCGATCATCGATATCGAGCGCGTTTGACTCATCGATTGGCCCGTTTCAAGTTTGTAAGATCTCTCAACCAATGAGAGCACCAAACGCGGTCGGATGCGTATGATCGAGTCTCGTAATGAAAATTGAAAACTTATGGTAGCCACACAGTAGAAATAATTTAGTAAGAATATTGAATTTCATCACAACTGATGTAGGTATGTTCCATACAATTTTATCCCAACCAAATTGTAACGATACGAAAGGTTTGTTCAAATTCATTGCCCACGTGTTGTGAAAATGCAATAGAGATGTGTCCAAGGTATGAAAATATAAAAAATAATTAGTCCGCCTTATAGATAACTAGCTTTCCGCCCGCGGCTTCGTCCCCGTGGAGTTCGGTTATATCGCGCTTTTTAGATTTCCCTCGGGAGCATCATTTTTTCCGAGATAAAAGGTAGCCTATGTTCTTTCTCAGGGTCTAAAGATTGTCTGTCTGTACCAAATTTCATCAAAATCGGTTGAGAGGTTTAAGCGGGAAATCGTAACAGACAGACAGAGTTACTTTCGCATTTATAATATTAGTATGGATAAAAAAATTAGGATCTCTATTTTTTATTTTGTCGAAATTACCAATTAGATATAGCGTATTAAAGTTACGGAGTGGGGGCTAATTACGTCACGCCGTGATATATTTTATACCACGGCGTGACGTCATGCGACATTTCAAATCAATATATTTTCCTAAGTATTTAAATGAAAGAAAAAATAAAAAATACGTGTTTTTATAAATCTACTAGCTTTCCGCCCGCGGCTTCGCCCGCGTGGAGTTCGGTTATATCGCGCTTTTTGGATTTCCCTCGGGAACATTAAATTTTTCCGGGATAAAAGGTAGCCTATGTTCTTTCTCAGGGTCTAAAGATTGTCTGTGCCAAATTTCATCAAAATCGGTTGAGAGGTTTAAGCGGGAAAGCGTAACAGACAGACAGACAGACAGAGTTACTTTCGCATTTATAATATTAGTATGGATATGGTTTTTTTTTATAAGTTATAAACTAGCGCTTGACCGCAATCCCGCCTGATGGTAAGCAGTGATGCGATCGTTGCTGGTAAAGCGCGCTAGTTTATTAAGAGCCTATTCATTCTAGCCTTGAAGATACTCAAATTGTAATGTGACGGAAACACCGTCGCTGGCAAATTGTTCCAGTCCCTCGATGTACAATTGGTGCACATTAAATTATTTTTAGGACACACCCCAATTGTTTAAGTTACAATGGGACTGACATACGCTTTACGTTAAAGTCCCTATAAACCAATAAAGAAAAAAAAATAAAGATTTAGCAACAGCCTTAATAGGATAGGCTTTCACCGGTACTGTAATTGCTTAACAGACTACTACTATCATTTTAAAGCATATTACAAATCCATTGCTTCATATGTTCCAAAAATGTATTAGCTCAACAACGTAAATAACGCAATGAATGTTGTTGAATTGTCAAAATGAAAACCATAGCTACTGATAGTGTGTGTTATGCAGAGAGTTTTGGCGGGCAAGTCAAGCTGAGTGTCACGCTCATTTTTCATTGGACTTTTAAAATTATTTATAGTGTTGTTTACTAAACAGAAGTACGTGATTTATGTAGTAAAAGTGCATTCAGTAACTAATTCATAAAGAACAGTGAAATATCGCAGCATAGTGGCCACATCATGACTTTGCCTCAAACCTCCCCCGTAAGACGGTTCACGCGGCCGTCTTTTTCGACGTGAATAATTCGTTACGTGACATTGGCTAAATGCACAAACCGTGCGAAGCCAAAAAAGAAAAAAAGAAAAGAAGTGTGTTACGCAATTACTCTACGGGTCATTAGTTCCCGTACAAAGGTTGTGTAGTTGACCTAGTTATGCACTTCAAACGGTAATTTTGAGTGACAGTCTCAATGCTCGGTGGCGATGGTAATTTATATCAACCATTCTTTTATACATACGATCATTTGTTAAGATTATTATGTACATAAGTCTGTTACATACATGTAATTAGTGTGTTTTTTTTAATAATTATAAACTAGTGCTTGATTGCAATCCCGCCTGATGGTAAGCAGTGATGCAATCGTTGATGGTAAAGCGCACTAATTTATTAAGCCTATTCACTTAAAAAACTAAGGAATAGGAAGGATGACGGCAGTTGAACGAGGTGATGCAATATTAAACCAAGACCAACACGACCAAACAATGCTGCGCTAGAGGGAGATTGATCTGGAGACTCTCCACGACCAAACTCCCGACACAACAACATTTGGCGCATCGTACCCGCCACACATCGCAACACAACTGCTCAGACCCGTCCTCCGTGCGGCTTCACCAGACTTGGCGGCAAGACTTTGTCTGGCGGGATTTTTTTTTTCGCTACAGTAGTGTAGTGCTTTTAATCACGGCCGTGTCAAGTGTTCCTGGTACGGACGACAGCAGCTCAAGCTACCCTCAACTATTAAATATTCTCAGTCAATCTTGAGCCTTAATTCTTTAGGAGTAAAGTTGAAAATCTAATAAAGGAATATGACAGATTGTAGCCTGTTACCTGTTTTATTAAATATATTCACGGTTCGGTTCAAGTGCTGTCGTTGCGTATTTTTTAATTAGGTAAAATTTTATACACGTGTAAACAAGGCGTATTTTACAAAGGCGGACTTAATTGCTGAGGCATTTTCTATCAATCAAGCTCAGGTTGGTGTAGAGACAGAATATGGTAGGATAAATAACTACTATCTTCTTCTTCTCAGCCTATAGAGGTCCACTGCTGGACAAAGGCCTCCCCCAAGGCTTTCATTCCATTGATGGTTTGCCATAATCCCTTCCCTTCGCCTGGAAGGTTGGGGATCGCAGTAATTTGATATTACACAGGAGAAGCGCTGTTGCCCGCTTTCATGGTGAGAGTTCCCTTCCCTTTTCCCATTTACCAACCCATATCCTCATATGGGTTGGTAAATGGCAAATACGCACATGGCAAATAACTAGGATAATACTATAAAATACGGGAATAAATAGTACTAGATAGATAGACATACATATCAACAAAATAAAATATCAGGGGAAAAAACATCGGTAGAGGAGAAAAAATAATCCAGCAAACAAGCGCTGAGGTATCCGGTGCCCAACCAGGAACATTATGCCAGTACACAATCCATTACACGGCAGCCGGAGCGTGTGTACAGTGCACAGCAATTTTATTCAAATTTTGTTAATACCACTTATAGTTCTAGCATTAATCCAGCAAACTTCCTTCGTTGTCTGTATTCAATTCAAAGATATTGTGTAAAACGGACGAATACAGTAGCTATGTTAGCTACACTATAAAGGATATACGGTCCGTGAACCGATTAAACTCATGCATTGTTGAAACACGACACAATGTTATACCTAATCTTGATGCAGGAGTCCAATTTTCAAAGATTACTAGTATAATTTAGTGAACTGTCAGTAATTTTGCAGCATTGTGTAGACAGTACAAATCGCAGCCAATTTACAAAATTGAAGTAACGACACCATATCAAGCTACTACATTCTGTCAAATTTCTTTATTAGATTTTAATTTAATTATTAAAGCATTAAGCCTCAACATAGATTGGGCATCACATGAAAGCTCAAAGTCACACAAAGGACGATGGAAGGAGCTATGCTCGGAGTTTGTCTGCGCGATCGAATCAGAAATGAGGAGATCCGCAAAAGAACCAAAGTCACCGACATAGCTCTTCGAGTCGCTAAAATTAAGTGGCAGTGGGCGGGGCACATTGCTCGTAGAACCGATGGCCGATGAGGCAGTAAGGTTCTGGTGTGACGGCCACTTACCGGAAATTGCAGCGTAGGAAGGCCTCCAACAGGGTGGACCGATGATTTGGTGAAGGTCACGGGAAGCCGCAAGACCTGTCATCGTAGAATGCCTTGGGGAGGCCTTTGTCCAGCAGTGGAACTCTATAGGCTGCAGAAGAAGATGGATTGGGACTATTTGTCAGAAACGGGTAGCTTGACCTGCTATCGTACGTATATCGCACCTCTGGTTCATGTTCCATGTTTGGCATATACGTTGCTATTGTTTCGAGTGCTTTTTTTTGTGTTATGGCAATGACTCGTTGCCCTGTACTATACCGTAAAACTTGGTTAATATTTAAGTGACATAAAAACGGGTCCCACCTTGTGTCACGGCACCCTAATTGCGTAACACGTTTACTGTCAATTGGAATCATTTTGAAGCATATTGCCGGTCCATTGCTTCATATGTCGAAAAATTTGTTTGCACAACAGCGTAAACAACGCAATGAATGTTGTTGAACTGTCAAAATGAAACCCATTGCTACTGATGGCTTGTTAAGCAATTACCCTGCTTGTCTTGATTAAAGGGTACGCGTGGTGATTACGCTCAATCCTTCTCTGTATGAGAGGAGACCGAGTGCACATGTGCCCAGCAGTGGGACGATAAAAAGGTTGATAATGAGATGTTTAGACTACGTCAATCTGACAGGCGGATGTTTTAATTTTATAAACTGTCAATGTCTAATTGTCAAATAACATAAATGTGTTTTGGCCCGGCTACATGGCATCCGATGATCCGATGATCATGGAAAACGATTGTTTTTCTTAGAGTACGAGGCTTTTTAGATGTGTTTACATAATAAAGACAAAATTTTTGTTTAAAGTTTTGTTTTTAGTTTATTCTTGTATATTACTATTATAATGCGCGTTCTGTTTGTGTGTGTGTGTGTGTTTTTTTTTAATATTTGAAACTAGTGCTTGACTGCAATCTTGCCTGATGGTAAGCAGTGATGCAATCGATGATGGTAAAGCGCGCTAGTTTATTAAGCCTATTCACTTAATGAATAGGAAAGAAGACGGCAGTTGAGCGAGGTGATGCAATATTAAACCCAACAACACGACCAACGATGCTGCGCCAGAGGGAGATTCATCTGGAGACCCTCCACGACCAAACTCCCGACATAACAACATTTGGCGCATCGTACCCGCACACATCGTAACACAACTGCTCAGACCCGTCCTCCGTGCGGCTTCACCAGACTTGGCGGCAAGACTTTGTCTGGCGGGTGGTAACTTCTGCCGGCAGCCGATGTTATGGCCTACCACCTACCACCAATAAACAATTTTTTATTCTTCTTTTTCTATCTTTATGTTACCTATTACAAAACTCGGCCACGTTTGTGGCGTGTGGTGTCGTTGTTGTTCTCTCACTCAATCTTTCGCCATCTCATCTATGCTTTTGTTATATTTGCAGGCGCACGGTCTAAAGTCAAACCAAATCTACCGACAAGAACCCGACAAGATAAAACTGCAGCAGCTAAAGAAACTCTTTACTGATCGAGGACCTACCTTCCCTTATCATTGGGATGTTGCAGTGGCTTGCTCTATCCTTAAATGTTTTATTAGGTAAGTGAAAAAAACTATATAGACTTAGGAAGTAAAACAAAGGTAAACCAAAAATTCAAGTGACTTTATTAAATTACATCATTATCATCATCTCAGCGTTAATCCCAGTCGCATCCGCAGCTTTTTCAGCTTTGGAGTCTGGGGTCCGCTTTACCAGTCTAACTGCTGATTTTGGCTAAACTTCGATATTTTCCGTGAAGCGACTGCCGTCTGACCTCCACAACCTGAAGGCGATATCGAAGCATTGCAGTTAGACCAATTGTTGGACTTTTGAGGGCTCCAACAACCCGTAACGACTGCCACTAGATGTTCGTATGGCAACCGGGACCAACGGCTTAACGTGCTTTCCGAGGCACGACCAGACCAGTGCAAATATTCATATTCGTGCATACAAATATTTGCACTGTGCGGGGATCGAATCACGCCACGGAGGCTGTCAGTCAGTGTCACTTTATTAAATTACCTGACTAAACGTAAGTACATCAATTTAGCTTCGTTTTAAGGTTATCAAATGAAAGAGAACATCTGCAACGAAGCTAATAACCGAAGTGACCGTGTAATTTAGTCGTTATATACAACATTCTTTTTTTTTTATATGTAACCCGAAACACGTGTCCAGTATTTTTAAGTAAAGAATCTATGTACAAAATTTCAAAAAGATATCATGAAAAACCACAAAGTTATGAGCTTCTTATCTTACTTGGTTGTTTTTGTTTTATATAAATTACAAACTAGCGCTTGACTGCAATCTCGCCTGATGGTAAGCAGTGATGCAATCGTTGATGGTAAGGCGCGCTAGTTTATTAAACCTACTAACTCAAAGGAACTGAGTAAATAGGAAGGAAGACGGCAGTTGAGCGCGGTGATGCAATGTTAAACCCAACAACACGACCAACGATGCTGCGCCAGAGGGAGATTGATCTGGAGGCCCTCCACAACCAAACTCCCGACACAACAACATTTCGCGCATGGTACCTGGCACGTACATCGCAACATAACTGCTCAGACCCGTCCTCCGTACGGCTTCACCAGACATCATGCCGGAACACGACGAATCGCTTGGCGGCATGACTTTGTCTGGTGGGTGGTAACTTATGCCGGCGGCCGATGTTGTGGCCTACCACCGAGAAATGTCCCAACAAAAAAATGGTCAACATACCGCTCGCCCGCCGGCGCCTTAAACGGGGGTCTCCTAGTACTATGATCTACCGTCAGCTGTGTTGTGCGCTCGGTAACCACACTGCAACAATTTCTAAATGTGTTTGGGAAAAGAAATAACATGGTGTAAGAGAATGATTGGAATCGATAGAATATATCGAATAGTATAAAGTAAAAAAGTAAAAGTAACGTATATTCACACATCTGCCAAACATTCGGAGATTCAAGGGTTAAAAATAATAATAAAAATAATGTCATGATATTGAATTGACTTGAATCTATCTGGTAATTACAATAGGGTATTTGACTAAAAAAAACTAATTAGTCCGTCAGTCAGATTTCCAAAAAATACTAGATACGTATTTTTTCTTTTTTCGTATAAACAAAAAATGAAGACGACACATTGCGTTGAAAACTCGTGTGACGTCTCTGCACGCTACACTTTTAAGCGAGCAGTGACGTCACCAGCCACCACTCCTGATCTTTGATGGCTTTTATATTTGTCATTTTTATTGATTTGATAAAACAAAATATACGTATCCAATATTTGTCTATAATCTGAATGACGGACTAAATAGAATCATTTTTTTTTACCTAGGAAACATCCCTATTATAAACAATTGTTATTATCATTTAGCATTAGGTTACGTACGTAACTACATACTTGACCGGCCCTTATCCGATCGATCGGTGTTGAACTGCCAAAGTGAAAAAGCATTCCCTTTAATAGGCTATTTGACAGTATGATTTTTTTTGTGATTATTTCCTTTAATTGCATAAAATGAGGGATTTTATGTCATTTACATGAGTTTTAATAAAAAATAATAACAATTAATATGTTCAAAAACACAAAAATATGTTTGACTTTTTGTATCTCGCGCCACATATTGTGAAACGATCCGGATTGGCTAATGTCACGATGACGTCATAAGCGCATCAGCACTTGTTCTTGTTCTATGTGTTCTCAGGTGTTTTATCGATGTTTTTGTACAACCCGGTACAGCACACCACTTCTAAACAATTTTTTTTAGATAAACAACAACAAATAACAGATAAATACAAACACCACTGCGGAACCGAAAATCGTTTATATTCTTGTGACTAAAAAGGCACGACGCCATATTGCTGAATAAAGCGTTTTGGCGGCTTATTTGAATTTTGAATTTTTATTTGCATGTTTCTTACGAAATACGTATTTAAATTTAATAAAAATACTTTCGGTGAACTTCTTAACCGCAACCAAGTAATTCAAGATAGAAATTATAAATTTGTCAAATATCCTATTATGACAGTTCAACAGCATTCATTGCGCTATTTACATTGTTGAACACGAAGTTTTCAAAGATGAAGCAATGGAAAACAATCATGTTCGATGTTATGGACAGTATGTTACGCAAGGTTCACATAGGTACTGCGTGAAGGTTGGATTTAATTCCCGCCTAAACAAATATTTGTTTGGGCTTCACATAATTGTTACGGTTCAAACAAGCAGTTTGCTGTGAGATTTGTGTTATAAATAGAACCTTGATAAACGGGACATTTATTGAAAGTATATAATGTACTGCAGTTACACGAGGAGAAAAGTGCATAGGAATTTAGTCAGCGGTCTTCAAGACTGTTTTTGATCAACTGACTTTTACACATTTTAAACAAACCCGTCATGGAACGTTGTCATACAAATTATGAATGTGACAGGGTTCTGTATACAGCCAGCATTGCGGCTAATTAAGTAGTAGACGTAGTTT
Source organism: Sesamia nonagrioides (assembly GCA_017933935.1). NCBI lineage: Eukaryota > Metazoa > Arthropoda > Insecta > Lepidoptera > Noctuidae > Sesamia > Sesamia nonagrioides. Next base: position 223,215 of record JADWQK010001767.1, read on the forward strand.
CTATCACATTACTAAATCAAATGTTATATTTCAATAACATTGATAGTAAATAACTTTTTTCTTCTTTTATTTCTTTTAAAAACTTGGATTAGCTAAATACAATGGGCGGTGAGCAGTGGGCAGCTCGCCGCCCGGTAAGGACGAGGCCCGAGTCGATGGCGCGTTGTGTTTCACGCGCGCCTCAAAGAGATGTCAGCACATAGTGACGGGGTCCACGAAGACCGATGCCTCCTGGGTCAGGGTTGCGGGGTGGTTAAAAAAGAAACCGTGGCCCTGGCGCACAGGCAAGTGAAGAAACACGGGTGGGTTTTAGTCAGTAAAAGTCTGACTCGACTTTCCGCTCCGCCCAAAGCGAGAGAGGTCATTTGATGATTTTCCATCCCAAACAAAAAAACCGGCCAAGTGCATATCGGACTCACGCACAAAGGGTTCCGTACCATTGATTTATAAAATTAAAGGATTTAAGTTATTTGTATGAAAGATTACGCGGTAATAAGCGGTTTACGATTTACGAGGTAATAAAAAAACTACTTACTAGATCTCGTTCAAAACAATTTTCGTTGTTAGCTTTTATAATAATGTACATCATATGTTTTTTTTTTTTAGATTTTTTTTTTAGAAGTTAGAGGGGGGAGAGGACCAACATTTATCCACTTTGGAAGCGTCTGTCACGCAAACTATTCGGTTCAGAAAAAAACTATTTTTGGAAACCTCGATATCATTTTTGAAGGCCTATCCATAGATACTCCACACGTATGTCTTTGATGAAAAAAAAAAATGAGTTTCAGTTCTAAATATGAGGAGCCCCCAATATTTATTATTATTTTATTATTTTTGCATCAAAATCTTAATGCGGATCACAGAATACATCTACCTACTAAGTTTCAACAGTATATGTAGCTCTTATAGTTTCGGAAAAAATGGCTGTGATATACGGACGGACAGACAGACATGACGAATCTATAAGGGTTCCGTTTTTTGCCATTTGGTTACGGAACTCTAAAAAGGGGCTAAATTCAAGTCCCATGCGGGTTGATCGAAGGTTGAGCTACGCTTGCCACGGTAGATTTGATGGATAACCATCTCATTTTTGAGACTCCTCCGTGCTTCGGAAAGCTCTTTAAACAGTTGGTTCCGGCTCTCATTCATAGAACTTTGACAGTCGTTAAGAGGTAGAGGGACAAAAGTTTGCAACCAGTCTTATCGTGTTAGCCAGTGATAGGGTATAAATACTGCAATATTCGGCCACCAGAGAGCAGTACTAGCGCATATAGTAAAGACTTTTTTTTATAGAGTTATATATTAAGAAACTAGCGACCGCCTGCGATTTCATCCGTGTGTAGTTAGTTAATTGAACGTATTATTTTAACCCCAAAAGAGTTATTTTAAAATAGTAGCATCTTATAACATGTCAATTGAAATTAAGTGATGTCAATGACAACTTTGTTCAAAATTTATATTATTTGGATAAGGATAATTTTTGTTTTTTTTTTACATGCTCCATTCCAATTAGTCGCAGCGTGATGTTAGCCTAAAGCCTTGCTGGTTTAATGGGCTATCCAACCTAAAGAATTTTTCAAATCTGACCAGTAGTTCGTGAGATTAAGGCGTTCAAACAAACTCTTCAGCTATATACTATATGTAAAGAAAACCCTGTCCGACCCATAAGGATAATAAAGGTTAGGTAAACACATGACCAAATATTATATAAAATTTTACCGAATCATCATAGTAACAATACTAATGAATTTTAAAATGATCTTTTTTTCCCGCGAATTAATTCCAACTTCCCCGAAATTTGGTAATTTAAAAAAAGTGACAACACTGTTTTGACGGTACGCTTATGCGATTCGACCACGCGTCGCGTGCCCTGCCCCCCGTCGCCCGCGGAAGGGTTGCCTATCGCACATGTATTAAGTTACCAATTTTTGCGAAATAATATTTATTTATTTTGGGTTTTTTTTTTTTAAGTTTAGCCCGGCTTTGTATCCATTAGTAGAATCAGTTATCGATACGTAACAATACCTTCACGGATCGGACAGGGTTTTCTTTACATATTGTATATTATTAGTATAGATTAGCACAATTCATTTCATTATTTTTTTTGTTGACTAACTTTACTATAACTTTCCCCCAAAGCCTTCCTATCCCCTTCAAACTATGTACAGACGATAGCACATCAAGTTTCTAAAACCTGTCAGATTTCTTTATTACATTTTCAACTTTATGGCTAAATTGTTAAGGCTCAACGTTGAATAGGAGTACCTACTTGACAATTTCGGGTAGCTAGACCTACTGTCGTCCGAATCAATTGTTAGGAATTAGGACTGAAGTACCGCTTATTTATATTTCAAGTTTAAGCAAATCGGCGCCGTTAGCAGTCAAGAATATTTTAAATCGCTCAACGCAATTTATATGTAGCTTTTAAAGCTTACCCATATTCAAGTATTAACTTTAATTTTGACAGTTCTAATTCCCTTTTATTTTTCTTCAGTAAAAATGGTGTCCCACACTTGGAATTACTCATGTATCGTGGATACGTTTACAAACATTTGAACTCACATACAGAAACAGCCATTTTTTTATTTTTATAATTATAAACTAGTGCTTGATCGCAATCCCGCCTGATGGTAAGCAGTGATGCAATCGTTGGTGGTAAAGCGCGCTAGTTTAATAAGCCCATTCACTCAAAAAACTAAGTGAATAGGAAGGTAGACGGCAGTTGTGCGAGGTGATGCAATGTTTAACCCAGAGGGAGATTGATCTGGAGACCCTCCACGACCAAACTCCCCACACAACAACATTTGGCGCATCGTACCCGGCACACATCGCAACACAACTGCTCAGACCCGTCCTCCGTAAAGCTTCACCAGACATCATGCCGGAACACGACGAATCGCTTGACGGCAAGACTTTGTCTGGTGGATGGTAACTTCTGCCGGCAGCCGATGTTATGGCCTACCACCGAGTAAAAATCCAGATCTGGAACAACTACCTGTAGGCCATACAAATATTTGATCCTCGCTCAGCCACTACGCCAATCGGGTCGTCGAATTCTAATGCATACTTATATCAAAATTCCAGCGAACTCCCGGACTCTATTCTAACACAAGAGCTACACGGTCAGTTCGAACAAGCGACAGCTATCGCCGAGCCACAACGCGAAGCCACCATGCTGTCTCTCATAGCCAAACTGCCGCCGCCTAACTACAGCCTGCTGGGCTGGCTCATGACGCACTTCGCCTGCGTTGTGGCCAACGAACAGGTGGGTGGACAACTTTGTAACCAACTTTATTAAACTATTCAAATATGGGCCTACCCAGGGAGGGGAGGCAGATAGGGCCAGCTGTCCCTGGAAATCTTCCAGAACATGTATCATCATCATCAACCTTTTTATCGTCCCACTGCTGGGCACAGGTCTTCTCTCATACAGAGAAGGATTGAGCGTAATCACCACGCTTGCTCAATGCGGGTTGGCGATTTCAGACCCCAAGTCCAGGTTTCCTCAAGATGTTTTCCTTCGCCTTCAGTCATTGGTGTCCAAGATATACTTAGAAAGTACATATAACTTTTAGAAAAGTTACATTGGTACTTGCCTGACCTGGAATCGAACCCGCGCCCTCATACTTGAGAGGCTGGTGTTTTAACCACTAGGCCACCACGACTTTTACCAGAACATGTATGAACTCCCTAACTACTTATCTATCTATACTAATATATAAAGCTGAAGAGTTTGTTTGTTTGTTTGTTCGTGCTAACCTCGGGAACTACTGGTCCGATTTGAAAAATTCTTTTTGCGTTGGATAGCCCATTAATCCAGGAAGGCTTTAGGCTATATAACATCACGCTGCGATCAAAAGGAGCGGAGCATAACTAACTCCAAGCGAACGAAATCGCTGGCGGCCGCTAGTCGAAGTATAAACGAGGACATAACTCTAACCCACGCAGTAGACACTGGCAAAAAGTACGGTGTAATTGTCAAAAAACCCCATGCGACTATAGCGCATAAAGATTACCTTATCTAGCCAAGCTTTTTAACCCTTGCGCTCGGCTATAATCGGTAATCTTCGGTAGAGAGTTGCGAACGATTAGCATTTATTTTACTTGACAATTCGACCCTAAAAATCTGACTTGCCAAGGGCCTGACTTGGCCCCCTATCAGCCTATAATGTTCCCACTCCTGGGACACAGGTCTCCTCCCAGTGGGGGGGGGGAGTGGGCCGTAACCTACCATGCGGGCCCAGTACGGGTTGATAGATGTCACATGGGTTCCTCACGATGTTTACCTTCACCGTTTTGAGAGCAGTGGTGATGGAATATTTACACAAAGTAAAGCGCCTGACGCGCGCGGGCTTAAGAACAACAAGGCGCCGGGCGATGACGGAATAACGGCTGCGCTACTGAAGGCGGGTGGTGAACCGATCCTTAGGGCCCTTCAGAAGTTAATTAATTCCGTCATAGTCAAGGGAAAAACGCCACAGGCAAAGCACAGAAGTGTGATGGTACTCTTTTTCAAAAAGGGTGACAACACCCTTTAGAAAAACTACAGACCCATCTCACTTCTGAGTCATGTCTATAAGTTGTTTTCAAGAGTCCTCACGAATCGTCTCGCCTGCAGGTTTGACGACTTCCAGCCTCCCGAACAAGCCGGTTTCCGAAAGGGCTTCAGCACAGTAGGCCACATATATACGCTGCGGCAGGTTATACAGAAGACCGAGGAGTATAACCTACCCCTTTGCTTGGCGTTTGTGGACTACGAAAAAGCCTTTTATTCGATAGAGACTTGGGCTTTACTGCAGTCTCTTCAGCGGTGCCAAGTAGACTATCGGTATATTGAAGCGCTGAAGGGTTTGTACGAAAACGCCACCATGTCAGTCCGAATACAGGACCAGACCTCGAAACCAATACCTTTGCAGCGTGGTGTCAGACAGGGAGATGTTATCTCCCCGAAACTGTTCACCGCTGCATTGGAGGATGTCTTCAAGGTTCTGGATTGGAAAGGACTGGGCATCAACATCAATGGCGAGTACATGACACACCTTCGATTTGCTGATGATATCGTAGTCATGGCTGAGACCGCGGAGGACCTGAGTACAATGCTCGAAGACCTCAGTAGAGCCTCCGAGCGAGTCGGTCTTAAAATGAACATGGACAAGACGAAAGTCATGTCTAATGCCCATGTTGTACCGACTCCTATAAAGATTGGAGACTCTGTTCAAAATCAAAAAATCAAAATCAAAGCATTTATTTCAAATAAACCAGTTACAGGCACTTTTGAATTGTCAAACAATATTCAGATTGCTTAACGTTTCACAACACTTAAGCAGTTCTCTTTCTCGAAGTTGTTGGCAGTTACGTGTACCTGGGACAAACTATCCAGTTAGGAAGGTCCAACTTCGAGAAAGAGGTCAATCGTCGAATCCAACTCGGCTGGGCTGCTTTCGGGAAGCTAAGTAAAATCTTCTCGTCCGAAATACCGCAGTGTCTCAAGACAAAAGTCTTCGACCAGTGTGTGATGACTTATGGAATTGAGACGTGGTCGCTAACAATGGGCCTTATAAGAAGGCTCAAAGTCACTCAAAGGGCAATGGAGAGGGCTATGCTTGGGATTTCACTGCGCGATCGAATCAGGAATATGGAGATCCGCAGAAGAACGAGAGTAACCGACATAGCCCGAAGAATTGCAATACTAAAGTGGCAGTGGGCTGGACACATTGCCAGTAGGACCGATGTCCGATGGGGCCGACGGGTTCTCGAGTGGCGACTACGCACCGGAAGACAAAGCGTGGGTAGGCCCCGACAAGGTGGACCGACGACCTGGTGAAGGTTGCTAGAAACCGCTGGATGCGGGAGGCGCAGGACCGGTCGTCGTGGAGAACCTTGGGGGAGGCCAATGTCCAGCAGTGGACGTCTTTCGGCTGAAATGATGATGATGATGATGAAAGCGCCTGACGGGGTTCGATCTTACGACCTACAACTTGTAATTCGCTGCCGATACCACTAGGCCTCCGCTGCCCTCTAGGCAAGGTTCTTGATAAATTAGTGTACTTTGCCATCAACGATTCCATCACCGCTAACCATCAGGCGGGATCGCGGGCAAACACTAGTTTATAACGTATAAAAAAATGTATTTCCTTTTTCCAGGTGAACCACGCGAACATTCAAACGATAGCGACTGCCATGGGCCCTGCGCTCAACATGTCATTAAATCTGATGAATTACCTCATCTCCAAGGCAGATAAACTCTTCCCTGACGTCCAGTTGACTAAGTAAGTAACACCTGAAGCTGACTACACTTAACGAACATGCATATTATTGGAACAGACTAACCAAAAGCAATTAAAGATTCTTGTAATTTTAAGAACATATATTTTGATAAGAATACCTTTTTATTTCCATATATTTCTGACATTGGTTGTTGCCGAGACTGTGATTTTGAACCTTATTCTTTGCGAGCAATGGTCTTCAGGCATTGATAACCAACGCTAGTGTGTTTTAACTGTCGTCACGAGCTAACTCGTTACATTGATAAGACTGACACGAATATTCATTAGGATAAAGGTGTCTAACGTTTATCTTCGTCATAAAAAAACATACTCCGATCACTTTCTGATCTAAATTGAGAAAATTTCATACAAATTACTATTCGCGATTGCTGTTATTCGATGAATAAATACACACAGTTTTCAATAGAAACGCCGAAAACACCCCAATAAAAAAAAAAAAAATAAAAAAAAAAAAAAAAAAAAAAAAAAAAAAAAAAAAATCGCGTGAGAAAAAGTAAGCCTACAAAAATCGACCTATTTTCTTAGATTTTTGTGAAAGATAGGTTTCTCTGATCATAACGATATTCCTATGCCTTTTCTCTTGCAGGTACGTACCGCCTCTCGCATCAATTCCTCCAGACTTCCCAGAAACCGCACCTGAATTAAGCCTGGAGCTTCGGAAACAGGAGTCCTTATTGAATCAGATACACGCTGAAATGCACGCAGGGTTTATCACTCCAGCCCGGGATCAACAACTATGGGAGGCGCAGAGAATTGTTACACAGTTAAAGGTAAGATCGTCATTAATATCAATATTTAGTAAAACGAACTATACTCCATCGGTTTAATTAGTTAATATGGTAGTCGACTAAAAAAACTAATTAGTCTGTCAGTCAAATTACCAAAAAAAAAAAACTAGACACGTATTTTTTTCTTTTTTCCTATAAACAAAAAATGAAAACGATACAGTGCGTTGAAAACTCGTGTGACGTCACTCCTTGCCACACTTTTTAGCAACGAGTGCCGTTACCAGCCCCCACTTCTGATCTTTGATGCCTTTTGTAGTTGTCAATTTTTATTGATATGATAAAACAAAATATACGTCTCCAATATTTTTGTATAATCTGAATGACGGACTAAATAGAATCAATTTTTACCCACGAAACGTCCCTATTAAGGATAAACAAAAAACGACGAGTCTTTATTAATCTAAAAAAAAACGTAAGACCAGTCACTGCAGTAGGCCCAGTATGAGTTTTCATTACGAGACTCGATCGTCGACATGGAGCGCTTATGGCGCTCTCATTGGTTAAGAGTTCTTACAACCTTGAAGCGGCCCAACCGATGAGTCAAACGCGGTCGGTATCGACGATCGAGTTTCAGGTAACAGTTGTGCTCTTCAATTTATCAAGGTTATTTATAATGTCTAACGCGGTAACTGCGTGAGTCATGTGGTCTTTTTTACGTTTAGTTCACTACCTAAAACGGTGTAGTATAGCAGATGTAGCGGTACCTACAAACGCCACACATAAACAACGCATCATGCTGACGCGAATCACACGAATTCTACATCTCGTAAGCAGAGTTTACCGTGCAATTAGCATACATAAAAAAAAAACTTCCCAACTTCAACCGTTGGGCAAGTGCCCCCCAGAAATAACACACGTCTGGTCGGAGGAACCTCCCTTTTCTATGGAGGATGAGTGAACTTTACTCCCTGTTCCTCATGCCTCGACAGCAGATAATTAAGGTAACCTTCTACTCAAATTTTCACTAACTGGGTCAGCTTACAGTCCTGTATGTATTTCTATTTGATCTCTAAAATTAGGTTAACACTATACCAAAATCTAAAGTCAATTAATAAAATTAGGCTGAACTTTTCGAACGTCAAATTTACAAAAGACAGACCCTTCAAAACGCTCGCCGTTCACCACTTCCCAGTGCTTTCACTGGGAAAAAGTGAAGCAAACAAATTCATCATCATCATCCCAGCGTTAATCCCAGTCGCATCCGTAGCTTTTTCAGCTTTGGAGTCTGGGGTCCGCTTTACCAGTCTAACTGCTGATTTTGGCTAAACTTCGATATTTTCCGTGAAGCGACTGCCGTCTGACCACCACAACCCTAAGGGATATCGAAGCATTGCAGTTAGACCAATTGTTGGACTTTTGAGGGCTCCAACAACCCGTAACGACTGCCTTTAGATGTTCGTATGGCAACCGGAACCAACGGCTTTACGTGCTTTCCGAGGCACGACCAGACCAGTGCAAATATTCATATTCATGCATACAAGTATTTGCACTGTGCGGGGATCGAACCCGCGCCTCCGTGCGCAGCGGCCACGTTCGCTACCGCTACGCCACTGAGGCTGTGAAGCAAACAAACTCTCCAGCGGTTTAGCTGTCTGTTCATTTAGAAAAATGATTGTATACAATATTAGGTATTTAAGGTAATTAGCAGTACAAGACACAGAACATTAAACTAAATTAATTATTTACCATATGTCAGCTAGCCACGCCAATGAACCAACAAAGCCACAAAAAATTAAAATATATACATACTAACTAAATAAAAGCCTACAGGCATAAAAGGCGTGGTAGCTTACATATGTATGCATTGCTGGGATCTGTTCACATAGCTGTAACTTGAAGTCACAAATGATAAACTGGACCATCGAAGTAAAATAAACAAGAAAGTAAATACTAACGACAATAAAACCATGGTCAGCACAAGCAGCAGTCGTTCAAGAGTAAACGCAAAAACCATCACCCATTACCCTCCTCACCATATTTGAGAGACGGAGGCAACCCTTTTGTTTTCGTGGTGGAAATCCTCATAGGATGTCCGCCGCCCTGGGGTGGGCAAGGGGGTCTGTCAGACTTTTACTGACTAAAACCACCCCGGTATCTCTTCTATCCCGAGCGCGCGTGGAGCCGAGGAAGTCTAAATTCTTCCACGGCCTCACCCTCTCGTGCTGCTCGTCTCCTGCACGGAGTAGTGGGGTGTTAAACTACCCCGTGCATCGCCTCGGAGGCGCGCGCCTACATACGCGCCCGCCTCCGCCTCGGGGTCCATCGAATAGAGGGCGGGGACTTCCCCATGTCCCTCGCCCCTGGAGCCATTCATGGGGGGCGGAAGAGGGCGTTATCCGCCCTTCTTCGGCGCCCGGTGCGTCTTCTGCGGCCCGGGAAGGGAGTTGAGATCTCCTCTCCCGTTCCGCAGCTTCCTTCTGCGACATCACGTCCTCGCAGAAGGACACTACCGCGTTCCACGACACTGCGCTACCGACCAACCAACCCAACCCTCTTTTTTTTTTTGACGCTGTGGTAATGCATTTACGCACCATACCCGGAGGGGCGTGTGTGGGACTCGCCCAGCCGAAGCCGGGAATACCCACTAAACCCACAGCGGCACATCGACATCGCCTGAGTGGCGGGGTCATGGGAAATGGCAGAGCCTGTCTACCAATCCCCCGCCGGCGATTCCCGCCTAAAAGGCAGGCCCACGGTGGTCCCCCCATACGGAGGGGCCGGGGTGGGTACGTCTTTTAGCGAGGTGTCCTTCCTCTTAGCCCCACTCGTTTGCCCGGAAGCAAACGGGGACCCCAGCTCCTCTCAGTGAGGAGACCGAGTTGCCCGACGGTGACCCGGAGTTCGGGTCACGTCAGCCACCTGGAGTGGTGGCCAACCCGCCCCACGTATGACCACCGAAGCGGTCACCGCGTCTGGTTTTGGTCCGCGCCGGTAAACCGGTAACCCCCATATCTGGGGGCCGTTCCCCTATCCGCCACCTGGGGACGCGTTCGATGGCAGGCCAGAAACTGCACACGGAAACCAACCCAACCCACTACCGCAAAGAGTAACAGAATAAGGGAGTATGACGAACTTGCTGCCTGTAGATCAGGCAAGGGTAATGTGATCAATCGTCGAGGTCGCTAGCTAAGAACATATTGCATTCAACTCTTTAAAAACATTTAAATGTGTATATTATGTCAATCCATAATCAGCGAATATCGTTCCCACTGTTGGGACACAGGCCTCCTCTAGATGAGAGGGCGTAATCTTGGTAGATTACGTTGGTTGGTTGTTTACGCTGGCCTAGTGCGGGTTGGTAGATGTCACATGTCTTCCAAGTTTTTACCTTTAGGACATGCCAGTTTCTTCACAATGATTTCCTTCATCGTTTTGAGAGCAGTGGTGATGAAATAATTCATACAAAGTAAAGCTCCTGAAGTCGTGGTTGCCTAGTGGTTAAAACACCAGCATCTCAAGTATGAGTGCGCGGGTTCGATTCCAGGTCAGGCAAGTACCAATGCAACTTTTCTAAAGTTATATGTACTTTCTAAGTATATCTTGGACACCAATGACTGAAGGTGAAGGAAAACATCTTGAGGAAACCTGGACTCTAAGTCTGAAATCGCCAACCCACATTGAGCAAGCGTGATGATACCGCTCAATCCTTCTCTGTATGAGAGGAGACCTGTGCCCAACAGTTGGACGATAAAAAGGTTGATGATGATGAAAGCGCCTGATGGATGTCGAACCTACGACCTACATACAATTTAAAAGTCGCAGCCTATACCACTAAGCTACCACTGCTCTCATATTCTTATATCATTCATGATCATCATCATCATCATCATCAGCCTCTACTCGTCCTCTTCCATGGCACGCCAACAAGCTCGATCCTGAGCAGTTCTCCGCCAGCCACTACCAGCCATTTTTTTTTATGTCGTCGCTCCATCTCGCCCAAGGGCGTCCTACGCTACGTTTGCCGGGACGCGAACATTATTTTAATCTATTATGTCAATAAAAGATTAAAATAATATTCAATAGTAGTATAGTAGTATTCGTAGTCAATTCAGTTTAATATTATTTTAATTTTATTATAAAGGGTTATACGAAGCCCAACAAAAAAGTCATAAACCTTTTGATGAAGTCTGTGAAAATGAGCTCGTAGTTTGTCCTTATTTCTAGTGTTAACATGGTGAATATGACTGATTTTACTGTACAAGTGTACATATATTTTGCCTTGTATGTCAAATATTGGTGAAGATTAATTGTGATGCAACCGTGAGAATACCAATATCTTAAGAATCTCTTACTATTCCATCCAAAGGTCGTCTGTAAAAGATCGCTCTTAGCGATAAGACCGCCCGTTGTGTCACCCTTTGTAAAATCTTTATATTTATGTTCTTGTAATCTATATGGTGTACATAATAAAGAGTATTCTATTCTCTTAGAGAAACTCTGGCACCTAGCTGGTAAAATTCTAGAAACTCATTTTTGAAGGAAAAATATACTTCGCATAACGGTGGCTTTGCCCTACAGCAGAGAACTGTGGGATATAGCGATGTGAAAATAACTAAAATAGAAGAAACAAGCTGTATAAATGTCAGTATATTGTCTTACTTTTCTGATGGCGTAGGCAGCCGAACTGAGCCTTGCTCCTAAGCTTGATATATGTGGTCCCCACTGAAGTTTGGCATCTACTGAAAGGATATAAAGCCAGTATACCATGAGTTTTCATTACGAGACTCGATCATACGCTTGGACCGCGTTTGACGCTCTCATTGGTTAAGAGTTCTTACAACCTTGAAGCGTCAGATAGGCAGACGCTCAATACTAGCCTTCAACTGAATCCGGTTAGACTGGGGGCTGACCCTAACATAATTGGAAAAAGGCTGGCAAGATGGAGGACACTATCTAAATTCATCAATGTCAATGTGCATATAAAAATTAAATGCAAAACTTATAAAATTTTCACTTGGCAGATTTAAGGTCTAAATTAAACAGTTCAAGGCTGTTAAATCCCAGGCCCATGGGCCATAAGTGGCCGCCAGCGCATTCGAATTGACAAAAGCTATCATAACAGCTCCTGGTGATAGCCGTTTTAGAACAGACTTCAGATATTTTCTTAAAGAGCCATCCGCAATTAGCCAACAATATAACGATGTTTTTAGATTTGATTTTATTATTTATTTATACTTCTCGCACAGAGCATGACAGCCTCCGTGGCGTACCGGTAGCGAACACGCAAGGAGGCGCGGGTTCGATCCCCGCGCAGTGCAAATATTTGTATGCATGAATATGAATATTTGCACTGGTCTGGTCGTACCTCGGAAAGCACGTTAAGCAGTTGATCCCGGTTGCCATACGAACATCTAATAGCAGTCGTTACGGGTTGTTGGAGCACTCAAAAGTCCAACAATTGTTCTAACTGCAATGCTTCGATATCGCCTTCGGGTTGTGGAGGTCAGACGGCAGTCGCTTCACGGAAAATATCGAAGTTTAGTCAAAATCAGCAGTTAGACTGGTAAAGCGGACCCCAGACTCCAAAGATGAAAAAGCTTCGGATGCGACTGGGATTAACGCTGAGATAATGATGACTTCTCGCACAGAGGTATGTACAAAAGTAGACTTCCCATTGGGCATTCTCTACTTGTCTACCAAGGGTGGTTAAGAGATTAGATGCCAGGTGATTTGCAATTGAAAATATAAATCTATTTCAGAGCCAGTACACAGTAATTGATACTAAAGAGTGGTTTCCAGTCTCTAAATACAGATTATTTTATAAAGAAAATGTACTTGAATCATTTATAATTTTTTTAGCATAATAATGAGGAAACAAAAGGATTGGATAGCTGTTGTTATTTAAATAATCGATACCAACTGTTTTTCAGTATCCGAATGTGGTTTTATTTCGAGTTATTTTATAATTCTGTTGCCTTTCCTTGTCCCAAGTGAACTGGCGCTTGCTTGAATGCTTTTCTCTTCCAGTAACTTCGTTCACACAATTCAACTCTTTTTTATAAGTACACTGACGGTAACGCAGCTTCTCCTAAATCCATACTAATATTATAAATGCGAAAGTATCTCTGTCTGTCTGTCTGTCCGTCCGGCTTTCACGCCAAAACTACTGAACTGATTGTGATGAAATTTGGTAGGCAGATAGTCTAGAGCCTGAGAAAGGACATAGGCTACCAGTCTTATCCCGGAAAAATTTGATGTTCCCGAGGGATATCTAAAAAGCGCGATATAAACGAACTCTACGCGGGCGAAGCCGCTGGCGGAAACCTAGTATACAATATGTAAAGAAAACCCTGTGGGCTGTGCGATCCGTTAAAAGTATTGTTAAGTATCGATAACTGATTCTATTAATGCTTTTAAAGCCGGGCTAAACTAAAAAAAAACCGCTAAAAAAATAAATTCTGTTTCGCAAAAGGAGGTAACTTAATACATGTGCGGTAGGCAACACATGCGCGGGCGCAGTGGGGCAGGGCACGCGGCACATGGTCGCATCGCTCATAATAGTGTTGTCACTTTTTAAAACATTACCAAATTTTGGCGAAGCTGGAATTAATTGCGGAAAAAAAAGATTATTTCAAAATTCAGTATTGTTACTATGATGATTATGTACATATTTTATTTGATCATGACGTGTTTACCTAGCCTTTATTATCCTTATGGGTCGGACGGGGTTTTCTTTACATATTGTATAACGTATACTTTAGTTCCAGTAATCAATTAATGAAACCACAATAATGTGGGTAGAGGAAAATATTTCCAATCAATTTAAAATACGCTGTTCTGTTTTTAAATAATTACCGTTATTTAACAGTTCTGCACAACATTATCTTCAAACTGTTTGTGCAAGCGAAGTAAATATTCAAAAGACTAACTTTGTGTTTGTAAGAAAAAATTGCTGTAATTTTGGTAGTTTTCCTCATGTTTTATTTATTATCTTTTGCAACGAATTATGTGTAATAATACTAACACAAGTACCTATTTGCTGGCGGTTATTATGACAGCAATATTAGTCACAACGATTTCTTATCGCTGTTGTACAATTTTATTTAATAGCACAGTCAATAAAATAACTTCGTTACGTTTGGCCCCGGAAATTCATCTGCAACAATATTAAATCTATATATAGTCAATAAGGGCGAAAATCCTTGGATCATCAATGCTCTTAAACGACCTTATAATGACCTAGTTTTATCGGTCTCTAATTACTACCTCGTTTGATAAATGCAGGTCGCAGTATGTTGATTTTAAAATGTGTTTCCAATGTGACGTGAGTGGGACGTCCTGTACACAAGAAAATTGTTGTTACACCAGTACGATCCGGACGAAGCGTTTCGCCTCCTCCTTTATACCGCGTAGGTACATCGAGGGACTGGAACAATTTGCCAGCGGCGGTGTTTCCGTCGGACTACAATTTGAGTGTCTTCAAGGCTAGAGTGAATAGGCTCTTAATAAACTATTGCGTCACTGCTTACCATCAGGCGGGTTTGCCGTCAAGCGCTAGTTTATAATAATAAAAAAAGAAACTGTTTTTAGTATAATTTAGTTCTTATAATGGCAACAGAAACACATAGAAAATTTCAACTGTTTAGCTGTCCCACCTACCGGAAAACGCGACGTAGGAAAGCCCCCAACAAGGTGGACCGGTGACCTAGTTAAGGCCGCGGGAAGCCGGTGGATGCGGGCACAAGCACAAGACCGGTCATTCTGGTAGTAGACCTCTATAGGCTGAAGAGGAAGAAAGAAGAAGCTGTCACGGTTCATAAGAAACAGCCTGGTGACATACAGGCAAGACAGTGGATTCTTCCTGTGGTCTCGTTTTAAACTCTTGCGTATGCAACTCAAAAAAATTATGACTTATTATTATCTATGATTTTCTACATCTATGTTCTGATTATAAAGACGTACAATTTGTGACTTTACACGCAGGGAATAATCTTCGCTTCCGAAAATTCTTTCACTATTCGGAGCTTCAGTTTTTATGTTTTATTAAGACGTAGGCCCACACTAAGAATTTCTCATACATACAAACTCACATACACAAACAGCCAGAGCCGGAACAACTACTTGTAGGTCTTACAAGTAGTTGTACCGTGTTCTATTGTGCCATGTGGGAATCGAAACCGCGACACGCAATGCAGCAGTCGCTTAACCACTACTAATACGACGATACATCAAACTATATACATAGAACGTAGGCGAGATGGAGCGACGACATCAAAAAGGTGGCTGGTAGTGGCTGGCGGAGAACTGTTCAGGATCGAGCTTGTTGGCGTGCCATGAAGGAGGCCTATGTCTAGCAGTGGACGAGTAGAGACTGATGATGATGATGAATCTGTCCATTCTTTGGTTGCCTGGAAGAGATCGCATTAGCGATAAGGCCGCCCATTGTATGTTTTTTTTGTGTTGATTGTTTTTGTTCGATATTTGTTTGGTGTACAATATAGAATATATAAATAAATAAAATGATGATGATATGTGTAAAATTTTAGCTGACCTTGCATAAATGTTTTTAGTCCAAAAGCCAGTTTATACTGGTAATGTTAGTATCTATATAATTTGAATATGTCCAATATTCGTAGAATTGTTGAAATATTCACACAGTGTCAGTCCATTGAGAAAATCATTAAATAAATTGACGTCATAGATTCCTAAATATGTTGCGCAACGACTGAACGAGACAAACTTGTTTCTAATCGAAAGTATCTTTAGCATTACCGTACAGAATTAATTAGTGAAGCTTGAATGGTAGATGCTAAAGACAATCTTTAAACGTTTTTTTGCTACAAGAATTTTGATAGATTCTGTCTGTACTATTTCATGTCGCGTTAATGTGCCTTCCACAATCCACAGATTGTGATGGCCATAATCAAGTTCTACTTGATTTTTTTTTTTGTCATCATTATCATCCCAGCGTTAATCCCAGTTGCATCCGAAGCCTTTTTCAGCTTTGGAGTCTGGGGTCCGCTTTACCAGTCCAACTGCTGATATGGCTAAACTTCGACATTTTCCGTGAAGCGACTGCCGTCTGACGTCCACAGCCCGAAGGCGACATCGAATCAATGAAGATTTGTTATAAGTACAATGAATTATTCATTAATATAAACCTTCTATTACAGAGAAAACTTCGCTCAGTACAGAAATCGGTGGAACCAGCAAACTCTTTACAACAGCAACACGCCTCTTTAGACGAAAAACCAGAGACTAAAACAGAAGAAGAACCAGCGCGAAGAAACTCACAACCATCACAACCGACACAAATGACAGAATTACAACAACAACAACATACACCACAAGAAACAACTGAAGTGAAAACACCGAACGAACCATTCTTAGAACCTAAAGAATCTCCTAGCACAGAACCGATATTCGAAGCCGAATTTGAAGATAATTTCGAGTTCCCGAAACCCGAAACTAATAAAGAAACGCCCGAACAGGAGATCCCTCCCTCAGAACCAATAAAAGAAAAACCGAAACTCACAGAAAAAGAACTCAAAGTGTTGAGACTTGAACTTGAAAACGCTGAATACCTACAGCTAAAGTCGTTACTCCAAGCGAAAATTAACTCTGAACAGTTTGAAATAGTAAAACTTAGGAGTCATGTTGCTTTGAAGAATAAACAAGCAGAGGGCGCACAAAGTGCGAAGGACAGTAAAGAAAATAATACACCAGAGGAACAAGAATTAAGGCAAAGACTGATAAAGGAAAATGCGTTGTTAGAGCAAAAGAGAGTTAATCTAATCAACCAGATCTTCCAAGAAAGAGTTGCTTGTATTCAACTGAAAATAGAGCTCGCTATGAAAGAAATATTGTCCAAATCATAAGCTTGACAATGGGCAAACTATGCAACCATTCCTATATACATATCGACGCTTGAAAGGCAATCATATATAAGCGTCAAAAATTCGTAAATTGATTTATATACACCATTCGAACCGCCAGATTTTTCTGCGTCGTTTGGTGTATATAACTCAGTTTACGAATTTTTGTCGCTTAGATATGATTGCCTTTCAAGCGTTGATATATAGTTGTGAAAATTATTGGATTTATTAGACGACTTTGGTCTTTAGCTCATAATGGGGTCCTGAAAGATACCCAATAAGGAGTATCAACATACGATTTCGCAGGCGACACCAGAATATGGGTCATAATTTAAGTGATCCATTTAAAGATATAAGTCACGATACAAAAAAATGGGGCTCAAGAATAGTTGACTATCCTTGATTGACATTGTTGCAAGCAAAATTAAATGTCAATTCACTGGTAAAATGACATTCCAAACTTGGAATGTAATGTTACCAGTGAATTGACATTTAATTTTGCTTCGTGATGTGCACTGGCAATGACTTTGGCTAATACAGTTTAAACGTTTAAAGCAAGCGATTTTGCTGCAAGTTTTATTATTATTATTACAGTCTGTTCAGTTATTTAATCTCTGATTCTGCATCTCTTTTACTCTCTTCAAATTTCTCTAATGTTCTTATTACCTTCATTCTCTTCACCGTAAGGTTTATATCAGAGGTAATAACAGTCAATGGACTGTAACTAGAGCTGTAAGTACCAGTCGTAATATAGTCTCAAATTTCGACCTTGCATTAGATCGTATCTATAGCTCGATGTTAGAAGCAATAGATCGGATGTGAGGGACGTCCGACCTATAGGTCGGATCGGTCGGTGGTATGTATACATACGACGTAATGGTTCTAATGTCGAGCTATAGATACAACCTAATGCTTCTAAGTTCGATAAATATATTATTACATAGCGTAAGTTTTATTTATATAATATTTATAGATATAATATAGTAACAAACCGGGCTAATAACGATATTGACCCATTTTAATAAGACAGTCTTATCTTTTATGCATATCTAAGACTGTAAGTAATATGCTTCTATTACCTAAATAGATATACTATAGAACGTGAATGTTCATTAATAATGAGCTCATCGTAATACATAACTAAATTTACTATTCCTTGGAAGTAACTTGACATTATAGATGCAAATTATTATCATGATGAAGTGTAAAGCATGAAAGAACTTCCGTATTTAATGTATAAATTAATCAAATTTTATTGATCAAATAAATGTTGTACAAAATATTTTAGTTTTTTTTTTCCACATCTCAGTCAACCAAGTTTCTGCGTTTAATTCTGTTTCTGTCAGGACTGTAGATTCTAGCGCGAATTGTGGTTGGACTGTAGTCTAAAGCGGGATTCAAGGTTTTTTTTTTTAATAATAAATAAGTGCTTGACTTAAGAGGAAGTCTGAAAGTGGCACCGGTAGCTGAAATGTTGTGTGGAAATCGGTTGTCATGGTACGGGCATGTGTTACGGAGAAATGAGAAGAATGTCGTGAGGAGAGTTTTAATTATGAATGTTGATGGCTATAAGAGTAGGGGAAGACCAAAGAAACGATGGATGGAATGTGTGAAGGATGATATGGCTAAGAAGGGGGTGACTGCCGAGATGGCTTCTGATAGGGATGTATGGAAGAGGAAGACATGTTGCGCCGACCCCAAATAAATTGGGATAAGGGCAGGACAATGATGATGATGATGAAGTGCTTGACTGCAATCCCGCCTGATGGTAAGCAGTGATGCAATCGTTGATGGTAAAGCGCACTAGTTTATTAAGCCTATTCACTTAAAAAACTTAGAAATAGGAAGGCTGACGGCAGTTGAGCGAGGTGATGCAACGTTAAACCCAAGACCAACACGACCAAACGATGCTGCCCTAGAGGGAGATTGATCTGGAGACTCTCCACGACCAAACTCCCGATACAACAACATTTGGCGCATCGTACCCGGCACACATCGCAACACAACTGCTCAGACCCGTCCTCCGTCGACTTCGCCAGACATCATGCCGGAACACGACGAATCGCTTGGCGGCAAGACTTTGTCAGGTGGGTGGTAACTTCTGCCGGCAGCCGATGTTATGGTCTACCACCGAGAAAAGGAGGACGGTTGACGGAGACGGTTGGACGAAGGAATTAGCGCAACACGTATTCTCGTAATTTAAAAAGTTCCAAATCTTGTCTCGAGTCTTCTCGACACAAATGTAGGGAAATTAACAAAAAAAAGAAAATTACAATAAATAATGAATGGAAAAGTACTATAGGGAAAAACCCGAATCGAGGATGATTACGTTCTAATACGTATCACTATTGATTAAAGTGCTATAAAGTCTAACGCAAATCGCTGTTGGACGAATGGTTATATTATAGGGTCTACCTTGAACTGTTGTTAAATAAAGAGTTAAACTTACAAGGGTATAGCATCGAAGAAGGTTGAATAAAGGGCCATAGGTCATCCTTGTATTGGCAGCACGTGACCACTAGCGAAAATAGCGCGAGGTGAATCCGGATTCCCCCTTTCCCTATATGGACTATAGGGTAAAGAGCGAATCGTGGCTGGACAAAGGAAATATACATATGTAAAGGAAACCCTATCCGATCCGTGAAGGTATTGTTAAGTATCGATAACTGATTTTACTAAAGCCTACAAAGGCGGGCTAAACTTAAAAAAAAAAACCCAAAAAAAATAAATATTATTTCGCAAAAGGAGGCAAAACATGCGCGGGCGAAAGGGGGCAGGGCACGCGGTTGCATCGCTATTAGCTCATAATATTACCGTCAAAAATGATGTTGTATTACCAAATTTTGGGGATGTTACGATTAATTCGCGGAAAAAAGATTATTTCAAAATTCATTAGTATTGTTACTATGACGATTATACAAAATTTCATATTTTATTTGCTCAAGTGTTTACCTAACCTTTATTATTACAACATGTACATTCTATTGTTGGTTTAGCGCGAATCACGGTTGGTTAAAGGGCTATAGGATATACCATGATTTTACTTTTAACATTATTAATTGAATGACCACGATCCCGTCTAATGGTAAGCAGTAATGCAATCGTTGATGGTAAAGCGGGGTTGTTTATTGGATACAAGACGATAGGGCATCATCATCATTCTCCTGCTCTTATCCTTATAGGGCATCCGTGCACGTAACCACTATGTGGTACCGATCTTCCCAAGGTCGTGTTAAGGAAATCTCGAACCGACATCGAAAAACCCGCAATCTTGAACTGATAAAAAAATTTAAACTTTTCTATGAAACATTACAGCTGACGCTTATTATCACATATTATGAGTACCGCACCCCGACTGTATCAGTACTGGCAATAAGTACGTGATGTCAGCTTATTCTAGAATCATTGATTCTATCTCTCAATAATTATTTATCAGTGTTCTACTTGCATAATCATAATATGGCCTTATCAACTGTATATCAAAACATAATCATGATAAATACGTATCATAATTACTTAGTTCTTGTACAATGATTGGTGCAGTGTTTAAAACATATCGTGAGGACGGTCATATGACTTCTGTACTTTATACTTATTTAATTAATTCATCTTTTTCGCTCTATTTCAGGCGTTAATCCGTCCATGATTCCAAGAATGGATGTAAATAATCACTACATATTAACGATATCGCTCTAATAGGCCCGGTAAGCGAATATTTTGTAGGTATAGTCGGCGTTACAATATCATGATTAGGAAGGTGCGTTGGGCGTAAGAATGGCATAATTTAGGAGATAGGTACAGTATTCGGCGTAACAATGTAATCTTTTCGAAGTATAAAAATTATCGCAATATCTGCGACTCCCGCATTCCCCTTAAACTTAAGGAGAAAATATATAAAACCACTAGCTTTCCGCCCGCGGCTTCGCCCGCGTGGAGTTCGATTATATCGCGCTTTTTAGATTTCCCTCGGGAATATCAAATGTTTCCGGGATAAAAGGTAGTCTATGTTCTTTCTCAGGGTCTAAAGATTATCTGTGCCAAATTTCATCAAAATCGGTTGAGAGGTTTAAGCGGGAAAGCGTAACAGACAGACAGACAGAGTACTTTCGCATTTATAATATTAGTATGGATGATCCGACCTGCTGCCTTGTATGGATCAGAATGTTGGGCTACGAAAGCGATGAATGAAAGGCAATTGCATGCAGCCGAGATGAGAATGCTAAGAGGGATGTGTGGTGTTACACGAATGGATAGAATAAGAAATGAGTACATAAGAGGAAGTCTGAAAGTGGCACCGGTAGCTGAGAGGTTTTGTGGAAATCGGTTGTCATGGTACGGGCATGTGTTACGGAGAAATGAGGAGAATGCCGTGAAGAGAGTTTTAATTATGAATGTTGATGGCTATAAGAGTAGGGGAAGACCAAAGAAACGATGGATGGAATGTGTGAAGGATGATATGGCTAAGAAAGGGGTGACTGCAGAGATGGCTTTTGATAAGGATGTATGGAAGAAAAAGACATGTTGCGCCGACCCCAAATAAATTGGGATAAGGGCAGGAGAATGATGATGATGATGATTCAGAATCTATTTATTAGATCAGAACGCTAGTTCTCGAAATTAAAAACATTCAAAATTTGGTCACAATTAGGGCAGTACGCCCTGATTGTGACCAAATTTTAAATGTTTTGTTCTGTCCTTTTCTTATTGAAATAGAAAGAAAGAGATATACTGAACTTAATTGAAGATATAGTTCACAAACTGTACTACAGTTTGTGAACAAGGGAACCTACATAATGATTTTGTTACCAATCCATGATTCTGAAATTTGTATTTCTATTTACGGTATCATCATCAATCTGTTTATCGTCCCACTGCTGGGCACAGGTCTCCTCTCATACAGAGAAGGTTTGAGCGTAATCACCACGCTTGCTCAATGCGGGTTGACGATTTCAGACTTAAAGTCCAGGTTTCCTCAAGATGTTTTCCTTCACCTTCAGTCATTGGTGTCTAAGATATACTTAGAAAGTACATATAACTTTAGAAAAGTTACATTGGTACTTGCCTGACCTGGAATCGAACCCGCGCACTCATACTTGAGAGGCTGGTGTTTAACCACTAGGCCACCACGACATTTTACGGTCTATTCAAACATATTGAGCTAGCCCCAAAGTAAGTTCGAGACTTGTGTTATGGGATACTAACTCAACGATACTATATTTATAATAGACACATATAAAGATAAACATCCAAGACCAAGGTCAATCAGGAAAAGATAATTTTCCATAATGACCTGGCCGGGGATCGAATCCGGGGCCTCCACGTCGCAAGCAAGCGTGTTGACCGCTGCGCCACGGAGGAGGTTATAAAACACTTTAGACTATGAAAGAGCAATTTTTCTTTTTAGTAACCAGCTAATATTTGCTGCGCTAAGGAGATTAAAATCATGTAGGTATATGCCAATTACAGTTTGCGGATCTATGTCCCTGACATTCTGTATAAATATGACCAATATTAACTAAAAGCTCGTTTCTTCGAATCATGCGGAAAGCCAGAAGCATTATAGGTACCAGTAGGATGCTAAACGAGCCTGAGCTATAGGTACCAAATATAGAAAGCAAAATGGAAGGATATGATCATAATATGTATAATGGAAAAGATCACCCGTGCGAAGTATTTGCACATGCCTTTTTTTTGTTTGAGTTGGGATATCATCAAATGATTTCTTCCGCTCTGGGCGGAGCGAAGTGCGTGTCAGACTTTTACAGACTAAAACCCACACGTGTTTCACTTGCCTGTGCGCCCGGGCCACGGCTTCTTTTTTAACCACGCCGCAACCCTGACCCAGGAGGCATCGGTCTTCGTTGACCCCGTCACGATGTGCTGACATCTCTTTGAGGCGCTGGTGAAACACAACGTGCCGTCGCGTCGACACGGGCCTTGTCCTTACCGGGCGGCGAGCTTCTCACTGCTGACCGCCCGCAGGCCCGCGCCGACGGTGACCGGGAGTTTGATGTTGCCTACCGACCAGGGCGTCTCCTGCGGCGGCTATAGGCGTGAGGGCGCTGGGATTCCCGCTCCCTCACGCGCTCCACCTCCTCCTTTGCCGGCATCACTGCTTCGCAGAAGGAGGTGACGGCCTGCCATGCACTCTCACTCCGGACCATGGCCTGGACCAGGGATTCTTGATTAACAAAAGTAAATTTTCGAAAAACAACTGTAATGTGAGTAATTTGTTAATCTTTTTTTCGGTGTAGCGGTAAAAAAAAGCTTTACATACCGACAAAAAAAGCCCTTGAGAAATAATATATATGATGATTATTTACTCGACAGCCTCCGTGGCGTAGCGGTAGCTAAGGCGCCCGCTGCGCAAGAAGGCGCGGGTTCGCTCCCCGCGCAGTACAAATATTTGTATGCATAAATATAAATATTTGCATTGGTCTGGTCGTGCCTCGGAAAGCACGTTAAGCCGTTGATCCCGGTTACCATACGAACATCTAATGGCAGTAGTTAGGGGTTGATGGAGCCCTCAAAAGTCCAACAATTGGTCTAACTGCAATGTTTCGATATCGCCTTTGGGTTGTGGAGATCAGACGGCAGTCGCTTCACGGAAAATATCGAAGTTTAGCCATAATCAGCAGTTAGACTGGTAAAGCGGACCCCAGACTCCATATCTGAAAAAGCTTCGGATGCGACTGGGATTAACGCTGAGATAATGATGATGATTATTTACTTTAGCCAAGTAAGAAGAAAAAAGTCCGAAAGAAGAAGGAACACTCAGCGAAAACGAAGTAATAGCCAAGGTAGACGACGGGTTGTTACGTGTTGGTTCAGAGGGACCAAACATCCCCGCCCTGGGACCTAGAGGCGAAAGTACTCGCGTCATTGTACCGGATGCGCGAGGAAGAGCGGACACGGGGCTCCAGTCCGGCGCAGCGGCAGATCGAGCTGCGCCGAGAGGAACTCCGTCACGTCCTGGTGGCGGACTGGCGGCAGAGGCTTATGCGCCCTACCGTCTACCGCTACCGTCGAGGCGATCCGGCCAGTACTCGACGACTGGCTCGGGAGAAGGCACGGCTCCCTGTCGTTCAGGGTGACGCAGGTGCTGTCGGGGCACGGCTGCTTCGGCAAGTACCTGCGTCGCTTAGGCAGGGAGCCGGACGCTCGGTGCCACCACTGCGTCTAATGCGGGGAGAACACGGCGCAGCACACGCTCTCCGAGTGTGTAGCTTTGGAGGAGCAGCGCCGTGTCCTCACAAATGAAGTAGGAGGCGACCTGACGCTGCCGGCAGTAGAGCGGAGGATGGTCGGTAGCGCAGAGTCGTGGGACGCGGTGGTGTCCTTCTGCGAGGACGTGATGTCGCAGAAGGATGCTGCGGAACGGGAGAGGGAGATCTCAACTCCCTTCCCGAGCCGCAAAAGACGCACCGGACGCCGAAGAAGGGCGGATAATGCCCTCTTCCGCCCCCCATGAATGGGTCCAGGGGTGAGGGACATGGGGAAGTCCCCGCCCCCTATTCGATGGACCCCGAAGCGGAGGCGCGCGCGAATTTCGACGCGCGCCTCTGAGGCGATGCACGGGGTAGTTTGACACCCCACTACCCCGTGCAGGAGACGAGGCCCGGACAGACCGGGCCAGCACGTGGGTGTGGGGCCGTTGAAGAATTTAGACTCCCGCGGCCCCACGCGCGCTCGTGATAGAAGAGACACTGGGGTGGTTTTAGTCAGTAAGGTACGTATTATAGAACGTCACTCAAAACTCAAGCTCTACTTAAGTCTCGTTTCAAGCAATTTGATTGGTTGAAACTAGTTTTAAGTAATGCTTAAACAGAGATCAATGCTTGAGTTTCCTTCTGGAATACGGACCTAAGAGTCTGACAGACCCCGTCGCCCACCTCAGGGCGGCGCGCGGCGGAGATCCATTGAGGATTTCCATACCGGAAAAAAAAGAGGGACCAAACATTCCACGCGAAAAAAATACGAAAGCAGAAGCTAATTTCTTTCGTTTTAAAAATCTCATTAAGTAGTTAGAGGACGGTCTAGCAACACCGCCTGCAAGTGCAACATGATTCGAATTTCTATCTTATTTTTTATCACATTTAAAACAATACAACAAATTCGTGTAAAAAAAGAGATATTTTCATGTTCCAATTATTATGAAATAACTGGTGTTGTAAAAAGTCACGCGATAGTAGTGAAGACAAAAGAAATATTCAATCGAGTGCACCGCAATCGAGTGAGCTCGCCAGAGGTCGTAACTGTTCGAGCTTAATTACCAATTATTTTATTACCTAACTTTAACAGCAAATCTTAGAAATAATAAAAAAAATTAAATACTAAAATGGAACAATTACTTAATTACATTGCGGACACACGATTAGCCGAAAATTAGGTACTAAAATTAGGTACTAAAATGATTCGATAGAGAGTCTTCAGTCTTCAAGATGATTAGAGGTGTCCTTGTATTTTCTGAGGAACTAGCCTCAGCTTTCTAACTAACCGACTCTTTGACATTATAATTGAAGGGCAGGGGCAGGTGGAGGCAGCTGCATTTTGTTATGAACAAAGTATTTTAGAACCCACGCTAACATGAAATAATAGGAGTTATCTCGAAGTTGCAATAGTTAATTCATCCCTCTTTTAAGTAGGTATTGCTAGCCTCGCTTTACTATATCGGCTCGCACGCAGTAGATCACATATAATCAGCCTAAAATGGGACACAGAAGGACCGAGAGGAGGCTCTCGGTGAGAGGGAGTGGACCGTACCCTACCTCGCGGGCCCAGTACGGGTTGGTAGATGTCAAATGTCTTCGAATTTCGCCGTTTTGAGAGCAGTGGTGATGAAAAAACTTACAAAGTATAAACTAACGTCGTAAGTTCGAACCCCGTCAGGCTACTGACGGGGTTCGAACTTACGACGTACAACTTGTAAATCGCGGTACCACTAGACCACCGCTGCTCTCAGTTGATCACAGTTCTAATATAACCCATCTATTTGGTCGGAGTGCCCTGACTTACTCCGACGAATAGAACTCGCACTTAATAGGTTACGGTTAAATGAACGGCTAATTAACCCTTTGTCTGCAACACATGTAACATGTTCGTGACTATATCGATATAAAGCCAAAATGAGGAAATGATTGATGGCGAGCAGCTAGGGCGCCGCCGCTCCGCTGCCCGCAAGATTCGAGGAGCCTAAGATATCAGCACATCGTAACGGGGTCCACAAGGACCGATGCCTGCCAGAGCCGCGGGTTGTTCAAGTGATACCGTGGCCTCAAGCGCACAGGCAAGTGAAGGAACACGCCTGGGGGGCAGTCAGTAAAAGTCTGAGACACCCTTCCGCTCCGTCCAGACCGGGAGAGGTCATTTGATGAAATCCTATTCAAAAAAAAAAAGGTAATGACTAATTAATTATTTTATGCAGAGGCATGATGTTTAATGGCTACACTTTGGGTACCTAGCCAAACCACTAAGCTCAGCAACTCCTTAAAAACATGCATAGGCACCTTTAGGACTTGGCTAAATGTTATAATATACAGGGTATTATAACTCGCTATCAATTCGACGAAAATCGCATAACAAAAGCCCTGAGCTATAATTTTTGTATGTCTATCGAGCTATTTTTTTCTTCAACATCTAAAATGAAACCGTGTCTAGGCTACATGATAGCAAAAGTATTCACACTAGAAACTAAAACAGGATACGACAATAAAATCAATAGGGAGCGTTGACACGATTTCTTCCGGCTATCCAGCCGAAAATAAATTTTAATAATTCTAAGCATGACTTGCTATATTAGTCATTCGACTTCGAAAACGACGAAACCAATCACTAGGTACCTACTGTTTATACTAGCACCCACACTGGATAAACCTGTCTTTAGCATTTATTTTTAAAGCTGAAGGATCTTGAAAACATATTGACCTTGATGCAGTAGGTCGGTAGGATCTCATAGTACCTATCTAGTATGCATAGAAACATACATACTTAATACTGTGTAGCATTTCTGCTCGTAGGCGTCGTCACTGGCCAACCTGATGGTCACAAGAGAGGCCAAACCCCAAATCTGTATGCAAATTAAACGCGAATGAGATCACCACATTGTGAAGATTTCGACCTTCGCATTTTGGTACATAATGTGGCTATTCGGCAACAACTGAGCATACCTATATCAAATAATCACTTCAAGGTTAGGTTAAACGATTCTGTTTCGCTGAATAAATGCATAATCGTTTCGCCCTATACTTGTTAACATACTTCGACGTTTTTGCAAGCATTGCATACATAATAAGTACAGAGAAACTGAAACAGAAGCTATAGGTACTAATTCCGACATGGATATGTTTCTTTGGGTACTAGCGCGCTTGTCTAGAATGTATTCATTAGATAGGTACTTATAAAAAATATGTTTTTTGGGCTGATACAATACAAACACGATTTGATTATATACCTAAACATTAGATAAATTATTTTCTTTACATTGATAGTTCCTCATATTTGTCATGTTTCGACTTGGTATTCTTATAATGGACGCTAGAATTACCTGTAATTAGGCGTCAGGTCGGCTCTAATTTTGTTCAGGGCTACATTTGCATAATTGTTTAACATCTTTGGCCATGTAAAAGTACCGTTCTTAATTAAGAACTCAAACACGTACCTAATTAGTACAAAACAATGTGTATTTATGTACAGGTCTGTGCTAACCGTATTTATTTTTCCTAAGAATGCCATCATTTCTAATTTTATAAAGCGGTGTGTATATTTTCGGATATCCGCGGGGTCCCCTTGTTTCTCTACTAAGTATTCTTGTATCAAAGTAAGATCAATCTATTTCAGATTTCATTCCGTCATAGAAAATGAGATTTACCTGAGCGAAAGTTGATCGTTGATGACACTAGCCCGTATGATTGTAGCCGTCTTGTTAGCCGCCGACGATTAATTAACATAAGGTCAACAGTTAACCTGTTCACCTAGTTTCTGCATATACAACTGCACAGACATGTATGGTACTAGATATATGGATACATGAAAGGTAGATACATGTGATATTTTGATACGATATAGGGATTAAAAGTATGAATTAGGTAGGCATTGAGATAGAGAGATAAGCATTTAGAGGTCATATACGAGTAAGTCCCTAACTAGTTTAACTAGCAGACCTTGTATTTTATAATTATCAGTATTTAAAAATAATTGCAGTATACTTATTTAAAATGAGGTAAATTGCACTAACAAGAGGAAAATTTTGTATGAAACGTGAGTTTGCACTCACGTAACACGTGCAGTTATTTGCTTTCGTTGCTAAAAGTACCTCTCTATCTAACTACCATAAAGTTTCGTCATTTTTCTTTTGTTAATCGCAAGAAAACTGTCCAAGTCGTAGATTGCAACATCCACAGCATATTAAGTTGGTAGATGCCTGTCATTTCATCACACCTACTAGCAAGCTTATGACAAAAATGGAAGTGTGAATAAATCCACCTTGTTTTAAAAAGGCATGTAGCTAGGTGATTTATCTGTGTTGAGTAAGTGTGTATTATCTTTTGTTACTTACCTTGCCTGTAGGTTTTTATCATTGATTTTATTTTATACTACCTATATCTACCTACACGCGTAAGCGCTATAAGTGTTAGGTATGGTTTTCAGTACAATACATACAATAATAATTGTTGATAACACTTAGTCTATGTCTCAGTATCTAGGCAGAATTATAGGTATATTTCCGTCTGCGCATTAATATCTATCAATTTACATCTGCAATCTAAAACTTCGATTCATAAGGAGTTGTAAGATCAGTAGGTTCAGCCCCCTAATCGGCGAACACATCTTTGTCAAATATGATTGCGACTAGTTGAGATCTTTTGGGCCGAACGGACCAATGGGCGGCCCAAACGATCCCAACTATTCAGATTAGGAGGCAGGGTTTTCCAATGTATGCATCTTTTTTTTTATGTTATGCCCAGTATAATCACAGGGCATTATGAGCTATGCTACTTGGGGAACCCGGATTTCCTTCCAGGATTGTACTACTACGGGAGGGGATCTCCTAACTTTATTTATTTTATTCCTTTTCAATGTATGCATCTGTGTTTGTTTAGATAGGTACTCCCGCAGAGAAATATTTAGAGGACGTAGTAGATACATACAACAGATACCTAGTCATACGACTAATACGCATAGAATCTATGCAACGAAAACCCGGAAGTCTGTAACAATCCGATCTGTAAATACTTCACCTTAGCGGAGTCGCTCGTTAGTAGTTTATATCGTTCTATGAACTCTTCTATCTAGTTCTATATTTGGTGAGAGAGCTATATTTAACCCCCGTCAAAACTGAAGGGTGTTATAAATTCAGTCTTATACGTGTGTTTGTTTCTTGTGTCACAACTTACGAACGGATTAAGAGTGAAGATTTTTAGTCAAAAGAATAAATTAAAGTGATCCCACGAATTTCGCGGCAATCCCAAGTGATACTTTTTAAGTGAAGAAAGAAAAAACATGAAGAGCATTCGAAAACAACTTCGCGTTGCGATAAAAAGTGAAACAGTCTTGAATTGTGTTCTGAGTCCATTGTATCACACAAATATTTCTCACCGCTAACTTTAACAATTTTCGTTCTAACGGTTCTTTCAACAAAACTTGTATGAGTAGGTGAATACAGACGTATCAAAGTGCATTCGATTCTAGTCTCTACACGAGAGCAATACTAGTTACAATCCCGACCGTGCTCTACTGTGAATAATCTGTGTTATCTGTTGTAAGATATTGTTGCAACAATAATCTCGTTGTTTGTGAGAATCGGGTTTCTATTCAGTTACCAATTATCTAATGACTGTGAATTATTAGTGATAAAGGTCTCAAGTAAATATTGACATTCTTTAACAGAAGTGCTTCCAGAAATAGTGTGTATTAACAATGCAGTGTAAAGTGGTTCTATCGAATTTGGGACATTTGATTTAATATTCATTACATAATGAAGCGCTCGACGATCGGCCGCCGCCTTGCGCGCTTTCACTCCGTTCGCGATTAATTACGTAGGTACACGATTGTGTTCAGTCAGTTATATTTACTCAACTGTTTCGACTGCTGAAAGATAAAGAAATAGCTAAAGTGGCGCGCTACACGTCGCTCCTATCTTATCGCATCCACTCTATTGATCACTCGACACATATCGCGAACGGCTCGCCTTCTACGGACGACCGTGCCACCTTTATTGTCCAATTTAACATATAGACGTGTACTGTTATAGGCGCGATGTTACCGGTGAACTCATAATGTGCGTCGTACAAAAATAGACATACAGTGTTTACAGGAAAATAGTATCAATAACAAAGTGTTGCGGTTTGTAATCGAACGGAAATGGCGGCTAAATCGCCAACCATGAGTGTAAAGTCGCGGGAAATGATCGGCGAGGAACAGTTCAGTCAGCGCCGCGAAGTGTTCGGCAAGCACGACACCGTATTCCTGCCGCCCGCGTCGCCCACGCCCGCCTCTTACCGTGAGGTTGATCCTATCGTCACCTCCAACCACGGCAAGACCACCACCAACTTCAAGCGCAACACGCCCGGCTACTCCAGCATGCGGGAGTCGCGCACTGACGAGCGGGTCTTCGACTTCCGACCGAGGAAGTATTCCGACAACTTCACCTCGGAGTTGAACCAGAGCGACGATGTGGAGTACCGACACACCATGACCGAGAGGACGCGCCGCCTGTCCAAAATGCGGCGCGACTTCATGACTTCGAACCTACACGAGCCAGGTAGTACCAGTCCCTTCAACCGCTCCGGGACGCGGGCTTCCATGCCGGCTAACACTAACACTTCGCCTTTAAAATATAAAATTGAGAGCCCGAATTTATACAAGTTCCCGTTCGCGGAACCCTACTCAACGCCGACGCCGGTACGCCGAGTGATTGTTGATCTAGGATCCGCCGATGAAGAAGGCGGTGGCAAGGAGAATCAAGATCCTGAAAGACCGCGACATCAAAGCTTGACGCAAGAGCCAGTCAGTAAAGTGGATCAACAAAAATTGTTTGAGGAGATACTGAAGAGATATTCACCACAGCGGAAGCCAGTCGACTGGCAGTTACCTCCCACCAAGCCTAGGGTGGTCGCATCTGTCCCTAAGTCAAATTCTAGTGTGGCGGACAGTACTGACAGTGGAGATAAGAATGACAAACATGAAAAAGGTGATGATGACGTGTTTGAGAAGAAACAAAATGGTGAAGTTCTAAGTGAAAATTCTGTGGAACATCCCGTGGAAGTTAAAACTGAGGTCATACAAAATGGACCGGAATCATTAAGTACTGATGCAGGCCCTGCAAAGGAAAGTGATTCTAAAACATCACAATCTGAATTAGACGAGAAACAAGATCAAGTGCCGGAGCTGTCGACAATTCAAAGGCAATTGAGTAAAGACTCCGCCAAAAAACCTTTAGAGAACAAAATCGTAGATTTAAGTATACCTGCACTGATACAGAAAATGACTGCAGAGGGTGATAGCCTGGAGAAAACGAGTAGAATGCAGAAAAAAGTGAAGAGAAAACGTAGTTTCTTAGACAAGTTGCTAGGTCGCAAGAAGGACAAATAGTAGCGATATATTATAACATTGATGTGATATTGAATATACTTACTGCAAATAATGCAGGACAGCCAAAGATTAAAAGAAGCATGACGTCATTTCTGTAATCTTTTGATATGTAGATATTTCTTTATATCGCTACGGAATAAACCGGTAGATTTATTTATATATAAAATAATTAAGGCCAGTCTTCCTCTGTTTTTTATCGTAATGCATTAGTTGGGTTATCACTCGCTGATAATACTAAGTGCCATGTGACACGCCCTATCTGCCAAATTCAAACGGTTTTGTAACAAATAATGTTTAATTTGAATAACTAGTATAGGTATAAGAGAATTTTAATAGTTGAGCTATTAACTTTATATATTTTGTTACTATTTTTTTTAAAATTAATTAATACTTTGTACATCCTGTAAAATTTCCGTAAACAGTTAGTTTATCAAGAGGTACAATTCTATGATGTCATTGTCACCATTTATAACTTGTTACATTCATGATGTTACAAAAACCCATACAACTAAGTATTTCAGAGTTCATAAGCCTTCGAACCAAATATTTTCATAATAAATTTATTGTTTTTAATGATAGAATTTTATTGATACTCTTTGGTAACAAAAAAAAAACACAGGAATCTTTGATGAAATTATATTTCAGAAAAGTTAAGTTAAATTAATATAATTACACAAATATCACAGTGCTTATCTTACAGAGTATAAATTACTAAGGAATTTCAATGTTCCTCGCCGAAATAAAAGGCAAACGCAAATTGGATTTTGAAAACGTTGATATTTATTTTGATTGGTTTTTAATTGAAATTTAAATTATCTTGGTAAGTAGCTGTTTGTGGCATTCGCTCTTTGGTTTAGACGACAGCACATGAAGGTACTACAATCTGTCAGATTTCCTTACTATATTTTCAACTTTATCTCTAAAGCATTAAGGCTCAAGGTTGATGCGAAATATTTGACAGTTTCGGGTAGCTTGCCCTGCTGTCGTCCGTACTTGATTTATTGCTCTTAATACATATATAATGATAGTTTCGAAATCGGATCTAGAATGTAGCTTACATACAAAACATACATTTTCGGCTGACATTGTTAGGTACCATTGTGTTTATATTAGCGTGACTGAAACAAATTCAATGACACGTTTTTGTCCAAAATGGTTGCCGGCTAATTGGGTACAGGATAATTGTAGGTAAACTACATGATATTTATATAGGTACGTTTTCTATGGTTTTATCCGCTTGAATAAGGAAATTATTGTGTTCATTTATATAATAACACATTTCAAGTTTACAACTTGATAATTATAATTAGATCACGTGTTTGCCCTATTCAGGGGTTATATTATAACGCATTGAAGAGAAAAATTATAAGTGTAAAAAATATAATTTCATTACACACCAATGTTAGTACCGTTAAGGATGGTAGGCACTATTTAAACCGTAAAATGTTTTCTAAATTAGTAGTTGTAAAATACATATTTATATTATATTCTAATAGCAGTTCTTCCACTTAAACGTAAAATTAGAATAGAATATTCATTATCGTCAATATTCAACCTTTTTATCGTCCCACTGCTGGGCACAGGTCTCCTCTCATACAGAGAAGCATTGAGCGTAATCACCACGTTTGCTCAATGCGGGTTGGCGATTTCAGACTTAAAAAGTCCAGGTTTCCTCAAGATGTTTTTCTTCACCTTGTATCATTGGTGTCCAAGATATACTTAGAAAGTCATTATTATGTATAATTATATATATACTACCGTACCGTATATATGTAATACCGTATAATTTACAGAACATAAATATATATGAAGATTTTACAAAGTGTGACACAATAGGCAATCTTATCGCTAAGAGCGATCTTTTACAGACAACCTTTGGATGGAATAGTAAGGGGAAGGAGAGAGAAATAATGTAGGTATTCTTATTTAGCTTGATATGATTATTTTAGGAAATACTCACCTCGACATACTCACATAAGTACATAAACTCTCATTTTCCCAAGATACTACATAACGCACCCTGCTACTGTCCTTAGGTTCTACATACTCCTTGCTTCGTTTACTTTCATACTAATCTAATTAATCTTCATCTAATTATTATCTAAGTATTATTAGAAAAAATAAATATAGTTTAAAAAACTAAAAAAAAACATGCTAAAAACAA
Source organism: Sesamia nonagrioides (assembly GCA_017933935.1). Taxonomy (NCBI): domain Eukaryota; kingdom Metazoa; phylum Arthropoda; class Insecta; order Lepidoptera; family Noctuidae; genus Sesamia; species Sesamia nonagrioides. The sequence continues at coordinate 256,858 of JADWQK010001767.1, forward strand.
ACAAACAAACACACAAACTAAAAAGTTAAAAATAATTTAAAAAAAAAAACGTGAGGCGCTTTGTGCCATATTTTTTGTATATTATGCGCCTCACGCTTTTTTAAAAATTATTTTAAACTTTTTAGTTTGATATTCTTTAAAAGCATGTTTTTTTTAGTTTTTAAACTTTTTTTTTCAACTTTTTAGTTCGATATTCTTTTTCGAACGAACGAACGTATTGAAAACGGTGGGACATTTTACAGTAACGAGCCGCTCACTCGTAGTCCAAAAAGTTAGAGACGGACAAACAAACAAGCAAGCAAGCAAAAATACAATTAAAGCTAATAAAAAGCATGTAATATGTTTTTAAAAAACGTTGTCCCACACTAGAAATTTCTCCTGTATGTGCGTTTAAAAACATATTAATCTCACATATACAAAGAGCCAAACCCGGAACAACTACTTGTAGGTTATACATTTGTAGTTGTTCCGAAAATAGGGCTGTATCCAAGGTATGAAAATCAAAAAAATAATTAGTCCGTCTTATAGATATTAAAAAAAACTAAGGCCTGCATTTTTTATTTTGTCGAAATTACCAAAAACTACTGAGATATAGCGTATTAAAGTTACGGAGTGGGGGCTAATTACGTCACGCCGTGATATATTTTGTACCACGGCGTAACGTCATGCGACATTTCAAATCAATATATCTTCCTAAGTATTTGAATGAAAGAATAAATAAAAAATACGTGCCCAATATTTTTTATAAATCTATCTGATGGACATTAAATTATTTTTTAGGATACAACCCAATTCATTGCTACTGTTAGTGTGTTACGCTATTGCAATGAATTTCATTTTGACAGTTCAACAACATCCATTGCTTTATTTACGTTATTGCCCAGACACATTTTTCGAATATATGGAGCAATAGATTAGCTATCCTATACTTCAAAATAAAAACCAACCAGTTGACTTACGGAACTGAAACGTGGTCGCTCACAATGGGCCTCATACGAAGGCTCAGACAAAGGGCAATGGAAAGAGCTATGCTCGGAGTTTCTCTGCGTGATCGAATCAGAAATGAGGAGATCCGCAGAAGAACCAAAGTTACCGACATAGCTCTGCAAGTCGCTAAACATAAGTGGCAGTAGGCAGGGCACATTGCTGGTAGAACCGATGGCCGATGGGGCAGTAAGGTTCTGGAATGGCGGCCACGAACTGGAAGACGCAGCGTAGGGAGGCCCCCAACAAGGTGGACCGATGACCTGGTGAAGGTCGCGGGAAGCCGAAGGATGCGGGCAGCACAAGACCGGTCGGCGTGGAAAGCCTTGGGGGAGGCCTTTGTCCAGCAGTGGACATCTATAGGCTGAAGAAGAAGAAGAAGATACTTCAAAATGAGTCTAATTGATAGTAATTGTGTGTTACGTAATTAGGGAGGCGAGCCAAGCTGACCTTCATGAAGAACATATACAATATGTAAAGAAAACCCTGTCCGATCCGTGAAGGTATTGTTAGGTATCGATAACTGATTCTACTAATGCCCACAAAGACAGGCAAAACTTAAAAAAAATCCCCCTAAAAAAATAAATATTATTTCGCAAAAAGAGGTAACTTAAATACATGTGCGGTACGCAACCCTTTCCGCGGGCGGCGGGGGGCAGGGCACGCGGCACCTGTGACGTGGTCGCGTCGCTATTCGCTTATAATAATACCGGTGTTGTCACTTTTTAAAAATTACCACATTTCGGGAAAATTGGAATTAATTCCCCGGGAAAAAGGATTATTTCAAAATTCATTAGTATTGTTACTATGATGATTATGTAAAATTTTATATTATATTTGGTCAAGTGTTTACGTAACCTTTATTATCCTTATGGGTCGGACAGGGTTTTCTTTACATATTGTATATACATACACACATATGTATTAAGATTCGAATACTATTGTTTAGTATATATCTATCTATCGACGTTCCAAACATTCGCTAGGTACCTAAGTTTACCATACTTTACAAGTATCTTCAGGCACTTTAATTTTCAGTCCATATTTGCCTGCAAGTATCAATTAGCAATATTCTGTTTGAGTAAGGAAAGTAATACATAGAATAGGCGTTCATCGTCTTATAACAAAATAATCTAACTTTAGTCCAAACAAAAACCTTCAGCCAGTTATTGTATTTTAAACTTTATTTAAAGGACACTGTGGTTTTTAATACATAATTGTCAACTTTGACTCGAGTTCTACTGTAGTTTTTGTAAATAGAACTTTAAATTCGTCTGTGTAGGATTCTAAATTGTAGAACGATTATTTAAACCTGGGTCAAAGTTTTAGCAAGCGAGCAGCTTAAGTAAATCGATAAAATGGTACAATCGGCCATAAAAAAAAGGAATTTAAGCTAAATTTCCATTTTAAAATGGAAATTTAACTTAAATCCCATTTTAAGATGGGAATTTAACATACATCCCATTTTAAAATGGGAATGTAGCATTTATCTCATTTTAAATTGTATCATCGAATCGTTGTTATGATATTCACTTCTGCCCATTTTTGGCATTGTTGTGCACATTTTGTTATGTTTGAAAATTTATTTATTTATTTATCACTTTTACAACTGTCCTTACAGGTCTTACCCTAATGCGACAGTGCAGTTCGTTCATTTAAAATATGCCAATTGACAGTAATAATGTGTTAACCAATTAGGGTGCTGGCCTAGAACTGATTCAATGCTTTTGTATCGATTAATGATTCAAAATTTAAATATGAGACCCTCCATGTAAAATAATGTTATTCAGCTGAATCTAGTTAGACTGGAAAACGACCCAAACATAGTTGGGCTGAAATAAATATAGTGCACAGACGCCAGCAAACCAAATTACCTGAACTTGCAAAACTTTCCCAATCAACCGTGAACTTAGGGTTCACAGTTGATTGGGAAAAGCTTTAGCAATAAAGTTGAAAATATTATTAAAGAAATTTTACAGATCTTTAGTAACTTGATGCCCTGACATCTCATCTTTTAGTTTATTTTGTGAACACGGGATAATGTAGATTACATTAATGTTTTGTTAAAACTTAAAAACTAGTTAGCTTAGCGGCCTTAGTAAAAGTACAGAATTCTTGTACGGACGACAGCAGGTCAAACTACCTTAAACTGCCAAATATTCCCGATCAATCTTGAGCCTTACAGCTTTAACAATAAAATTAAAAATCTAATATACAAATCTGACAGACTGTAGTAGCTTCATGTGCTGTTGTCTGTACAAAAAAAAAGTTTTAAAATCACATTGCAACTATTAAAATACATGCTCAACTAATATGAACGTAGCACAGTCCTAAACGTGATTAATATCTTAAAAGATTCAGCAGTTTGCAGAACATTGCAATTTAATATTATTCATTTAACTTCAGATATTTTAGAAGACCGTTTTTTTAAAGCAATAGTTTACAAACCAAGCAGCAAGCTTTGCTCACTGCTTATTTTTCAAACTGTGATGTGTGCGAGATGGGGCGACGACATTAAAAAGATGGCTGGTAGTGGCTGGCGGAGAACTGCTCAGGATCGAGCTTGTTGCCGTGCCATGGAAGAGGCCTATGTCCAGAAGTGAACGAGTAGAGGCTGATGATGATGATGGTGAAGATAAGGGCATGTCCAAGAACAGCATTTAAAGCCATGTGACATATACCAACTTGAACTGGGCCCGTGTATTACGGCTCACGCCCTCTCACAGAGAGATAACCCGTCTCCCAGCAGCTTCTTTCCACATTATAGGCTGATATGTATGCTATGATAAACTACAATCAATTCCCACACAGTGCAAATATTTGTAAGCATGAATATGAATATTTGCACTGGTCTAGTCGTGCCTCGGAAAGCACGTTAAGCCGTTGGTCCCGGTTGCCATACAAACATCTAGTGGCAGCCGATACAGGTTATTGGAGCCCTCAAAAATTTAACCAAATGATGGTGCAAGTATTTGTATGCATGAATATGAATATTTGCACTGGTCTGGTCGTGCCTCAGAAAGCACGTTAAGCCGTTGGTCCCGGTTGCCATACAAACATCTAGTGGCAGCCGATACAGGTTATTGGAGCCCTCAAAAATTTAACCAAATGAGCAGTTAAGACTGGTAAAGCGGGTCCCAGATTCCAAAGCTGAAAAAGCTTCAGATGCGACTGGGATTAACGATGAGATGATGATGAATAAACTACAAAAAATCAGTCCCCCAAAGCTACACTCTTAGCAATACTACAATCTACTTATTACAAAAAAATATCACACTCAAGTCTTTTTGTAATCTGGATCTAGCCTCCTTACAGCCGCCTCTAATGAGAAGAGATGATCATCTTCAACATCTGGTGCGAGCTCCCTCATAGCCGCTGCGAGGTTGTATACATACTCCTTGTTTGATCCACTTGGGCCTTGGCAGCTTACCACTTGCTTCGCTATCTCTTCTATAGATGCTGGTCCTGAAAAGTATGTTGCCTTTCGTAAGTATTTAGAAATGATAATTATGACTCTTATGTATTTTAAGAGTTTGGTTTTCGTACTTAGTCCTTCAGTTGGGCAAATTTGTGTACGGTATTAGGTTGTGTTATTATAATAAATTATTGTGAATTAAATGAGAAAACGCAATTCTTAAAAAAAGCATACAGTTTGTTCAGAATAAGCAACTAAATCGATTCTAATCAGTTTTACACCATTTTATATTTTTTCCCAAATACATTTAGAGTGAGACCGCAGAGAGGTTACCGAGCGGTTACGATAGATCACAGCTGACGCCAGAGGCCAACGCCCGCGCTCGCCCTCGCTTACGGACCTTTGACCATATTTTGATTGGGACAACCAAGTAGAATAGCAAGCTTGGTGTACATAACTTGGTGGTTTTTCATTGTATCTTTTTGAAATTTTGTACATAGATTCTTTACTTAAAAATACTGGACACGTGTTTCAGGTTTCGCATATACGATAAATAATGTTGTATAAGCACGTGAGTTTATATAAGACTTCGTTCGCGTGGAATTCAATATGCTCCGCTCCTATTGGTCGCAGCGTAATGTTATATAGCTTAAAGCCTTCCTGGATTAATGGGCTATCCAAAGCAAAAAGAATTTTTCAAATCGGACCAGTAGTTTCCGAGATTAGCACGAACAAACAAACAAACGCTTCAGCTTTATATATTAGTATAGAGTATAGATACATAAGTATGGATGAACCTTATGTCAACGGGCATCACTTTTGAATATTCTTGTGAACTATGTGTGGGGTACACATATTCAAAAATGGTGCCCGTTTTGAACAGCCTAAGAGTCGTGGTGGCAAGTGGTTAGAACACCAGCCTCTCAAGTATGAGTGTGCGGCTTCGATTCCAGGTCAGGCAATACCTATGTAACTTTATTCTAATTATATCTTGGACACCAGTGACTGATTAAAAGGTGAAGGTAAACATCTTGAAAAAACCTGGACTTTAAGTCTGAAATCGCCAATTCGCATTGAGCAAGCATGGTCATTAAGCTCAATCCTTCTAAGTATAAGAGGAGACCAGTGCCCAACAGTGAGACGATAAAATGGTTGATGATGAGGAGGCGAATTTGCAGCTCTAGATGTTCAAAATTGTCAATAATAAATATAATAAAGGAAGTGGTTATGTCATTTTTGTATAGTTAAATATAATTAACCAAGAACAGTGACAATACAGGCTTTGTTTTTTTTTTATATATGTATGTAGTTATAAAATAGTGCTTAACCGCAATCCCGCCTGATGATAAGCAGTGATGCAATCGTTGATGGTAAAGCGCCCTAGTTTATTAAGAGCCTTTTCACTAAAACAAACTGAGTGAATAGGAAGGAAGACGGCAGTTGAGCGTGGTGATGCAATGTTGCGCAACAATGCTGCGCCAGACGGAGATTGATCTGTAGACCCTCCACGACCAAAGTCTTGACACAACAACATTTGACGCACCGTACCCGGCACACATCGCAACACAACTGCTCAGACCCGTCCTCCGTACGGCTTCACCAGACATCATGCCGGAACACGACGAATCGCTTGGCGGCAAGACTGTCGGTGGGTGGTAACTTTTGCCGCAATATAATGAAGTAAAGTTATGCAAATACTATGCACTACAAGCTCTGTACCTGCTAATTGTATGTACAAGTGTTCAAAAGTCCTACAAATATTATACACTAGCGGCCGCCAGCGACTTCGTTCGCGCAGGAAAAAGTTGACAATAAAATGGATTAGTTGCTTAAAGTTACAGCCGTCCCGTGTGGTACCGAGCATAGAATAGTACCAACCCATATCCTCCTGTGGGTGTCGTAAGAGTCGACTAAGGGAACTCACTAAAGAAGCGGGCAGCAGCTTCTCCTGTGGAATATCACATTATTGCGATCCCCAACCCGCCTGCCAAGCATGGGGATTACGGCATTGCCCCACAATGGAATGAAAGCCTTGGGGGAGGCCTTTGTCCAGTAGTGGGCCTCTACAGGCAGAGAAGAAATTACAGCCAGTGAAGACCTTCATAGTGCATTCCATATCGTAGGTAATGGAAGTATAATAAACTGTGCTAGGTACATAGCTTATTGAAATAGCAAATACAATGGTTAGTTATGTATACTCAATGAGCCTACTTAAATGAAATAGCAACACCATGTATTGAGAAAGCACGATAACATGTTTAACAGGAACCAAATGTAACACATTTAGTTTTTTCTTATGAAGCTCTCAACACCTTATTTTTTCGCGGTGTATTTCCTGAAGGACGTCCTCCATCATGGGCGTACCATCCCCAAGAATCTCGGAGGACATGTATGAACTTCCCTAAATACGAATGAAAGTATACACGGGGATCATATAACCTTTAAATAAACCACCATAATTGCCAAAAAACCGATTGCGACTATATAGCGCTCTAAGATTACCGAATCTAGCCGACGCTTGCGCTCGGCTGTAACCGGTAAACTTCGGTAGGGATTTGCGAGCTGAGGTTGCGAACAATTAGCATTTACATGTTATTTGACGATTCGACTTGCCGGGGTGTCCCATCTCCCCATACGACCATTCTTGCAATGCTGGCACCTAATCTCGAGTAGCACGCGTAAAACACTAGCCGCTTCATAACTATATTGGGGTCAGCGTCAAAGATCTATGAATGACGGCTGGTTTCTTTCTACGCTATAAAAACTATAAATGAATAGGTACTCAGAAAAAAAAAATAAAAAGAGGTCAATCATCGAGTCCAACTCCGCTGGGCTGCTTTCGAGAAGCTACATAGAATCTTCTCGTTCGAAACACCGCAGTGTCTTAAAACAAGTCTCCGACCAGTGTGTGTTGCCAGTGATGACATATGGAACGGAGACGTGGTCGATAACAACGGGCCTTATAAGAGAGCTCAAGGTCACTCAAAGAGCAATGGAGAGGGCTATGCTTGAGGTTTCACTGCGTGATCAAATCAGAAATGAGGAGATCCGGCCGGGCCGGGCACATTGCCCGTAGGACCGATGCCCGATGGGGCCGACGAGTTCTCGCGTGGCGACCACGCATCAAAAGACCACAACCCGGGCTCCAACAACCCGGACGTAACGACTGCCATTAGATATTCCCATGGCAACCGGGACCAACGTGCTTTCCGAGGCACGATCAGACCAGTACAAATATTCATATTCATGCATACGAATATTTGCACTGCGCGAGGATCGAACTCGAGCCTCCTTGCGCAGCGGCTGCGTTCGCTACAGCTACGCCACAGAAGCTGTCATGGTTGCTCATAATAAAAGTCATTATAAAACTGTGTATTTATACTGCATTGTGTAAATGTAACATAGGCTGAGAATACATGCAAAAGCTTTTAAACATTCATTCTGTCATAGAAAGTTTTGAGCTATCTTACCAGCATAAGATTCATTTTCCTCTGTTGCCACGTACAAAGTCAATTGAAATGGTTCGAGGGTATCTTTTGGGTGGAAAGTGATGGTTCTCTTGATATATCCGTTCTTCTCTCGGAAATCTAGGTGCTCTGTGACTTGGTTTACATCTTCTTTTCTTATTTTGTATGCTACACCCCATACCTTACTGTTTGGATCATTACTCTGGATCAGTGTTACTACTCTGCCGGGCTGGAATAAGAAATGGTTTAAATTATTCGTTATTTGTCTAACATTTTTATATTTATTATCAATTAATGGCGCCGATTCTCTTGTTCTAAATCTAATTTTAAAGTAGTGCATCTTTCTCTTTCATTAAGGAAAGGACAGAAGATAACATCATCATCATCCCAGCGTTAATCCCACTCGCATCCGCAGCCTTTTCAGCTTTGGAGCCTGGGGTCCGCTTTACCAGTCCAACTGCTGGTATGGCTAAACTTCGACATTTTCCGTGAAACGACTGCCGTCTGACCTCCACAACCCGAAGGCGACATCGAAGCATTGCAGTTAGACCAATTGTTGGATTTTTGAGCGCTCCAACAACCCGTAACGACTGCCACTAGATGTTCGTATGGCAACCGGGACCAACGGCTTAACGTGCTTTCCGAGGCACGACCAGACTAGTGCAAATATTCATATTCATGCATACAAATACTTGCACTGTGCGGGGATCGAACCCGCGCCACCTTGCGCAGCGGCCGCGTCCGCTACCGCTACGCCACGGAGGCTGTCAAATGATAGAAGATATAGAAAGGATAGAAGATAACATTTAGTTTAATCCTGTCAAATTAAGATACTCCATAGACACACGACGACCAAAAATACGGCAATTTACGGAACACCTAATTGTAGGCCATACAAATATTTGTTCCGTGCGGGAATCGAACCCGCAACACTTAGCGCAGCAGTCGATCGCTAAGCCACTGCGCCAATCGTGTCGTCAAATTTTACATAAAGTGACTGCATATCTGACCTATACATCCAAGTTATTGGGTAATCCAATAACCCTTACTAAGACTGGTTGTCACACCTTGGGGTTTCGGATGACCCATCACGACTGCCAACTAGCCTCATCTTTCTGCCTGTCCACCCGACAATGAATTCAAAAATGCCCTTTATTGGGTTTATCACACTAATACTAAAAGACGAATGTTTGTGAATGAAAATCAACCTCTTCACACTCAAGCAGAAGGACCAATTTAGATGGAATTAGGTATCGACGTAGCTGACACCTAGATTTACACACAGGGTATCTCTTTATACCTAAAAAACCACAGGATCAAAACTTATGTGATTGAAACCAAGGGGTAAAGGTGGCGGAGTCGATAGTGGTATGGTCTACTCGCGATGGCTGGTGTTCCTCGGTTCAAACCCAGGCAGACACAAGTTTTTCTTAGTTTTTAGACAAGTTTATAGTTTTTTTTAGTTTTTGGAGTCACTTAAAATTTTTGTTTATGCATTTAAGTGCGGGCCTGGAAAATTTACATTCACAAAAAAAAAAAAAACGGCAGAAGGCGCTGTACTCGGTATTTAGGTTACTTATCTATACTGCAACTAAACGGGTAGACCGATTTGAATGAGTTTTGTGATTGCGTTTGGGTGGCAATAAATAAAAAAAAAAAAAATATTAAAATAAATTTGATACAATTCATTTCTTTTTTATTATAGACTAGGATATTAATCACTCTGGCAACATATTATAGTAATTAATGAATTAATCAAACATCACAGGCGAACCCGGCTAGCTGATGATGTCTTGACTTGGCTCGCCATGACTTGACGGCGTGGCGGGAGGCCTCGGTGATTCGATCAAGTCTGGCTGAATCATATTGCCGATTTTGCGCTCCTGAATTTTTTCTACCTCATCCAAATCGTTTAGTTCTTCGGCAGTTAAATTAAGCTCTGCAAATGTTATTCCCTCAGATGATGATGGTAACATTGTTCAGATGTATTTCCGTTTTAACAACAGTAGTTGCTTCACTCATTTTTTTTTTGTTATTTAGCCCTACTAATTCGTATTATAATTTCACAAGGTCAAACAATGTCTGCTTGTGGGTTGGATGTAGAAAATCCAATCTTTTCACATGACCAATTATATGTGGCATGTTCTCGCATTCCAAAACCGTCAAGTTTATTGATTTATACTCCTCATCAATTGACTAAAAATGCTTCACGGAAACTATAGAAGTTTAGCCAAAAATCAGCAGTTAGACTGGTAAAGCGGAACCCTGACTCCAAAGCTGAAAAGCTACGGATGCGACTGGGATTAACAATGAGATGATGATGATGAATTGACTAAAAATATTGTACATCAACTAGCATATAAGATAAAATAAAAAAAGACATTATTGATTATAACGAATTGTTTTCGAAAAATTGATGTTATTTCAAAATAAAAAATAATTATTAGTATTATATTATTGGTCTTTCCTTTCATACTTTTTTTAATATTCTAATCGCTTGAAATATATGCAGGACAACGTCTGTTGGGTCCGCTACTCGCTAGTTGTATATAATATTCAGTCATGTGTTTACCTTTATTATAATTATGGGTCAGACAGGGTTTCCTTTACATATTGTATGTAATGTTTTTTAATTAGTATACACTGAAACGGATTTATGCCATAAATATAATAACATTATTGTCATATGAGTATATTTTTGTCACAATAAGGGAAGATAATTTTTTTACAAATTCATAATCTTTGCAGCCATTGGGCATTGCATTAATCTGTTTTACTAATAGATAAAAAACATACATGCGACTACATTTTCAACTCGATTCAGTAAAAAAAATACACAGTATCATGTTTTACCAGTAAGCAGACTGTAGAAATTCTAGACATAAATCGAGAAATAGGCCATAATATATTATGTAATGTTAAGTCGCTAACAACCTACATTTGCTATAGGAACTTACTTTATCAGGTACTCCTCGGTGATCAATGCTGTGTTGATAGAATCTTCTCAAGTAACCTTTTATGTAACCTACAACCTTGCATTCATAATTGAAATCTACTTTCCATACCAATGATCCATACCCAAAGACCCACATCGTATTTTTTAATTGCCGTTTTAAATTATTCGAGTCAATAAAATTAGAACATTTCTTTTTTTTAATATTACGAATACGACCACAACAAAAACAAATAAATTATGAAACTGTCAAAGTTGTTTTTTCTTTTGTAGCGCGGCTGGCGGCACTAATCATGACTTTGTGCCAATTTCAAGTAAAAATAATCCCCCTTATTCATAAACGTTTTTATTTATTTCTTCTTTGACTTCGCATGGTTTGTGCATTTAACCAATGTCACGTAGGTAATATGAATTTTCATTCATGTTGAAAAAACGGCCACGTGAACCGTCTACTCCTGAGGGAGCTTTGAGGCAAAGTCATGATGAGTCTACTGTGCTGCGATATCTCAATGTTCTTTATGAATTATTTACTGAATTCACTTTTACTACATAAATCACGCACTTTTCTATAGTAAACAATACTAAATGATTTAAAAGTCCAATGAAAAATGAGCGTGACACTCAGCTTAACTTTCCCGCCAAAACTCCAAAGTGAAGTTACGAGTTAATCTGGAACACAGCTTGTGGTCTTTGGATTTGTCTTTGCATGCAAAGCAATTAATAAGTTTGTATATTATAGATGCGGAATAACCATGGAGCAAATAGCAATTCGCTGGCGCTTTCAAAATCTCACTTCGACACAGATTTAGACAGCTAATTTGTAGCTAGCGATATCGAAATACAGATTTTCTCTCAGAGAACCTCATGTTTCACCCTTTGTGGGACATTCGAAGTCAAGAGTCCATCTATCCTTTTTATGTATATTACATAAAGTACTTTGTGGTCCATCTAAATATAAATATCAGGGTCACAGCTGAGATGTCCTGGAGCAATGTAACATGATGTCACATCACCTAGGTATGTTAGACGTCAGTGATTATATTAATGACTAGCGACCGCCAGCGACTTCGTTCGCGTGGAATTAGTCATGCTCAGCTCCTATTGGCAATAGGTACGGCTGCGTTAGCTCCCGTTTTCGCAACATTTTTGTTAGTACTCTGCTGCTATTGGTCATAGCGGGATGTTATATAGCCTAAAGCCTTCCTGGATTAATAGGCTATCCAACGCAAAAACAATTTTTCAAATCGGACCAGTAGTTCCTGAGATTAGCGCGCACAAACAAACAAACTCTTCAGCTTTATACAATACTAGCTTTCGCCCGCGGCTCCGCCCGCGTGGACTAATATTTTTCGTATCCCACAGGAACTGCATATTTTTCCGGGATAAAAAGTAGCCTATGTGTTATTCCAGACTATTATCTACCCCTGTGCCAAATTTCAACCAAATCCATTCAGTAGTTTTTACGTGAAAGAGTAACAAACATCCATACATCCATACATACAAACTTTCGCCTTTATAATATTAGTAGGATGTTAAGAAAACCCTGTCCGACCCGTGAAGGTATTGTTAGGTATCGATAACTGATTCTACTAATGCCTGCAAAACCTGGCTAAACTTAAAAAAATACTTCCTAAAAAATAAATAACTTAAATAAAATAAATAGGTAATTTCATGGCAACACAGGCACAGGTCATGACCGCAGTTGACCTCATGTTTGTAGGTATAGGTAGCTTCTCCGCGTTTATCGACTCTCGAAAGAAACAATGATACTTAGGCAGCTCGAGAAAAGAACTTTTTTTAAGTAGGAAGGTCGTCTGACTCTCCGAATGTATCATTTCATTGGATGAGCACAATGGCTGTAGCGGAGATGTTCCATATTTCGTCGCACGAGATTAGCACGGACATGCACACAAATAAAAATCAAGTGGTGTCAAATCCGCGCTGGCCACAGTTGACCCCTACCAATCCACTGCTCGCCGAACTGATAATGGACAATAATGATAATGTACTCACGTACAGGTCGGCAAAAATATCGTGAGGCACCGTCATACTGGAACCCTCGTGCATTGACCGATATGTACCCACTTCCAAATCGTCTAACACCTGATCACAACACAGCTAATTGCAGTTACTACCTCCATCAGCATGTTACATTACTCTACGTTAGAAAACGACATAATCACACAATACACGAATAGTGTACACCAGCAATGTTTATTATATAATTTAATAATTTAAAGTAAAAATTATTTTAATTTTATAAAAAATAGGTACCTACGCGGCTGGCGGCGGCATGCTTTGGTAGAGATGTGTAAGTAATCAAAATATTGTTTTTTTTATCGATTGATACTCGTCTATTTTTGGTATCGATTTAGTATTGTAGTTTCTCATTCTTATTCTCGATTCAACATCGCATGGAATTGTTTAGAACTTTTACAAAACTCAAATTAGCGAGGTACACTGCTGTAAATGAAAATCATGCCAAAGTTTTAATTTCAGTTTCTGTCTCAATATCGATGATATTGACCGATAAAATATTTGTAAAACTTTACTAAAATTGTGTTTCATAAGTCTTTCTCGTTTCTGTTTACTAATACTTGTGTTATAATAATGTTATTAGTAATTAATCGATAAACAAACAAAAGTACTTTTACCATTGGGTAATCTGTGTTATTACAACAAATCCTTCAACCAGATACAAGTTTCGATTAATAGCGATAAAAAAACGTTATTACACAAAAAATAGTACATCCCTAGTTTCACCTACTTTTTCCTTTGAGGACACCGACAAACTCGCCGCGCACCGGCATCACAAACGGAGCCGCCAAATATTGAACGTAAATTTATACATTTATTAACCAACAATAAATCAAACGATGATACCGCCGGAAATGGTGTTGTCACATTTTAAAAATTTACCTAATTTTGGGGAAGTTCGCGGGAAAAAAAGATAATTTCAAAATTCACTAGTATTGTTACTATGATGATTATGTAAAATTTCATATTTTATTTGGCCATGTGTTTACCTAACCTTTATTATCCTTACGGGTCGGACAGGGTTTTCTTAACATATTGTATATTAGTATAGATTAAAGAAATTGATAAAAATAATATGTAGGTAACCATAATATGTAAGCTAACTTTCATCAAAGTTTGAGCACGAGGCTTTTAAGTATATTATATACTAGCTTTCCGCCCGCGGCTTTGCCCGCGTGGAGTTCGGTTATATCGCGCTTTTTAGATTTCCCCCGGGAACATCAAATTTTTCCAGGATAAAAGGTAGCCTATTTTCTTTCTCAGCGTCTAAAGATTGTCTGTGCCAAATTTCATCAAAATCGGTTGAGAGGTTTAAGCGGGAAAGCGTAACAGACAGACAGACAGACAGAGTTACTTTCGCATTTATAGTATATTAGTATGGATTATGTTTTTTTATTATTATTTACTTGTAATGTGCGGAATAAACCAATTTTCTTTCTTTCTCTTTCTAAAAACGATACCTACTAGAATCGATTATTTTGTTATGTTGGTTCCAAAGTTTTTGTTGTGAAAAAAATATTTTACGTACATTCCTTATAAATTCCATTATAATAGTCACCTTACACAACAAGGACAAAGGGCTACTGTGAAGCTATCTCCCTCGGACCGCGTTTTGATCGATAGTTCACATTCCAGTTTAGATAGAAATTCCTTGGTAGTCTCATAATATTATGCATGAATCCGAAGCGTCACACAGTGGTCCGAATTGCCAAAAAAGTGGTCATAGGACATAATAAAATTAATAAATTCCTGAATGCGTAGGTATATATTGACTGTTATTTTAGAAAAATAAATTCAAACATAAATAATTACAAAAAATGTTTAACCCTGAAGCATCGTAGGTGCCAAAGACGCAAGGATACGCATGTAATTTATATATGTCATAATGTAAAGGACTAATTAGGACAAACGAAAAACTAAAAAGGAATTGGAATTAGGAGAAAGGTTTATTTTTTAATATTTTTTTTAAAGTTGACCTACACTAGGAATTAGGTACTCCTGTATCTATCGTGAGTGTATATCGTGAGAGTTGCATAACAGCCAGACCCGAAACAACTACTTGTAGGTCATACAAATATTTTTTCGGTGTGGGGATCGAACCCGCGACACGCTGCGCTGTAGTCGACCGCTCAGCCACTACACCAACCGTGGCTACTATATTTTGATACTGAACAGAGAAAAAAAATCTCCAAATCATTGTTTTACAAGTACTCGGGGAGGAAATCCTCATAGGATGTCCGCCGCCCTAGGGTGGGCGACGGGGTCTGTCAGACTTTTACTGACTAAAACCACCCCGGTGTCTCTTCTATCACGAGCGCGCGTGGGGCTGTGGGAGTCTAAATTCTTCCGCAGCCCCACACTCTCGTGCTGGCCCGGTCTGTCCGGGCCTCGTCTCCGTCACGGGGTAGTGCGGTGTTAAGCTACCCCGTGCATCGCCTCAGAGGCGCGCGCTGACACTCGCGCGCGCCTCCGCCTCGGGGTCCATCGAATAGGGGGCGGGGACTTCCCCGTGTCCCTCGCCCCTGGACCCATTCATGGGGGGCGGAAGAGGGCGCTATCCGCCCTTCTTCGGCGCCCGGTGCGTCTTCTGCGGCCCGGGAAGGGAATTGAGATCTCCCTCTCCCGTTCCGCAGCTTCCTTCTGCGACATCACGCCCTCGCAGAAGGACACCACCGCATCCCACGACTCTGCGCTGCCGGCCATCCTCCGCACTACTGCCGGCAGCATCAGATCGCCTTCTACTTCATTTGTGAGGACACGGCGCTGCTCCTCCCAAGCTACACACTCGGAGAGCGTGTGCTGCGCCGTGTCCTCCCCGCATTGCACGCAGTGGTGGCACCGAGCGTCCGGCTCCCTGCCTAGGCGACACAAGTACTTGCCGAAGCAGCCGTGCCCCGACAGCACCTGCGTCACCCTGAACGACAGGGAGCCGTGCCTTCTCCCGAGCCAGTCGTCGAGTACTGGCCGGATTGCCTCGACGGTAGCGAGGCCGGCGGTAGGGCGCATAAGCCTCTGCCGCCAGTCCGCCACCAGGACCTGACGGAGCTCCTCTCGGCGCAGCTCGATCTGCCGCTGCACGACCAGACCAGTGCAAATATTCATATTCATGCATACAAATATTTGCACTGTGCGGGGATCGAAACCGCGCCTCCTTGCGCAATGGCCGCGTTCGCTACCGCTACGCCACAGAGGCTGTCAACTCTAGGTACTAATATATCAACCGGAAGTTAAACCAAATAGGCCAAAACAATAACTTGATGGACTATTTCACATATACGCTGTCAAATACTCTGACTTTGCAGTTGCCATGCAGTTGCATTAAAAAATGGCGATATCTTATATCTCACAATCTCGGAATATTATGTTTACTTACTAAAACTTTGTGATATCCAGTATGTACAAAAAGATTAAAAAATGACTAGTAAGATTACAAATAGATTACTAAAAAGATGAAATATTCAGAATAGCAGGCTTAATGTCTATAGCTCAGAAACTGTGTAATGAAATCGTAGAGCCTGCCCTGGAAAACCACACTGTTGGCGCATTTGTGTTAAATCCAAGAAGACATGATACTTTATCAGCTGGTTCTGGAAGTAGCAGACGATGTAGTCCTGGCACCCGATCGCGAAATACTCCAATACCAAAAAAGGGATCACCTGGCAAATTTACGACACGTGATGCTATTGGTCCAATCCGTTCCAGCACTCGGTTCAAACCCAAAGAAAACGAAGCTCGTAACAAAAAAGCTATCCTGTCAAAAGCAGCTAACACAGCCGACACGAATAGGCCTTCGAAGCGTGATAATGAATGCATTACTAATGTTCGCAAACGTGATAATCGCAGTTCTCTTAATTGCCAATGCTCTCCTGGAAAAATTAATTGTAAAACTAGTGATAAGCGAATACAAACACATAATAACAAACTGCATGCATATAAGGATAAAGCCTGTTCACAAGTTGTCGATACAGTAACTTCTAGTACACAGTCTGAAGACACGTTAGACAATAACAATTCTCAAATCACTAATACAAGTACAACCGGTACACAGTTTGAATTTGAAGTTATGTTAGACAATGGAAGTAAGCATAAGCGAGATAACGAAGCAATGTTGGCCCAATATACGAGAGCATTAAAATTTAACCCGAATACTACTATATGGCCAAAGTCTACCGAATCACATAAAAGTACTAAGAACTATCATTCTTGTCGAAGATGGGCTCTCGCTCAGTCACCTAACATCCGTGGGCCCGACTTTTAGGCCTGCTTTTATAAATTATAATAAAAACAACAAGGTATTTAAGTATGTTGTCCTTACTTTTACTTCAAATGTTTACGCACGGTACCTACCTACTCGAATCATTAATTGCATTCCACAATGTGCATCTACATAGGTAAGTAGTACCTAACTAACGAGCAGTGGTGGACCACTGGTAAACCAGACAGTCGAGTTACGAGTAGGTACTTATATACAATAAATTGGTTTATTTCAGCTAAATACCGCCCATTTACAAGTAGGTACACATATAAAATCAATTCAAATAAAAACAGACAAAATTCAAATTAAATAAAATCAATACAAATCGAATTAAACGCAAACAGAGTATAAAATATAAATACCTATGAGTATAATACCTATTGACAGCCTCCGTGGCCTAGCGGTAGCGGACGCGGCCGCTGCGCAAGGCGGCGCGGGTTCGATCCCCGCACAGTGCAAATATTTATATGCATGAATATGAATATTTGCACTGGTCTGGTCCCGGTTGTTAGACGACATCTAATGGCAGTCGTTACGGGTTGGTGGAGCCCTTAAAAGTCCAACAATTGGTCTAGCTGAAATGCTTCGATGTCGCCTTCGGGTTGTGGAGGTCAGACGGCAGTCGCTTCACGGAAAATGTCGAAGTTTAGCCATATCAGCAGTTAGACTGGTAAAGCGGACCTCAGACTCCAAGGCTGAAAAAGCTTCGGATGCGACTGGGATTAACGCTGAGATGATGATGATGAGAGTATAAATACCTATGTAAATCAAATTCTGTGAACATAAATTAAAATTCATCGTCATCAACCTTTTTATCGGCCCACTGCTGGGCACAGGTCTCCTCATAAACAGAGAAGGGTTGCGCGCGTAATCACCACGCTTGCTCAATGCGGGTTGCCGATTTCAGACTTTAAAGTCCAGGTTTCCTCAAGATATTTTCCTTCACCTTCAGTCATTGGTGTCCAAGATATACTTAGAAAGTACATATAACTTTAGAAAAGTTGCATTGGTAAGTACTTGCCTGACCTGGAATCGAACCCGCTTACTCATACTTGAGAGGCTGGTGTTTTAACCACTAGGCCACCACAACACTAAAGAATAATTAAAGTAACTTATCGAACAGTAGAAACACCGAAAGAAAAGTTGTTGTGAAATTCAAAAGTTTTCACCAAACATCAAAATTTTTCACAATTTTGCCAATTTGCAATAATAAAGCCCTCCGTTTTCAAAAAGAAAATTGAATTGTAAAATAAATGCACTGCATTGCATGAGAAATCAGATAATTGGTACTTGCCTGACCTGAAATCGAACCCGCACACTCATACTTGAGAGGCTGGTGTTTTAACCACTAGGCCACCAAGACTGCCGTCTCTGCCAAGAGTAGATCAGTTTAAATACTTGTGGCCTGTTTTAATTATGAACCTCACGGTTCACGAAGACATGGAGCGAAGGGGCGTTGCCTGTTAGAACGAACATGATCACGTACAGATTGCTGTACTTGAGCAGTTTATAGACTTACTACTTTCTTAAAGTTACCTAGCGCCATACGCCAGTCAATGACGCATTTAGGGTATTGATGGGGCTATCCCGATACAGCTGTGCTTCGGGTATGACCATGACCATGCAAGCGCGTACGGGTTAGCTCATGATGATTACGGGAAGGCTATACTGCCCCTTCAACCGGCAGATTTTTTCCCCATGCGGGTTGGCATTGAGCAAGCGTGTCGATTACGCTCAATCCTTCTCTCTAAGAGAGAAGACCTGTGTCCAGCAGTGGGACGATAAAAAGGTCGATGATGACCCTTGGCAAAGAGACCCTACTGATTTGAGACTTTTTGACAATTACTCCTTACATTTTGCCAGTGTCTACTGAGCAGTTTATTTAAAAGTTAGGGATAAGTCCTCTTTTTTATTTTGTTTAGTAATTAGGGGAGGTCATGCATGTTTTTCATGTGTCATTTGGTCAGGCCTGTGCCTCACGTTAGACTTATCACTCCCAGAATTACTCCCGTATTGTGGATGGACAAACTATCAAGTATAGTAGGTATATTATCTATGGTACTAACATTAAAACCCACATACATAAACAGCCAGACCCGGAACAACTATCTGTAGGCCATATAAATACATATTTGTTCCGTGCGAGAATCGAACCTGCGACACGCAGTGCAACGGTCGATTGTTTAGCCACTGCACCAACCGTGTCGTTAATTGCGTGACATTCAATTCTCAAGTTGAGGTATTACTATTTCATCATCAGGTCCCATACGCCACCGAGAGTAAAAATACTTGTCAATACAAACCAAAGCAATAAGTCCAAACAAGCTGGTGCTATCTCTCTTGAGGAATTCCTGTTTCTTTTCTGCTTCAACATTTGATCCTGACACAAACTTGGGCGTTTGTTCCTGTCCAGACAAATTCAGCGAGTTCCATAATTTTCATTGCATTCTCACCATAGTTATATACTTACCCTAGTACCTACCTATGCCAAATTTCAGCTCAATCAGATATCAAGCTTGAAAAATGCATGAGAATGCGAGTCACCAAAAATACTCATCATCATCTCAGCGTTTATCCCGGTTGCATCCGCGGCTTTCGCGTTGGAGCCCGGGGTCCGCTTTCCTGCACATTCTCCTCCATATCGCACGATCTTTAGCATCCTGTGGTAAGAGCTTGTTGGCACGCATGTCATCTCTTACAACGTCAAGCCAGCACTTCTTTGGTCTACCTCGCTTGTTCCGGCCCGGCGGAGGCGCCATGGCAAGACATTTGTTACCCACGTAACCTGCCGGTTTACGTAAGATGTGACCGTACCAGCGCAGGCGACTCTCTTGCAGTTTGTCTGCTATGTCACGGACACGGAGACTGCCACGGGTGCGGGAGTTTCTAATGCGGTCTTTCCGCGTAACTCCACACATCCACCGCAGCATATTCATCTCCGTGACACGCAGCTCCTGCTTGTGTCGCTCAAGCGCCGGCCACGCCTCACTGCCATATAGAAGGACAGGTCTAATGATGGTCTTATAGACCTGTCCCTTAAGCTTAACCGGCATTTTGGGGTCACAAATGACACCTGTCACCTCACGCCATTTTGCCCAAGCTGCGGAAATGCGTGCCTTAACGTCGCAATCAATGTCGCCGGACGCGTGGAGCACAGACCCCAAGTATTTAAATTGGTCTGTGCACTCGACCAAGTCTCCGCCTATGCACACAGGCATAGGGTCTGTGGTGTTGCTGGCCATGTACACCGTCTTCGCCACATTGAGTTTAAGACCTCCGTTCTCAAGCGAGTTCTTCCACGCATTTACCCGCCGCACCAACCGTTCCCTGTCCGCGTCTGCCAGCGCGATATTATCAGCATACATGAGCAACCAGGGAGGTTGCTCATGTGAATTCTTAATGCTGTCTGACAAAACATCTAATATCACGCTGAACAGGAACGGACTAAGGACGGATCCCTGGTGTACTCCGACGGTGATGGGGAAGGGTTTAGTGTCGCCAACAGAGGTCCTAACAAAGGAATCGGAATTGAGGTACATGTCTCGAATTATGTCAACATAGGCTTCTGGTACCCCTTTGGGCCTCAGTCACCAAAAATACTGAAGTAAGCTAATTTAAAGCTTAATAAGTTTCATATCATACGCAGGCACTACCTACAGTACATACTGCCTGCTTATGACCGCTACTTTTTTTATTTATAAATTATAAACTAGTGCTTGACTGCAATCCCGCCTGACGGCGGCTGACGGTAAGCAGTGATGCAATAATTGATGGTAAAGCGCGCTAGTTCATTATAAGCCTATTCACTCTAGCCTTGAAGACACTTAAATTGGAGTCCGACGGAAACTCAGCCGCTGGCAAATTGTTCCAGTCTCTCTATGTACGCGGTATAAAAGACGAGGCGAAACGCTTCGACCGGATCGTAGTGGTGTCAACAACGTAAGGGTGGAATCCCGCCATATGAGTTGTCCGATGATGGAACGGAGAAGGGGGAATTAAATCATGCAATTCCCTCGCACACTCTCTAAAATGCATCCTATAGAACACCGACAGGCTGGCTACTCTTCGCCTGTGCTCCTGTGGGCCTTGGAGAGCAATTAGCCTCTTCGCACGCCTCTCAACTGAATCCAAAGTAGCCAGGTGGCATTTTGGGGCAGCAGTACTCCACACACGAACGGACCTGTGCTTTATACATATAACATTAGAAGCTGTCTCGGTGTGAAGTACCGCCGGACCTTTGCGATAACGCCAAGTTTCTTGGCAGCCACCTTGGTCTTGAACACAATGAACCGCCCAAAGTTAAGGTTCGACGAAATCTCAACTCCCAAAAGCCCTAAGCGGTCGGTGCAATCCAAGGATACATTCCGAAAAGTAGGAGCCAAGGTGAACGGGCTTCTTTTGGCGGTGAATATACACGCTTATTTTTTGGCGGCATTGAATACTACAAGATTGGCTTTGCCCGAATCAGAGACAGCCTGTAGTACAACACTCGTACCCTCTACCATAGCCTCTCGAAACGGATTGATTTCTTACTAGCCCGAGCATCTGGCATGTATTTCTCCTTTACTGTGCTGTCATCTGCATACCCATAGATACCGGGCATCAGCTGGTCATTAATATACAGCAGGAACAGAGTTGCAGAGAGAACAGACACCTGAGGAACACCGGCATTAGTCGACATGGGTTCCGAGGAGCATCTGTCGAATCCATCAGGACAGTCGGACAGCAGATGAGTGGAGGCATAGTAAAAGGCGCCCGCTGATCCAAAGGGCTTTGGATCATCAATATAAATAGTTTGGCGGCATTAGTGTGTGGACGCCATGATGCATAGGTACATAATCAAGCTATAATGTTTTAATTGCTGTTGGGACACAGGCCTGCGATGCATGGGTATAAAATATCAAAACACGCAAATCCCCAGTTTCAGAAAAAATTAACCTGTTATTTATATCAGTTAGATAGGTATAGGTTAATTGTTTGAATGACTGAGGTATAGGTTAATCGTTTGAATGACTGAGGTATAGGATAATTGTTCGAATGACTGAGCAACGCAATAGAAGATATTCTTCAAGTCTGTTAGCATTTTGTATCCGAATGTGAAACTTATTGCATCGATTGGCGCATCGAACATTCTAAAAATTCAACCACTGATATTATTGTGTTTGTATACCGCCACACACGCGCGACCTACTCTGACGATGATGATCCACGTGACAAATTGAGAAGCTATATTACTTGCAAACTAGCACTGAAACTTCAAGGCTGCAATGCGTGGGAGATCTTTAACCACAAAGCAATTTTTTTTTAATTCAACAGTTGGCCAGATGTGGGAGTACAAAAGCTATGATAAAATTAGGTCATACAATTTTTGGTTGTGACTTACATTGTTATGAGCTTGGTACAGTAAATACCTACAGCTCTGAATATACCTCTCATATATTTTAAAGGGAAATATAAAAAAAACGAAATGAAATGATAAAAAATTTATTCTTAGTCCACTATGACTGCATACAAAATTAGTGCATTCTTGAAATTTTACCTTGTTTTGTACCTAAAAAAATAATACAATAACATATAAGAGACAAATAAACAATAACATTTAAAATTGTCAATACATTCATGAATCAAATTGTTTAAAATTATCAATGGATATGTCAGTAAACATATAATTATAACAGTCCAAATCTGTAGAATATCTGATGTAAACACAGATTTGACCTATGAATTGTAAAAAGGCTCACAGGCCCACTATAAACAATAACAAAAGTAGCACTTATAGTATTCTTTAGCATACTATAAAATCAAATACAATATTACGCATCCTTATTGAAATTACCAGAATTTCCTTAAAGACCTAATATAATACTTTTAGAGAACTACAAGTGCAAAGAGTGTGATCATTTTCTAATCAGTCTATTCAAGCTTGCTAAATTAGCTTGTTTTAGAAAACAACATCCACACCTGAGCATCAACTTTAACATTGTTTCATTGCCTTTATTGATGCTTCTTTTTATACATTTCTGTGCATTAAAAGATACACTCCATCATTAACAATTTTACTAAGCAGTGACTTGTAATTAGGCTAGCTATATTTTATTCTATTAGTGTATAAAACTGGACTACTTATTGTATATTGTCCATAGTGGGCATGTGTCAGAAAGTCAAGGCTCACATGTGCTGTTCACGCGCAGGACTGGCGGGTGGTGGCTGAGCTTCTAAATTTTTTATCAGCTGAGCCAACCAGTGCTTGGTTGAATTATCCTCCTGGAGGCAAGCTGCAAATGTGGAATCCCTCAGTTGATCTGGCAGGCACTGTCTTAATGCTTCTCTTGCTCTTGCATTGTCGGATAGACGCAGATAGCATCTGACCACATGCTTCAACAAGCGTGCAGAGGGGTCTTTGGCCAATGATAATACCATTTTCCCTAATATCATAGCTACATGCGAGAATCTGTCATATGTTTGGCAAATGTAGCAAAGTCCACTGTCATCTAGCAATATCTTCTGTAAAATGAATGTGGCAACAGTCTTGGATAGCTCAGATCCATTTTCCATGATACGTAGACACAGTGGAATTATTTCAGTGGTCAACAAAAATGTTATAACTTCCTGCTCATCTGTTTTAACTAAAGCTCCAATGACTCCAAGACTAGTAAGGCGTAGGTATTCGAAAGGACGTGTTTTGGAAACTGTGTGAAGGAACGGATAAAGGAATAATGGTACATGAGCTTGTAAGAAGGCCGAACGGGTCTCGGGGTGCGAGGCAACGCATTGCATTAACGCCAACGCGTTACAGACGCGGTTGCTCTGGTGAGCCGTGAGCGTTGGCGGGATCATGGCCACGTAAATGTTGGTGATCTCCTGCAGCAGCGCGGCGATAGTGCCGAAACTGTGCCACAACATGGGTGCTAGGTCCGGCACATTCTCACGCTTCTTACTCAGCTCCAATAACGCATTTTCACGCGTCTCAGGATTGCACAACTCCAGGATCCATGTAAATATCTTTTCCCTGTCCACGGACTGCATGTTCGCCGGGCTCTGTTGGCTTGTCATGTTAATCATTGATCTTGTTCTAATGCCGAATGCGGGCCCCGACTCTATATCACACGGGCTCTTCACAAGACGCGTTGGCTAAGCGTAGGTTAAATTCATTGTATTTTTTTATAAAGTTAAGGGTCACTGAACCACGTGTTAATTTATTATTTGTTGCCGGGTAGAAACTTTATCACTTCGTTAACGAGATTATATTTGTAACTAATAAGTATTAAGTATTTCTCGAAAGCATCCTGAATTCCTCAGTCGGACAATCGTGAATCGATCGACATTGATGTGACGTTCAGTTCGTTCAGTTTGACAGGTAAACAATTTTTTTTTTGTTTCCTTTTTTTTTGGTTCCATTCTTTCCGTTCATTTGAACGGAAAAGGCAAAGGCATAGTACGCCATACAGCCTAGTCTTCAGTATGTTTTTTCTTGAGTTCTAAATCATAACTTATCCAAATTTATCCTTTTTTTTTTTGACGCTTTGGTAATGCATTTACGCACCGTAACCGAAGGGCGTGTGTGGGACTCGCCCAGCCGAAGCCGGGAATACCCACTAAACCCACAGCGGCACAACCACATCGCTTGAGTGGCGGGGTCATGGGAAATGGCAGAGCCTGTCTACCAATCCCCCGCCGGCGATTCCCGCCAAAAGGCGGGCTCCCAATGGTCCCCCCCTAAGGAGGGGACGGACTGGGTAAATCTTCTAGTGCGAGAAGATGCAGCAGCCAAGGGTTTTTTAGCGAGGTGCCCTTCCTCTTAGCCCCACTCGTTTGCCGGAGGCAAATGAGGCCCCCAGCTCCTCTCAATGAGGAGACCGGGTTGCCCGACGGTGACCCGGAGTTCGGGTCACGTCAGCCACCTGGAGTGGTGGCCGACCCGCCGCACATGTGACCGCCGAAGCGGTCCTCACTTCTGGTTTTGGTCCACGCCGGTAAACCGGTAACCCCAATATCTGGGGGCCGTTCCCCTACTGTACGCTGTGGGAATGCCTTTACGCACCGTACCCCGAAGGGCGTGTGTGGGACTCGCCCAGCCGAAGCTGCGAATACCCACTAAACCCACAGCGGCACTTCGGCATCGCCATAGTGGCGGGGGAGTGGGAAACTAGCGCAGCCTGAGCTACCTCTCCCCCGCCGGTGAAACCCGCCTAGCACGGCGGGCTCTCATTTGATGGCGCGTGCGAGCGGGCGAAATCCCGCCTTCTCCTCCCCCTACGCCGCCTGCGGAGCGCCGCAGCGAGGGGATCCTCCTCCCGCTCGCGCTCCGCGGCCTGCTTCTGCGACATCACGACCTCGCAGAAGGAGGCCATCGCCACCCAAGCCTCCTCACTCCCCACTATCGCTCTGACGATGGCGGGCAGCGAGAGGTCCCCTCCTACTGCCGCGACAAGATCGCGGCGCGGCACGGCCCACGACGGGCACACGGCGAGGGTGTGTTCCGCCGCGTCCTCCGCCGCGCCGCAACCGTGGCACGACGATGTCTCCTCTCGTCCGTGCAGGTACCTGCCGAAGCAGCCGTGGCCGGAGAGTACCTGCACCAGACGGAAGGAGAGGAACCCGTGACGCCTATCGAGCTAGTCCCCCAGGATCGGCCCGATGGCGCCGAGGGTACGGCGGCCGAACAGCGCGGAGGCGAGGTCCCGCGTCCAATGCTGGATGATGGCGTCCCTCGCCTCCCGGCGGACGGCCTCCCTCATTTCTGGGGCCGGACGCTTGCCCCGCGCCCTGCGCCCCGCCGTCCACTCGTACACTCTGTCGAGCACCCACGCCTCGAGCTCCCAAGGCGGGGTGCCGCCAGAGCGCATGCCGAAGCGAAGCCTACCGTGCGGTAGGCCCGCGCTGCCCGCTGGGCGATGGCCCTTTGGGGCGCCCGAAGAGCGGTGGCATTCTCCCTCCTATGAAGGGAGTCCGCCCAAATGGGGGCCCCATAAAGAGCCATACTCCGCAGTATGCCGGCGTATAGACGTCGGCACCGCATGCTTGGCCCTCCCATGTTCGGCAGTAGCCATGAGAGGGCGTCCGCAGCTTTCAGCAGGCGCGTCGACAGCCCGCTAAAGTGCGGGGCGAAGCGCCATGAAAGAACACGGCCTCCGTTTTGTGCAGCGCCACCCTCAAGCCCAGGCGGCGGATCCTTCCGGCCACTAAGGATCCGCCCGCCGACGCCAAACTGGCTGCCTCCCAGAAAGTGCTCCCGCGGGAAGTGAGGATCTGCGTAGCAGATGACACTCATGCCTCGAAGGAGGGTTCCCCGCAGGAGCCAGTCGTAACCGACGCTCCACAGAAGAGGCCCTAGAACGGACCCCTGTGGGACGCCGGCCCCGACAGCGTAGCGAAGGAGCTGGCCAGCCCCGTCTACAAGGAGGACAGCACGGTCCTCCAAGTAGCTGGCCAGGAGGCCCCGCAAGTACAGGGGCACTCCGTGGAACCGGAGCACTTCCAGGATGGTGGAGTGGGGGATTGAATTGAAGGCGTTGGCAATGTCGAATGACACAGCCAACACTCCATCCCCCACTCCCACCGCCTCTGTCACCTGGCCCTTTAGACGGGCCAGGGCGTCCACTGTCGAACGACCAGCTCGAAATCCGAACTGGGCGTCCGACAGGTCCGGTCCCACGCTCCGCAGATGCCGCTTGAGACGGCCCGCGATAATCCCCTCGAAACCTAACCTAACCTTTTTTTTTTTTTTTTTTTTTTTTTTTTTTTTTTTTTTTTTTTTTTTTTTGTTTACGCTGTGGGAATGCATTTACGCCCCTTACCCCGAAGGGCGTGTGTGGGACTCGCCCAGCCGAAGCTGGGAATACCCACTAAACCCACAGCGGCACTCCGGCATCGCCATAGTGGCGGGGGAGTGGGAAACTAGCGCAGCCTCAGCTACCTCTCCCCCACCGGCGAAACCCGCCTAGTACGGCGGGCCCTCATTTGGTGGCTTAGCCACCCACGTGGTGAGCGATGTATGGCGGGCGTCGGCACTCCCGTGCCTCACGCCCGCCGCTTACCTCAAGGAGGGAGAAAGCGGGCGAAATCCCGCCTTCTCCTCCCCCTACGCCGCCTGCGGAGCGCCGGAGCGAGGGGATCCTCCTCCCGCTCGCGCTTCGCGGCCTCCTTCTGCGACATCACGACCTCGTAGAAGGAGGCCATCGCCACCCAAGCCCCCTCGCTTCCCACCATCGCTCTGACGATGGCGGGAAGCGAGCCTCCCGCCGGACGGCCTCCCTCACCTCTGGGGCCGGACGCTCGCCCAGCGCCCTGCGTCCCGCCGTCCACTCGTACACTCTGGCGAGAACCCACGCCTTGAGCTTGAGTTCTTTTTGAA
This sequence comes from Sesamia nonagrioides, assembly GCA_017933935.1. Taxonomy (NCBI): domain Eukaryota; kingdom Metazoa; phylum Arthropoda; class Insecta; order Lepidoptera; family Noctuidae; genus Sesamia; species Sesamia nonagrioides. The sequence goes on from JADWQK010001767.1 coordinate 284,323, forward strand.
TTATTCACTGAATGCACTTTTTACTACATAAATCACACGTTTTTATTTATTCTATTCTATTCTTTATTATGGCAACTAAAATCGATGGATGTCGACTATTCTGCCAATGTCAAGTGGTTTGAAAAGCAAGAGTGTATGTAAAAAAAAAAAGGAATAATTAAAATTAAAACTTTCGATGCCACAGTTGTTGACCTTTGTATATCTTGAGGGGTTAGTACTGGACTGAAACAAACAAAAAAATAAAACTACATATTATATTATAATTGTTAGAACATCAATAGAAACATATACCACAATGAAATATATAATATTTGAAGAAGTTGCTTATAATTTTATATTATTGTGACGGATGAATATCATCAACGCCACAAGTAATTTTGTAGAGGGATATGTTAAAAGGGAAGGGAAATTAATTGGAAGGGGGATTTTAAAATTGGGGAGACGACTATACAAATCTAGAGGTGGGATGTTGTTAGAGCATTCAAAAAATATGTGTTCCAGTGTACCCTCCCCCAACCCGCATTCGCAGAGAGAGGAGTCACGGACATGGATCTTGTGCAAAAAAACGGGAGTGCAACAAAAACCTAGGCGGATTCTACAAAGAACAGAAGTTATGGTTTTCGATACTTTTTTGTGGCCGAAAAACCACGGCTTTGGCTTGATGGTCGGTTGTACAGCATACTAAAAACTGCCTTTTTTCCTGCTGGACATATTCCACTGCTTTTGCCAAGAACTCAGTAGGTTCAGTCTTGGAAGGGACAGTAGATCGTAACCCTGGTAGGAAAGGTGCGTGAGATCTGACAATAAAGATGAACAAGCATCTTTAGCCAAGGCATCAGCGCCCTCGTTACCCTTAATGCCACAATGGCTAGGTATCCAAACTAATTGAACATCCCTTTGACGAGTAGCACAGGTAAGGAGAGAATTTTTAATTTTTAAAATAAGGGAACTATGCAATTTACATTTAAATGGACTTTGGACTAAGGCTTGCAGACAGCTAAGGGAGTCTGTAAAAATGACGGCCTTTTCAATATTAGTGTGCGACTCTATAAAAAGGCAAGCTTCCAATATAGCCACACACTCACCAGTAAATACAGAAGATTCCTTAGGGCCTTTAAATTGCAATATAATCTTGGAGCTTTGGTAATAGACCGCAGCGCCAGTATGGCTAAATTCGGTTTGTTTCGAAGCGTCCGTGAAGAACAATTGGAAAGTAAACGACACTATAAATAATTTTAAAAGTCCAATGAAAAATGAGCGTGACACTCATCTTGACATTCCCGCCAAACCTCTTTTTTTGGTTTCATTCTTTCCGTTCATTTGAACGGAAAAGGCAAAGGCATAGTACGCCATACAGCCTAGTCTTCAGTATGTTTTTTCTTGAGTTTTATATCTTTTTTTTTTTTTTTTGACGTTGTGGGAATGCCTTTACGCACCGTACCCCGAAGGGCGTGTGTGGGACTCGCCCAGCCGAAGCCGGGAATACCCACTAAACCCACAGCGACACTCCGGCATCGCCATAGTGGCGGGGGAGTGGGAAACTAGCGCAGCCTGAGCTACCTCTCCCCCGCCGGCGAAACCCGCCTAGTAAGGCGGGCCCTCAATTGCCCCTCCTGGGGAGGGGCCGTGGCTCCCGCGTGATGAGCGATGTACACTGCGGCGACTGGGCACCGCAGCCGGATAGAGCCCAGTCCACCGCGGCCGGGTCTAATGTCCCGAGCCCGTACCGCTGCGGGTTCGCAGCCACCGGCCTTCGCGACTGCCTCCACCACCTCCTCCTTGGCGACCGAGTCATCTAGACCGGTCACCAAGTTCAATGGCTGTGGTTTTGGTCGGCCTGGCGACCTTCGCCACGTCGGCAAGTACCTCCCTCAACTTGCCGGCGAACAAGTCAGCGTTCCTGTCGCGGCGCGATGGAAACCGGCCCCGGTTCGGCGCCCGCACTCGCACTGGGGGGAGGCAGAGCCCCCTGCGACTTTTCCCCCTTCCCTTTTCCCTTTGAGGGCTTCGGGGCCTGGGGAGCCGCTGGCGGCGCCTTATCCGCCGCTAGTGGCGGTCGAAGACGCTTTTCCGGCCGCAGGCGGTCCTCGATGCCTGCAAAGCAGGCCCGGGTGAACGCCCTCTCCTCCATGACCACCTTACGGATTACTTCCTCAAGGTTGGAGGAGGAGGGGGAGGGAACCGCTGCCGACGGGGCCTTAGAGGGCGGGGCCGTAGCCTCAGCCAGCCTCTTGTGAAGCTGGCTGACCTCCGCTTGCAGGCGGTCCGCCCTCGCCTGCAGCTGCCGCGTCTCCTCTGACGCCATACGCTGCGTCAGCTCCTTCACAATGCCGAGCAAGCTAGTAGCTCGGCATTTCAGGGCCTTTTGGAATGTGCCCTTCAGGTTTGAGGACTTGGAGGCGACCTCGGCGATCTCCTCCTTGTCCTCCTCTGCCAGTCGGGCCAGCTCCGCCATGGACAATCCCTCAAAACAGGGGAGGGCCAAACCATATCCGGCCCTCGACTTGGCTGCGCGCGCTTGCCTCTCTTTCGCAGCAACCAACTCCTCCAGTTCCAGCTCGACCTCGGCCCTTCTAGCCAAGCCGAGCTGGCGCTGGGCGTCTGCCAGACCCACGTCATGGGTGCTGGCCTGAGAAGAAGTCGAAGGCGAAGCAGTCTTCGCCCTCGGCCTCTTCTGTTTGGGCTTACCCTTGGTCGAGCCCGTGGAACCCTCGGACCCGAGCTTCAGGTAGGCCCTCTTAAGGCTGCGGTGCGCAGCCACTCCACAGACAGACGACGAATCACCCAGCCAAGGCCGGCAACACCCCAGCCGACAGTGACAGACGACAACCGTCAACGTCACCCCAGAAGACACTGACAGATGACAGTGACAGATGACATCGACAATGTCCAACAAAATCATAACAAAATAACCTAACATTAACGGAAAAAAAGATTTTTTTTTTTCGCGGTAGTGGTGAAAGGCTAACACGTGCTTTTGTCAGTGCCATTGAATATTTTCGATTATAGTGTTTTTTTTTGTTGTGAAACTCTATCGAAAGTGTTCATTGTGTTTGTGTATTGGGTATAAGGTTTGCTTTTTAGTTGTTGTAATCGTCTTTTTGTATCGTTTTAGTTTTTATTTTATTTTGGTTAGCGTAATGCAAAATGGCCTCCAAAAAGCCCCCTGATAAAGATCCTGATAAAGATACCCCGCCTGACCTATTTGATCTTTCTCCTGGACTAACAATCACTCTTCCACATGACATACAATTATCCTCCAACGACAATGCTATGGATACGGACAACCATAGTCGTAAGAGAGCCGCTAGTTCGCCCCCGGTCTCTTCAAATATTAAAACTAAGATTCCCAAAAATACATTAGGCAGGCTTTCGTACACACCACAGGACAATCCTCCCTATATAGTGAATGTGTCACTCAAAGACGAGCACACCGCAGGCACTGTCCTACAACCAATTAAGTTTGGTATGTTTTTGACAGTAAATAACGTAAAGAACGTACGTCTCGACGGGATTAAACGTGTAGGCAGAAATCGTGTGTCAGTCGAGTTCAGGTCTTATCAGGATGCCAACAGTTTTCTCAACAATAAGATTTTATCCCAAAACAACTACATGGCTGCCATTCCTCAATATAATATCACACGAATGGGTATTGTGAGGGATATCCCAGTCGAATGGTCAGAAGAGGAGATAATTAAGAATATCCAGGTTCCTGAGGGGTGTGGCCCTGTCATCAAGGCAAGACGAATGAGTAGGAAGGTGTCTTCTGCTGGTGTGACCGAGTGGAAGCCCACACAGACTGTGGTCATAACCTTTGATGGACAAACCCTACCCAAGCGTGTGTATAGCTTCTACTCGGCTCTACCGGTTGAAAGATATACCTACCCAACAGTCCAGTGCTACAATTGTTGTCGCTTTGGCCATACCCGCACCATCTGCAGATCGAAACCAAGATGTTTTAAGTGCGGTGAGGATCATCCAGGTGATGGATGTGAAGTCACCCGTGAATTCAGCCTCTGTGTTTCGTGTACTGGCAACCATTTCGCAAGTGACAGTGCTTGTCCTGAATTGGGCCGACAGAAGAGCATCAAAGCTCTGATGGCGGAAAAATCGATCTCGTATGTGGAGGCAAGTCGGGTCTTCCCACCTGTTTCTAGATCATATGCTGATGTCTCCAAATCTTTCTCACGTAACAAAGGTGCTATAAATAAACCTCAACCCATCCCAGTAACCCAAAATTCATACCGGAAAACGGTTCTTTTAAAACCAAAATCCCATACCCCACTTTCACCCGGCTATGATAAACGGACCCATCTGAACCTCTCCCAAAATTACTCCTTTTCACCATCCAAAAATGGCTGTGCTCTTCCGTTGGAAGCTCCAGAGCCAATCCTCCGCAAACAGCGGGATAAATATAGTGATATTTTAAATTTAATCACAGACATGCTAATGTCTGCTCTTGCTAGCCCTTCTCACTCCGTACCTGACCACGTTGCATCAAAATTGACCTCCATACTAAATTATATCCACAACATTCCATCCCCTAAAGTTTCTCCAGTGGAACGTGAGGAGTATTACTCCCAGGAAGCCTGATCTTTCTTTTTTAATTAATAGGTTTAAACCATCAATCTGCGGCATTGCTGAGACGTGGCTTTTGCCTGGAAGCAATTTCAGGCTGCCATGTTTCGCCAGTGTTCGTGATGATAGATCTGATGGATACGGAGGATGTGCTTTGCTCATCAATAGCAAGGTATCATTCTCTCAGATTCCTCTAACCTTTGTTGGTGATAACATAAATGTTGTTGCTGTGAAGGCTGAGGGTATAAATATTTTTTCCTTTTATATTGCGCACCCACAACTAGAGTATCTGTCAATAATTAGGAATTTGTTATGCAGTGCTAGTGGCCCAATACTTGTAATGGGCGATTTCAATTGTCACCATTACCGCTGGGGATCAGATACTTGTGATAACTTTGGCATTGGCTTACTGGATATATTGGATGAACACAATCTTTGCCTAGTCAACGATGGTAATGCTACCCGTAGATCTCTACCCGGTCAGAATAGTAGCTGTGTTGATTTAACATTCTGCTCATCCAATATAGCTAGTCTTCTCATTTGGCGTCGCTTGGATATGACCTATGGAAGTGATCACTACCCCATCATAATTGAATTTCCTTCCAAAAACATTCCTGTTAAAGTTTCTCCCCCTCTTTTAAAACACCAACTAAACTCAGCAGACTGGGATTTATATTCTAAAATCCTGGAACTTAGAGTATCCTCCCTCCCAGAAGTTAACCATGCTAATGCCCGGGAATGTTTCTTGTCCTTCTCCTCCACCATTTCTTCCACGGCTGATGATTGTTTCCCGGTCAAAAAACCCTCTTCTGGTAAACTCCCCCCCCCGCCATGGTGGGATAGGGAATGCACTGACATGGTCAGAGCCAGGAATGAGGCTGAAAAGACAGTCAATGACAATATGAACCTGGATAACCTCATTGCCTTCAAACAGATATTGGCCAAGTCCAGGAAATTCCTAAAAAGGAAAAAACGCGAAGGTTGGTCAAAATATTGTAGTTCGCTGACTCCGTCCACCCCGGTTTCGGTGGTTTGGCGAAAGATAAAACTTTTTAGGAGCAGTTTAGCATCTGCCTCCTCTTCCAACAACCTCACGGAAGAACTGGGATACCAGTTTTTTTCAAAAATCGCTCCGGCTTATGTTCCAAGTCTTGAGGAAATCAATGTTGACATCTATGATGCAGACAACATTGAGGACCCAATGAACATGCCTTTTAGCTTGGACGAGTTGAAAGCTGTGCTATCCCACGTCAAGGACTCCGCTCCGGGAGTGGATGGATTCCCGTACTCCTTTATTTCTAAAGCTGGACCAAAAACTCACAAATATTACCTGGACCTGGCTAATTTCTGTTTTACTTCTGGCTTCATTCCCACAGAGTGGAAGGTTCAAGCTGTCATTCCGATTTTAAAACCAGGCAAAGATCCGAATGATCATTGCTCATACAGACCCATTGCCCTATCGTCCATACTTATCAAACTTTTGGAACATTTAATTAAAAACAGATTAGTGTGGTTGGTGGAAAACAGGAGACTGCTTCCAACGACTCAATTTGGCTTTAGGAAAGGTCTGGGCACAGCTGATAGTGTGGGTATCCTCACGTCAGAGGTCCGGCTGGCCCTTAGCAGAAATGAGTCTGTGGTTGCTGTCTTTCTGGATATATCAGCTGCCTATGATTCCGTCCTCCTCCCAAATCTCAGGCAAAAGTTGCACGAGCTGAGAATCCCGGCTAGGATTTGTCGCATCATTGGTAGCATTTTTACCAGTCGCACCATTCAACTTAGAATACCAGGGGGTGACTCTGAACAAAGATCGGTCTGGAGAGGACTACCTCAAGGATCAGTTCTTAGTCCCCCATTATACAACATCTACACAGCTAACTTGTCCTCTTCCCTTAATTTCGACTGTAAGATCCTTCAGTATGCTGACGATATCGCACTAATGGTGTGTGGCAGTTCCATCCAGGATGCCGCCTTTTCAATGAATGTCTCTCTGGCCTCATTAAACCAATGGCTACTTGACAATGGTTTGTTCTTAAGTGCGCCAAAGAGTAAAGCTGTCATTTTTACACGCAAGCGTTCTGTTCCTTCCATAGAACTAAAGGTCAATGGTCAAAGCATTCCAGTCGTAGATAAGGCTAGGTTTCTGGGAGTAACCTTGGACTCAAAGTTGTCTGGGGTTGATCACATCAGCAACACGGTCAAAAAATGTGAACGTTCCGTGTCGGTCCTTAAGGCTTTGGCTGGGGTGTGGTGGGGAGCTCACCCCTACACCCTTAAACTGGTCTATAATGCTCTGACCAGAAGCGCTATGGATTACTGCAGCTACTTACTTGAGCCTTGTAATAAAGAAGCGCTAAAGAAACTAGATAGCATCCAGTCCAAATGCCTAAGAATAGTGATTGGGGCTATGAAATCATCCCCCATAAACGCACTTCAAGTGGAATGTGCTGACCCTCCCTTACATCTTAGGAGACAATACTTGGCAGATCGATTCCTAACTAAAGTATTTTTCCTTTCATCCCATCCCTTGCTCCCAATTTTAGAACAAATTGACCTCTCCTTTAATAATTCTTCCTATTGGAACCATAAAACAGTTCCCCTATTGATAGATAGGTATAGAGAGCTTAAACAACTCTCCGTGCCTATCTGCCAATACCCATCTCTTCCGGTCTTCTCCGCTGCATACGAGTCGAGTTATTGTGAACCAAAAGTCGTTTTGGGTTTAGGTATATCAAGGAATTCTCAAAACGCTAGAGAGGACTTCGAGTCAGCTGTCAAGCGTTATTGGGAAGGATGGAATTTCTTTTACACTGACGCTTCAAAATTTTCTGAAACTGACTGTACTGGGGTGGCAGTTTATTTTCAAAATTCTAAAATAGCCTTACTTTACCAATGTCCACCAGAAGCATCAGTCTTTACAGGAGAGTGTATTGGCATTTTAGAAGCCTTACACTATATTAAATCCCATCAAATAACAAGGTCAGTAATTTTTTCAGATTCCCATAGTAGTATTCAGGCCCTTAAACAAAATCAATTTCATAGTAAAATTAATAGTAAAATCATTATGGATATAAAGAACTTGTTATTTGAATGCTACCAAAACGGCTTGGACGTTGAGATAACCTGGATCCCCGGTCACTCGGGTATAGTTGGCAATGAGTGCGCTGATTCGTTAGCAAAGTATGCCACATCGAATCCGGTTGATCAAAAGCACTACGTAGCGCATAACTACGATTTGAGGAATGGTGCCAGACCCAAGTTATTTAACTCGTGGGCTGAAGCATGGAAGAAGTCTTCTAAAACCAAGGGCATCTACTACGCTGCCATACAGCCTGAGGTTCAGCGTAGGCCTTGGTTTTCTAAATGTCCTAAATTGTCGAAGAGAACTGTTTCCTCACTGTGTAGACTTAGACTCGGACACTGTTGTAGCCCAGTGTTTCTGAAAAAGATCCACATCCGGGATAACTCCCGGTGCGAGTGCGGTCTTGAGGATGGCACTTTAGACCATATTTTCTTTTCTTGCTCCCGAAATAATAAATCTTTTGATCTCTATTCAAATATTCCTAAAATTAACATCCCTCTCCCAACTAATTTTCATACCCTACTTTCCCACTTCTCCACTAAATTAATAAATCTTTTGGCCAGATTCCTAGTTGAGAATGATCTAAAATTTTAATTGGTGCGTAGTTTGTGTGTAAATAGTCTGTATATAGTATAAGCTAGTGTAATTATTGGATAATGTGTCCTTGTAAATTTGATTACTTGTTTTACTAACCCATGTGTTTGTCCATGCAGCTATACTAACACCTACCACGAATGGAAAAGTTCGACGGCCTGCCTCTGTTTGCTGCCGTCACCACGTGACACTGGCAGAATAGTCGAAACCGGCTCAGTTGCCAAAAAGGAAAAAAAAAAAAAACGGAAAAAAAAAAATCTACCCACTAACTATAAAAATAAGGAAATAAACAAAATAAAACAAAAAAGCACTTAAATACTTGCCACCGCCGGGCTGGCGGTTGGTTTATCCCACCGAATTACAGTGTATAACATCCAACACTGTGCACTACACTATCACAAACAACACAAAAACAAAACCTATCACTATTTTGTGTCCCTCTCACAATCATGTCAAATCGTGTCAATCTCACAAAGCTCTCGCATGAACTGCTGGATGGTGGGGATTTTGAGATCAAGGTGGAGGATCTCATTACGGACGAACCAAGGGGCGTTTGTGGCTTTACGGAGGAATCGGTTTTGGACTACTTGCATCCTATGGATATGCCATGGCTTGGCATGTACGAAGACTGGACAAGCGTAGGTCATTATCGGGCGTATGCAAGCTGTGTACAAGCGCATTTTGCACCTGAGCGATAACTTGCTACGCGGGTTGAGGAGGGGGTGGAGGCGACCTAGAGCGAAGGCGGCGCGAGCGCGGACCGTCTCAATGTGCTCTGAGAAGTTGAGGTTTTGATCGAGAATCACACCTAGGTACTTGGCTTGCTTCTCCCAAGGGATCGGCTTGCCGTCCATGGTGAGGGGTCGTGGAAGGGTGACACTGACCCGCGGTTTCCTGTAGAGTACCGCTTGGCTTTTTAGGGGGTTGACTTCAATTCTCCATTTTCTAAACCAGTCAGCGAGCTTGTTGACCGCGGATTGAAGATGGAGGCGAATCCAGTCTGGACTGCGTCCCGAGCAGTAGATGGCTGTGTTGTCTGCGAACAGAGCGAGTTGAGCCTTACTGCTTTTCGGGATATCGCTAGTGAAGAGCGTAAAAATGAGTGGGGCTAGTACAGAGCCCTGGGGAACACCTGCACGGATGGGGCGGGGGAGGAGAGCGCTCCTTCGATTTTATAGCGAAAGGTGCGGTTTGACAGAAAGTCCCGTAAGATGAGGACGAGACGATCAGGCACGCCGAGTTGGTACAGCTTATAGATTATTGTTGTTGTGCCAGACTTTGTCAAACACCTTCGCTATATCGAAGTAAACTACGCCTGTGTACATACCACGCAGGAAGCCTGCGTGAATATGTTCAGTAATGCGTAGGATCTGTTGCGGACAGGAGTGTTGGGTACGGAACCCGAATTGTTCTAATGGGATAAGGCCCTTGTTCTCGGCGTAGGCTCTGAGACGCTTATATATAAGCCTCTCACAAATCTTACCGAGAACTACCCCGATGACCCCATTACCCTCCTCCAAGAGGCCAATAGGGCCACCAGCACACTACATAAACACAGACCGACCTACCGACCTCGCCGCCGAGGTCCATCGCGACGCGCTCCACGTAGTAGTCCCCTTCCCCGTCCCTTGTCCGATGAAGGCCAGCCCGCGCCGCAGCTGAGCCAGTAATTACAATAATGTCCCAACAATGACCTCTGAGTTTGTTTCGGCGTTTCTTCTCAGAGCTAGTACTAGGAAACGCCGTGGTCATCAAACCATCAAGTATAACTTTCGATCCAGCCGTCCCTTGCTGGCCTCTCCAGCGACGCCCTAAGCCGAGGTCCGTACCCCACAGGGGGTGCCCTTAGTGCGTAGTCGCTTAGTTTTAAGTAGTCTTATGCCCTGGCTGGAGGCTTTAATTTTTAATTAAAGCATTCACAGGAAAGTTCGATTAAGTAGTAACGGTCTCTCAAGTAGCCACCTACGAGATGCCATATCAAAAAAAAAAAAAAAAATACCGAGAACTTTGAGTAAGCTGATGGGACGGTAACTGGACGGTTCGGTTTTAGGCTTACCGGGCTTGGGAATGCCTATAACTGTGGCTTCTTTCCACGTTTGTGGGAAAATGATATTCCCCAGTGCACCATTGAGGATGGTGGCCAAGAGGATGATTAGGTGGGAAGGGAACAGGCGGATCACTCTGTTGGTGATGCCGTCAGAGCCGGGCGCTTTCCTGGGTTGAAGACCTTTGACGATGTCCTGCACTTCATCGGGGGTGAATGGAGGCAGGGGATCCTCAGGGTCGTCAACGGGTGGGAGGGAGGTTTAGTGGGTATTGCCGGCTTCGGGTGGGCGAGTCCCACACACGCCCTTCGGGGTACGGTGCGTAAATGCATTACTACAGAGTCAAAAAAAAAAAAACATAAGTTAGGATAAATTAGGATATAAAACTCAAGAAAAACATACTGAAGAATAGGCTGTATGGCGTACTATCTTTGCTCTTTCCTTTCAAATGAACGTTCGAACGTAACGAAATGGAACACAAAAAAACAACTGTTGTGACATTTCCCTTACGTCACTGCTGTTCATGTCATGTCCACACCTGTCACTCAGTTGGCTTTGCAGTTTGCTGCCTGCCTGCTATATACGCTTGCTATATTTGAGCGTTCAGATTATTATTTGTATATTTATTTACTAATTTAAAGTCTAGTGTCGTGAACATTGTGTTAGTTTAAAAGTTTGAATCATAAGCTGTTACATAGTGATTGAACACTGTATTAATATACCATTTTCCAAATTTTATTATGTGAAAGTTGTGTTTTCTACGACTTCCTACCTACGTTTATTGGTATGTAACATTTTAATTGTATCTGTTCGTAATTAAACATGTTATATTTCATCCAAAACATTGCCGTATGACCCTGTGCTGATTTCAGTGTAATATTATCAGTCTCCGGTTGATTCATCGCGTTGACGCCATTGCTGGGTATAATTAACTTTAATAAACAAACTCCTGTGAGTAAGCTCAACGGGGCTACACTCGTTATTCTGTTTTCGTACACATTAAAATAGCAAGTCTATGAAACTAGGTTTCATGTGACAGATCAGTACTGGATAATTCAATTTATCAATAGTTGACATGGATTTAGTAGAAACTTGCTCTTGGATGATAAAGAATCGGTTTTAAGGGTCTGATTTTTTAGAAACCACGAAATATGCTTTTCTTCTCTTATCTGGCTGATTCAAAATTACTTTTATGCAAACAAATTTTAATGTAAAACATTGTTATCTGGGAAACATATTGTGCGGGACGAATAGTTTTAAATATGATGTGCGGGACGAATAGTTTTAAATAGTGTATAGAAAATAATTCCGAATAGTGTACTGTTATAATATTACTTAGAATTGAACATTTGTGCGTAAGAATTTAGAAAGCGTAAGATGGACAATCGTTTATTGTGATGAAGGATCGTCATGCAATGGTTATACACATCTGGCAAGGCAACAATTATGAAAGGAACGACTATTAACATTTAGCCAAATATCAATGACAAAGATAAACGTCATAAAATGCTCCCTTGCTATAAACTGCAACAGACATGAATAAAATTGTAAGAGAATGTCCCGCATCTGGCTGATTGTAACAACGCCAAAAAGGTTCCATAAAACAATCCCTTGGGACAGTCGCCATAAAACGAACCCTTGTAATAAGCATTATAAACTGGAGACCCTCAGGTTTAGGATGCAGCCCAGGAACGTGCGTAAGACAATGGCTGGTGAAACCCGATGCTCTCGTCGCTTCCCACGGTTTGCGCCCTTGTCGTAGTATAAATAGGCCCCACGCCTGAGCAGCAGGTCAACATTCATCTCCGCCTTTGAGGAGTCTCAACAGTGACACCTACAACACATTCGTCTTCACCTTGAGGAGTCAACAAACAGTAAGAAGACACATTCGTCTTCGACATCGAGAAGTCAACACAGTAAGAAGACATTCGTCTTCGCCCTTGAGGAGTCAACAGTGACAGCTACAGTAAGGTCACACAGCAGCAAGACACAGTCAACAGAAGCTACAGTATATTTATCTTCGACGTTGAGGAATCAACAGCTACAGTCAAGATCAACAGCAAGATCTCTACAGGATCAACAGTCAAGAAGAAATAGTCAAGAATCAATAGTAGTGTAAGTTAACTAGTGACCCCGCTAATATTGTGGAAGAATATACGAAGTAAGTCAACGCACCGAAGTCTCACTTATTACCACCAACCCAGCAACAGAGTGTGCATCAGAACGTGCAGTGTGCAAACGCATACGTCCACTTAATGGTCCTGCATGTCTGTCCCGCACATTTAATAGTCCTTCGAGCCGGATCAGTGGCAAATAAGTGAAGCATATTTAATCCGGATTTGTGGAAAAAAGTGAAGCGCATCCAGCTAGAAGAAACGTGAAGACTCTCAAGTTCTCGCCACAAGATAAGTTGGCGTTGTAGACTGACGCCTATCGACAAACAATATGCCGGTCACACGATCAGAGGGAAAAGCCGCTAGCAAATCAACATCGGGAACGTGCACAGAAACCGGGACAGTTACTACCGGGACGGCTACCAGAGGGACAGCGACCACGAGGGAGACAACAGAAACGGGTACCACGGAATATACTGGTACCTCGACAGCCACAGGGATCTCCGCCGTATCGATGCTCGCCGCCTCCGCCTCGCCCGCTGTATCGCCCCCCGCTGTTGTCGGCGCCGCTGCCACAACTCTCTCCGTAACACAGACAACAGCTACAACGATGAACCCGCCCACAATTGTGTGCCACAGCAACAGAACACGCCCCACAACGGAAAAATCAACAGTGAAGCGGGTCAAGAATACAGATGGTCTGCCACTGCCGAGCGGACTACAAGACACCCGCACCTCCGCTAGGAGGGGCGCGGGGGGATCGACCCACAGTAAATCAAAGGCATACAAGTTAGCGAAGGCCAAGGAAGACTTACTGCGACTGCAAGTGGAGCTAGCCGCCGCACGCTTAGCCACTTTGGAATATGAAGACTCCGACAATGAAGAAGATGATGTCTCCATCTACTCGAAGGAAGAAACAGACCGAAGAGTAGACAACTGGCTGGAAGACCAACAGAACAGAACGCCCGTGGTTACCGTACAACAGAATCAACCTACAGCAGAGCCGGTGATCACGTGCATAGAGAATAGCGTCCCAGCCAGTACAGAACAGAAGCGTCAAGTACATAACGTACTTCAGTTACCGGCGGGAGGTCAATCCGACCTCGCCGCGCTCGCCGACGCAATCACAAACGCCGTCAACGCAGCTCAACGACCGAGATCCGTAGAGCTACCGTTGTTTAGTGGATCACATCAAGAGTGGTTACCGTTCCGCGCCGCTTACTACGAAACAGAAAATATATACACGCCGACTGAAAACACGAACAGGCTAAGAAGAACGCTAAAAGGCAAAGCGAAAGAAGCAGTTGACTCTTTGCTGATTACCAACACGGATCCAGCAGACATCATGAAGGCTTTAGAGTCAAGATTCGGAAGACCAGAGTCCATCGCCATGATGGAAATGGACGCGCTCCGTGCCCTGCCTCGCCTCACCGAATCACCGCGCGACATCTGCATCTTCGCAACAAAAGTGTCCAACATCGTAGCGACATTGAAAACACTGAGCTGCATACACTACCTGTACAACCCAGAAGTGTCAAAGACCGTCGTCGACAAGCTCACGCCTACGCTTCGCTACAGATACTACGATTTCTCGTCCGTACAACCAAGGGAAGATCCAGACTTAGTGAAGCTAGAAAAGTTCCTCAAAAAAGAAGCGGACTTATGCGCACCGTACGCTGTACCTGAACAACTAAATACAAGTACAGCGGCCACTCAACAGAAGAGAACACAGAAGGTCCACAACGTAACAGAAAAGACGAATACGTCGAAGTGTCCGGTCTGTGAAGAAACCGGTCATACAGCGGTCGACTGCGAACAATTCAGGAAGTTAGATGAAAACGGCAGGTGGGACGCAGCCAAGTCCAAACGCCTATGCTTCAGATGTCTTCGATACAGAAATAAGACTCACAGTTGCCGTCGTCGTGAGTGTGGTGTAAACAGCTGCAGATACTCACATCATAAGCTGTTACATCACACTAAGAAGAAGGAGGCTAAAGAAGAGGCATCGAAGCAACCTACAGAAGTCATCAACTCAGCCTGGGCCGACAGTAAGAAACAGTCGTTCCTAAAAATCCTACCGATCCAGATCAAGGGTCCAACGGGTACAGTCGACACATTCGCATTGATGGACGACGGGTCAACAGTCACGCTAGTTGACGACAGCGTGGCAAACACCATCGGAGCAACAGGCCCCGTCGACCCACTGAAAATAGAAACCATCAATAATTTGAAAGCGTCTGAATCAAATTCGCGTCGAATAAGTATCAAGATGAAAGGGCTCAACGGGCATGAAGAGCAAGTACAAGCACGCACGGTGAAGAACTTGCATGTTTCGTCTCAGCGAGTATCGTCAGAAACAGTAACGGGATGCAAGCACCTAGCAGACATCCGCGACTACCTCATGTACTCCAATGCCAAGCCTAAAGTACTAATTGGGCAAGACAACTGGCATCTCCTGTTGACATCGGAGGTCAGAAGAGGCAATAAGAACCAACCAGTGGCATCTCTCACACCACTTGGCTGGGTACTCCACGGCAGCCAGACACGGACCTCCAGGCACAACATCGACTTTGTGTCTCATGTCACTCAGAAATCAGAAGACAGTCTGGAAATGCTCGTGAAACAGTATTTTGAGATGGACGCTCTGCATCAACCCCAAGAGACCGAACACCGACCCAGAGGAACGAGCACTTCGGATACTGGAGAAGAATACCACTAGGACAGAAAGTGGAAATTTCCAAACCAGCCTCCTTTGGCGTAAAGAAGACGTCACGCTCCCCGACAACTACGCCAGCTCGCTGAAACGACTCTTCAATATAGAGAAGAAGATTGACCGTGACCCGGAGTTAAAACAGAAGTACACTCAACAGATGGAAGCCCTAATAGTTAAAGGTTACGCCGAGCCAGCTCCGATACAAAAGACACTCAACAGGACGTGGTACCTACCACACTTCGCAGTTGTCAACTCAATGAAGCCAGATAAGCTACGCGTGGTTCATGACGCAGCGGCCAAAACAAGAGGAGTGGCTCTCAACGATATGCTGCTCAAAGGGCCTGACCTCTTACAGTCACTGCCTGGCGTCCTAATGAGATTCCGTCAACATATGGTCGCAGTCACAGCAGACATCAAAGAGATGTTTATGCAAGTTAAATTGCGACCAGAAGATCGAGATGCACTGCGATATCTGTGGCGTGGGAATCAACGAGACAGCCAGCCGCCAATGGAATATCGAATGACCTCTCTAATATTCGGGGCATCAAGTTCACCGTCGACAGCAATATATGTGAAGAACTTGAATGCCAAGCAACATGAAGAGACTCATCCAGAGGCCGCAGCAGCAATAGTAGAGAAACACTACGTGGATGACTACCTTGACAGCTTCCGTAACATCAAAGATGCAGAACGTGTCACAAAAGGCGTACGAGAGGTACACGCTAAAGCCGGTTTCGAGTTGAAACAATGGAAGTCCAATTCACAGGCACTATTAGAAGCACTCGGTGAAAAGGAAGAAGTAGACGACGACGTGGAGCTCTACAACAGCGAAGAGAAGACAGAGAGAGTGTTGGGTGTGATCTGGAAAATAAACTCGGACCAATTCACATTCAATCTCAACTTAACGAGAATCCCGTCGGCATTAATAGAAGGAAAAAGGCCGACAAAGAGAGAAGCTCTTCGTATAGTTATGTCGCTATTTGACCCGCTCGGTTTCGCCTCACCAGTCACCATAAGAGCGAAGCAACTACTGCAAGAAGTCTGGCGCAGAGGAACAGCATGGGACGACGAGATCGACGAGGACCTGGCCAACCACTGGGAGAACTGGATGACCCACCTGAAGAGTCTCTGCCACGTCACAATACCGAGACAGTATCTCTACTACAGTGACGCAATCTCGCTCCAACTCCATGTATTCACTGACGCCAGCGAATCCGCCTACTCTACGGTCCTATTCTGGAGAGCCGTAACAACAGACAACGTAGTCGGAGTATCGCTCATAATGGCAAAAGCCAAGGTAGCGCCGTTGAAATTGACGTCGATACCGAGGATGGAACTACAAGCGGCAGTCATGGGAGCTAGACTCGCAGAAACGGTGGTCAAAGAGCACGACCGAAAGCCCGATCGCACCGTGTTCTGGACAGACAGCAGAACAGTACTCACCTGGCTAAAGACCGGGTCACGTTCGTATAAACCTTACGTGGCTCATCGTCTTGCGGCGATCGAAGAGATCTCCAAGGTCAACGACTGGCGCTGGGTACCGACGAGACTAAACGTAGCTGACGACGCAACGAGAGACGTCCCATCGACGTTCAACAAGAACCACCGCTGGTACAGAGGCCCCGAATTCCTCTATGAAACGGAGGATTTTTGGCCAACCGACACTTCTACACTGGTAACAGAACCGTCCGGGGAAGAAAGGATATGCCACGTATCCAATAAGAAGGGACCAAGTTTAGCGGAAGCTTTACCCGATCCAATAAGATTTTCCAATTGGGACCGCCTTCGATACACAGCAGCACGCGTCCTTCAATTTATTGAGCTCTGCAGAGTCAAGAAACAGAACGTCAATTACAGAAGGACGAAGAAGAAGGCGGAATCGGACTCAAGTTGGACGATGAGGAAGAAGCCGGCGACTCGAGAAACAACAGCGACGAACAAAGTAAAATTACCCAAGGGCAGAAAAGCGATACCCGTATCAGCCGAACTCCTCAGGTCGGCAGAAGACCTGCTGATGCGATCCTCGCAAGAAGATAGTTTTAGAGATGATATTAAAAATCTCAAAAGGACAGAGCCCGTCGACAAAGAAAGTCGTTTGCAACAGCTGAGCGTCGAGTATGTGAATGACGCCATAAGACTCAGGAGCCGAATCCAAGCTGTCCAAGACATGACGGAAGGGTTCAAAGCGCCGCTGATACTCGATGGGAATCACCCCACGGTCAAACTGTGGATACAGTCAATTCACCGCAGACTACTTCACGCAGGCGTAGAGGCAACGGTAAACGAGTGCAGGCAACAGTACTGGGTGCTGCGATTACGGCCCGCTACACGAGCGCTGCTGAAGAGATGTCTATTGTGCAGGATGAGAACACAGGCGCCTCCACACCCACGAACAGGAGACCTACCATCGTGTCGCCTGGCGCATCACAAACGACCCTTCACATATACAGGAGTCGATTATTTTGGACCGCTGTCAGTAACCGTCGGACGCGCACGACAGAAGCGGTATGTGGCGCTGTTCACATGCCTCACCACGCGAGCCATACACTTAGAGATGGCCGGCTCTCTCACCGCCGACTCAGCAATCATGGCTGTCAGAAGGAGGATAGCCCGGCGAGGATGCCCGACGGAGATATGGTCTGACAATGGGACCAACCTCAAGGCCGCTGACAGAGAACTTCGACGAGCGATCGACGAGGCAACAGCTGAGGAAGCCGCAAAGCGAACCATTGCATGGCGCTACATTCCACCAGTCGCCCCATTCATGGGAGGAGCCTGGGAACGTATGGTACGCTCAGTGAAGACCGCACTGGCCGCAACGCTACATGAGCGTCACCCTACAGAGGAAGTACTCACCACCTTACTCGCAGAGGTGGAATACACCATCAACAGCCGCCCCCTGACACACGTGTCAGTCAGTGCAGAGGACCCAGAAGCCCTGACCCCGAACCACTTCTTATTGGGAAGCTCGGGACGAGTGCCTCAACCGGGCACATTCGACGAAAAAGACGCCGCATCGAGATCCAGTTGGCGAGCAGCACAGAGGCTCGCCGACCTTTTCTGGAAACGCTGGGTCCAGGAGTACCTCCCGGAGTTGCAACACCGGCGGGAGCCGCATGGAAGAGGACCGAAGATACAAGTCGACGACCTTGTACAGGTCGTCGACCCCAACCTGCCGCGCAATATATGGCCGCGTGGCAGAGTCATAGCGACGTATCCGGGTCCCGACGACATCGTGCGAACAGTGGACGTGCGAACCAAGGGGGGTGTGCTACGACGGCCGGTGAGGAAGCTAGTAGTCCTGCCTCTGCAAATGGAAGATGAACCCGCACCGGAGATAGCTGCGACGCGGTCGCACGGCGGGAGTGATGTGCGGGACGAATAGTTTTAAATAGTGTATAGAAAATAATTCCGAATAGTGTATTGTTATAATATTACTTAGAATAGAACATTTGTGCGTAAGAATTTAGAAAGCGTAAGATGGACAATCGTTTATTGTGATGAAGGATCGTCATGAAATGGTTATACACATCTGGCAAGGCAACAATTATGAAAGGAACGACTATTAACATTTAGCCAAATATCAATGACAAAGATAAACGTCATAAAATGCTCCCTTGCTATAAACTGCAACAGACATGAATAAAATTGTAAGAGAATGTCCCGCATCTGGCTGATTGTAACAACGCCAAAAAGGTTTCATAAAACAATCCCTTGGGACAGTTGCCATAAAACGAACCCTTGTAATAAGCATTATAAACTGGAGACCCTCAGGTTTAGGATGCAGCCCAGGAACGTGCGTAAGACAATGGCTGGTGAAACCCGATGCTCTCGTCGCTTCCCACGGTTTGCGCCCTTGTCGTAGTATAAATAGGCCCCACGCCTGAGCAGCAACACACATTCATCACAGTCTTCGAGGAGTCAACAGTAACAGCTACAGTAACAGCACATTCGTCTTCGCCCTTGAGGAGTCAACAGTAACAGTTATAGCAAGACACATTCGTCTTCACCATTGAGGAGTCAACAACACAGTAAGAAGACACATTCGTCTTCGCCCTTGAGGAGTCAACAGTGACAGCTACAGTAAGGTCACACAGCTACAGCAAGACACATTCGTCTTCGCCATCAAGAAGTACCTATCTCCGACGTCGAGGAGTCAACAGTGACAGCTACAGCATTAATCTTCAACGTTGAAAAGGCAACAGCTACAGTCAAGATCAACAGCAAGATCTCTACAGGATCAACAGTAAGAAGAAGTTATAGTCAAGAATCAACAGTAGTGTAAGGTAACTAGTGACCCCGCTAATATTGTGGAAGAATATACGAAGTAAGTCAACGCACCGAAGTCTCACTTATTACCACCAACCCAGCAACAGAGTGTGCATCAGAACGTGCAGTGTGCAAACGCATACGTCCACTTAATGGTCCTGCATGTCTGTCCCGCACACATATTATCAAACCAAGTGAAGAAATTTTACATGCTTTTTGTAACTGAGATGTGTTAAGTATTTAAAAGCATTTTTCAATGACATAAGTTGCTGTTGTTGTTTTGCTAATAAATATTAATACAGTAGGACCCCGATTATCCGGACCTCAGTTATCTGGATTCGCGATTATCCGGACCACCAACTGTGCCGTGCTTATACTAACATGAATGTGCCCATATGCACCCTCCGCACGTTCATTATGTAAAATTACTTAATAAATGATTTTGATCAAAATATTTCATTTAAACCAAAATGAGCATAAATATACAAGCTGCGCCCCGCGGTTTCACGCACGTAACTAGTATATGTATACAGAAAAACCTTTTCTCATGCCTAACTAATGTATATGCTAAATTTAATTAGAATCGGTTCAGCAGTTTTGAGGAGTTCGAGGACAAACACTGTGACAGGAGAATTTTATATAATTTGTAACTATTTAATAATCTAAATTAAATTTAGTTTCAAGTTATCTATCTTATTGGTACTATACCATGCAGGACACACCAGGATCAGTGCCTTGGTTTGAATGTGCCAGCCTCTCCAGGGAGACATTGGTTGCTGCTCTCAGGTTGCGGGCTGGTCATGTTCCACTGAACAAGTTTTATCATCTCGTGGGATTTAAGTCATCGCCACTGTGTGATGCGTGTCAGGTGCCCGAAGATTTTATTCATGTGTTGGTGGAATGTGACCAGTATCGCGGACTGAGGAGGAGCCTGCTGGCAGGCATTGATCTCTATAATGGTGGAATCACTGTGGTTCTGAGCCGGCCAATGTCCGAAGAGGCCCAGTGTATCTATGGGTTCCTAAAGAGATGTATCAGAGAGAGAAATGATAGAGAGGGGCGGAGAGCGTGAGAGTAAGATTTTAAGATGTTATGTCTGAGATGTGTGGTGTGTGTGATGTTTATGTGTGTGTGGATACACTGGGATTGATCCCATGAGGCTGGCATAGTCACCCTGAGTGCTATGAAGCCTCTAAACACAAGATTAAAAAAAAAAAGTTATCTTTCTTATCATCACAAAAACAATGTATTTTAAAAATATATCTCAAACTTATATTTTGTACACTTATTAAGTACTATAAAAATTTATATAATTTATTATTCTTGTAGAATAATGGAGGTGTCCCACTCGCTGACTCTGAACGAGTCTGCCCTGCAACAGCTACCTGATGACAAGAAGCCTCACTTTATATTTGAATGGCTCCGATTCCTTGATAAAGTTCTTGTGGCTGCACATAAGGTAATTATTGTTGTTAAATACATTTGCTATAGTAATGTTGAGAGAATATTTATAATTAATGTTACCTGTTCTAACTGTGCAGTAATTACTTTCATCTTTTTATGTATGCTAGCAAGCTTAGAATGAATTGTTTGGTGTTGGTTTGAATCGTAAGAAAACATTTTTTTTTTATCATCATCATTATCAACCCTTTTATTGTCCCACTGTTGGGCACAGATCTCCTCTCATACAGAGAAGGATTGAGTGTAATCACCATTCTTGCTCAATGCGGGTTGGCGATTTCAGACTTGAAGTCCAGGTTTCCTCAAGATGTTTTCCTCACCTTCAGTCATTGGTGTCCAAGATATACTTACTATTTTTTTTATAATCTGTTCTAATTAAAAAATGTTATCATAATGTAAAATACTACTTAGAAGATAAAGGTACACTGTATTTTAATTATCCATACTAATATTATAAATGCGAAAGTAACTCTGTCTGTCTGTCTGTCTGTCTGTCTGTCTGTCTGTCTGTCTGTTACGCTTTCCCGCCTAAACCTCTCAACCGATTTTGATGAAATTTGGTACAGACAATCTTTGGACTCTGAGAAAAAACATAGGCTACCTTTTATCCCGGAAAAATTTGATATTCCCGAGGGAAATCTAAAAAGCGCGATATAACCGAACACCACGTAGGCGAAGACGTGGGCGGAAAGCACACAATCTTTAGACCCTGAGAATGGATATAGGCTACCTTTTATCCCGGAAAAATTTGATGTTCCCGAGGGAAATCTAAAAAGCGCGATATAACCGAAATTTACGCGGGCGAAGCCGCGGGCGGAAAGCTAGTAACAAATATACTAGAAGCTGTCAAATTTCTTTATAAGATTTTCAACTTTACAACTAAAGCTTAAGGTTGATTGGTAATATTTGACAGTTTAGGTAGATTGACTTGTTGACATCTTTATGTACGGACGACAGCAGGTCTAGCTACCCCAAACTGTCAGATTTTCCCAATCAACCTTGTTCCTTAATGCTTTAGACTTAAGAGATAAAGTTGAAAATCTAATAAGGAAATCTGACAGATTATAGTAGATTGATGTGTCCATCTGTACAATTATAATATATAGAACTACTATGCCTTTATATTTACTCCACACCACTTATAAATTACTAGCGGCCGCCAGCGACTTCGTTCGCGTGGAGTTGGTTATGCTCCGCTCCTATTGGTCGCAGCGTGATGTTATATAGCCTAAAGCCTTCCTGGATTAATGGACTATCCAACGCAAAAAGAATTTTTCAAATCGGACCCGTAGTTCCTGAGATTAGCGCATTCAAACAAACAAACTCTTCAGCTTTATATATTAGTATTAGTTCACATTTAATTTAATGTCTCGTTATTGTCAATGTCTCATTATTGGACATAGGCCTCTCCTATTGCACGCCATTCTACCCAATTTTCGGCAACTCTCGTCCAGCTGCTAGCAGCAATCCTGCGCAGATTGTCGCTCAGACAAGCCTGAGGAGCGAGAGTGCATGGCAGGCCGTCACCTCCTTCTGCGAAGCAGTGATTCTGGTAAAGGAGGAGGCGGAGCGCTTGAGGGAGCGGGAATCCCAGCGGCCTCACGCCACCAGCCGCCACGTCCTGGTCGGGAGACAACGGCCCTGATTCCCTTGTTCGCAAACAATATTAAATTTAAGTTCAGTGCATCTTTTTCTTTCTATTTCTATAAGAAAAGGATAGAAGATAAAATGTCAGTTTAGACCTGTCAAATTAGTACGCTCCCGACGTAAAGTGGCGTATTTTTAGTCGCCATATTTATAATCGCGTCTAAACTGTCTATGGAGTATCTTAATTTGACATCGTTAAACTAAAATGTTATCTTCTGTCCTTTTCTTAATGAAATGGAAAGAAAAAGATGCACAGAACTTAAAATTGGTTTAGTGTGTGAACAAGAGAATCGGCGCCAACATCGAACTCCCGGCCACCGTAGGCGCGGACCTGCGGGCGGTGAGCAGTGGGCAGCTCGTCGCCTGGTAAGGACCAGCCCCCTAATCGACTAGTTGGGATGATCCAATGGGTGGTCCGAACGATCCCAACTAGTCGCAATCATTTGACAAAAATGTGTTCACCGATTAAGGGGCAGGCCCGAGTTGCCGGCGCGTTGTGTATCACGCGCGCCTCAAAGACATTTCAGCACATCGTGACAGGGTCCACGAAGACTGATGCCTCCTGGGTGTGGGTTGAGGGTTGGTTAAAAAAGAAACCGTGGCCCTGACGCACAGGCAAATGAAGAAACACAGGTGGGTTTTAGTCAGTAAAACTCTAACACGCCCTTCCACTCCGACCAAAGCGGGAGAGGTCATTTGATGATTTCCCATCCCAAACAAAAAAAAAGGGCGTCTTACTTTACCTTTACCAATTCGCGTTCTCCTCTGAAGAACACCTCTACCCCAACGGTCATCGGTTCTATGGCTCATCATCATCATCTCAGCGTTTATCCCGGTTGCATCCGCGGCTTTCGCGTTGGAGCCCGGGGTCCGCTTTCCTGCACATTCTCCTCCATTTCGCACCGTCTTTAGTATCCTGTGGTAGGAGCTTGTTGGCACGCATGTCATCACTTACGACGTCAAGCCAGCATTTCTTTGGTCTACCCCGCTTGTTCCGGCCCGGCGGAGGCGCCATGGCAAGAAATTTGTTACCCACGTAACATTTGCGTAAGACGTGGCCGTACCAGCGTAGGCGACCCTCCTGCAGTTTGTCTGCAATGTCACGGACGCGAAGACTGCCCCGGATGCGGGGAGTTCCTGATGCGGTCTTTCCGCGTAACTCCACACATCCACCGCAGCATATTCATCTCCGTGACACGCAGCTCCTGCTTGTGTCGCTCAAGCACATCATCGGTTCTATGGCTATTCTATAATATTATATAGTTTGCTTTGTTTTTTATTGTATATATAGTTTGCTTATTCTTTGAGCTATATCGATAATTTTTTTTCTTCGCCTCTTATTTGTAGGTTTAATAAGAATATCGAAATAGAAAAATTGTGCCATATTATTCCCAACATATATGCACACCTCATAATCATATACAGTACTTTTAAGGAATACGTTATACTGAAAAATAATAAAAACAAAAATAATTATTGGTCCTGGTAACAAAAATAAATATTGTAATAAAAAAATGGATATTAAAACATGTTTATATAAGATTTTTTTTCCAACAGTCTGACATAAAAAGCTGCCAGCAAAAACTAGTGGCCCAGCTAGTAAACCTCTTACGTGAGAACCTCGGCTGCCCAGCAAGGAGGTTGTTAGCTAGAAACCTGGCCACTTTATTCTCTGTTGGGGACACCTTCCTTCTCTTTGATACTGTGAACAAGTGTAATGACATCATCAAGGTCAAAGATGATTCGCCTTCGTATTTGCCAACGAGACTGTGAGTATGACTTTTTGTTTATAAGTATATATTTTATTCATACTAAGAGTTTCATAGTATTTTTCTATAAAATGTACTCAAACACAGGTAGGTTATAATCGGTAAAATTTTGACATACCCTTCCTCTCCGTCCAGAGCGCAGAAGTCGATGAGATTTCACGAAAAAAGATGCAAATTAAAAAAAAAAAAACAAATCGGGACATCTTGAAATGATTGATTGTAAAGTATTAGATAAGAAAAAATTAGCATAATTCAACCAGCATTCTAATTTCGAAATGATTCCAACTGATAGTAATAGCGTGTATTTATTTATTTATTTAAACTTTCGCACAAAGAAAATGTACAGAGGCGGACTTAATACCTTAGGCATTCTCTACCAGTCAACCTCGGGTGGTGAAGAGACTAGATGGCAGGTGCTTTAGTTACGGTACAATGGACAGGAAAAGAAAAACTCATAATACTATCTAAACAAATACTTAAATAAGCTATATACATATACAAACTATTACTATATATATACTTATAATATATACAAAAATAAAACTTGTAAGAGAGGTGTTGAGATGACCCTACCCTAACCATTATTACTATCAATTGGAATCATTTCGAAGCATACTGCTAATATCCATCCATACCAAAGACATTAAAATTATATTTACAATAGACAGGACATCAAGAACAAAATCGTAATTCAATACTTCTGGCAAACTGGTCAAAAGTCGCTCAGTGTAGTCTGCGCGTCAAGACGTAATTTGTGTCCACCAAAAATAAATATTTTCTAAGGAAATATGTTATGTTGCGCTTTGTATTACTGTACATCTTGTTATGGTAAAACGACTGGACCTAACTTCAAAATCTTTTTCTATGAATTATTTATATTTCGTCTGTATTTCAAATTTAAATAAATTCTTAAATTGTTCTAGAAACTTTTCCATTATTGTAATAAGCGCCCTCTATTGTTGAGTAGTTTTACTATTTTCTTGTAGAGATGTAGTAATGTTGTTTATCGATTTAGTTATCGATAATATATATTAAGTTGAAACATTTTGTTATATTTTATTGACATTTCAAATATAGCTAAATAAACTTAAAATATTGATATATTTCTAGTGTATTTATTATTACCTAACTCTATTTAAACAAAATCATGTCATATTAATAAACAAAATTGAATGAACAATTACTATTCATTTACCTAGGTTTTTGTTATTTTAGGTTTCCGAATAAAAATAATGTTGTAGGGGAAAAGTGGATACGATTTGTCCAGATAGACCGTAGAGAAGAAAATTGGCTTCCGTCTGCTTCGTCAAAATTATGCTCAATGCATTTTAAAAGAGAAGACATCTACTTTAGAAAGACTTGTCGATCAAATTAAAAAAAAAAAAATCGTTACCTTGTATTAGAAATGAAACAGTAAGTTATTAATTTGTCTTTTCCACTTAACCGTAAAAATTGGGATATAATTTACTGTTAAGTGGATAAGTACATAAATTATATAACTTATTTATAATGAAATATATTCATAAAATATGTAGGTACGTATACAATATGTCAAGAAAACCCTGTCCGACCCGTAAGGATAATAAAGGTTAGGTAAACACATGACCAAATAACATAATATGAAATTTTACATAATCATCATAGTAACAATACTAGTGAATTTTGAAATAATCTTTTTTTTCCCGCGAATTAATTCCAACTTCCCCAAAATTTGGTACTTTTTAAAAAGTGACAACATTATTTTTGACGGTATAATTCTGAGCGAATAGCGATGCGACCGCGTGCCCTGCCCCCCTTCGCCCGCGCCTGTATGGCCTACCGCACATTTTTTAAGTTACCTCTTTTTGCGAAATAATACTTATTTTTTTAGGGGGATTTTTTTTTTAAGTTTTGGCCGGCTTTGTACGCATTAGTAGAATCAGTTATCGATACCTAACAGTACCTTCACGGATCGGACAGGGTTTTCTTTACATATTGTATGTAGTACAAAGATTGCGAGCTACTTTGTGATTTTTAGGATTCCGTACCTAAAAGGTAAAACGAACCCTATTCATGAGACTTCACTGTTCGTCTGTCCGTCTGTCACCAGGCTGTATCTCATAAACCGTAATAGCGAGACAGTTGAAATTTCCAGAGATTGTGTTAGTATTTCTGTTGCCGCTGTAACAACAAGTACTAAGAATAAAAATAATAAAATATTGAAGGGTCCCTTAAATATTTTATTATTTAATGGGGGCCCATACAACAAACATGATTTTTTGCCGTTTTTGCTCCATATTAATAACGGAAACAGATAGACGCTTAAAATGTTCACAGAATATTTGGTTATATATTCAAATTACAAATAAATAATGAAAATAAAATAAATACTGAAGGCGGGCTCCCATACAATAACGGTCTTGCTCCAGCAGACTACCATTTTTGTCGTGATTTGGACAATTATCTACGTGATAAGAAGTTTTCTTCCCAGGAGGCAGTTCTGCTTTCACACAGTTTGTGTAGTCTAGATCCGATCAGAGTTCTACCGCAAAGGTATAAACGACCTTCCTATATATTGATTATAAATGAATTAGTTAAAAATTAAAAAATAAACAATTATTTACATTTTCAGTACTAATCGATAATTTTAACCTTTAACGCCTTAACCTACCTTTAACCTTTACCTTTAACGTTATATAATTCTTTTAATATTAAAAGAATTATATAAATAAGAAACTTGTAAACTCAAAATTACCTATAATTTTTCTGCTTCTTACAATTTTTTTGTTTTTGTTTCAAGCTATCATAATGCGAAAAAACATCGTCGTAGTAACTTATTTGAATATTATCGATAACTTTATATCGAATTGATACAAACCCTACCACAGTTTTTTACATTGCCATTTAAAAATATTTGCAAACAAACGTGTAAAAAGCATAATTTTGCTAAAAATTAAATGCAAACGAAAATTGCAAAACAAAATGCGCTTTATGGCGTAAAAAGTCTATTACACTCAAAAATCGCAATAAACTGATTGTTATAATAATTCGTAATCATAACACATCTAAAATGCCAATAGACGGTGTCACGGAAAATTAATAGTAGCGAATAAAATTCTAAAACAGTTTTTGATGTTTGTACAAGACAAGTTTCACTTAATTTGTTTACTTTTCAATATTTATTTACCCGATTTGAACTATACTAGGGTATTAAATCGGATCTGGCAACATAGACCACACTGGACATCTACCGGGCAATAGCTGAATACATTTTATATAAACTTTTTTCGTTTTTACTATGTGATGTATCCAATTGTCGATCTAATTTTGCTACATTGTACTAGATGGCGGAACTGAGCCATGGGATCACAGTTTTTCTAAGCGATTTTGAAACATGCCCGCTCTATTTTTCTTAAATCTCTTTGATCCATACTATACTATACTAATATTATAAATGCGAAAGTAACTGTCTGTCTGTCTGTCTGTTACGCTTTCCCGCTTAAACCTCTCAACCGATTTTGATGAAATTTGGCACAGACAATCTTTAGACCCTGAGAAAGAACATAGGCTACCTTTTATCCCGGAAAAAAATTATGTTCCCGAGGGAAAACTAAAAAGCGCGATATAACCGAACTCCACGCGGGCGAAGCCGCGGGCGGAAAGCTAGTTGCTCTATATCTTTGTAAATTTGTCCACTCAACAACGTAAAAAACGCAATGATTGTTGTTGAACTGTCAAAATGAAACCCATTGCTACTGATAGTGTGTCATGTAATTAGCCTGCTTGTTTGATTTCCTCACAAAACTAATGTTTGTATGACTTATAAATTTACTCTCCATATTGTTTTTGGAGGCAGCAAAATTCTAGACTAAAAACTAAAACAACTTATTTTATATTCATCACAGCGAAACTGCTCGAAGCATAAAATCCCCATATTGAGTTCAGTTAATGTCACCCCTCACACAATTTAAGGTCCCATGGGACTTGCCTAATTGTCCCATAGTTCATAGTTTACAAAGCATTTCTAAATGCCAAGACAAAAGGTTAGACATACATTAGCAAAACAGCGTTATACAATCTCAATAGGTTGGAATAGCGTAAGTACTAACTGTACGAAGTGTGTCAGTAATAAAAATAGGTACTTTGTGCAAAATGTTTGCTTAAGCGCTCATTATAGCCGCAACGGGTCGCAAGAAAATGCGATGCGGCCTGCCCGTAATGTAGGACAAAAGTGATAAGGAGCATTTTTGCAATGCGTTTCGTTGAAATGTACTGTATAAAGGGTGTATCTGACATCGACGCACAAACGAGTACCACAGATCCAGTAAATGATTCTGAATCCCCCAGTGGTGGAATTTTTCGTCGGCTTTTTCCAGATTAAAAAAAAGTGCAGTTTTATTCACTTTATACCGTTCATAATTGATGTACCCAATACGATTTTAAAGTAAGTTTTTGTGTAATTCGCTAATTACACAAAAACCGCAATGTGAACAAAACTCGAAAATTATCATATCAGCTGATTTACTAGAGTTCACTTTAGAGGCCAACGTCATAACTTCAATCACGCGCGGCGGCATGCTTGCAACGTTCAAAGGCCGAGCCGACACTTTTATTAAACATTGTGATTTCGTAACCGCTCATTAACGACATGAATGACTATCATAATTTTATTAGTGGCATGCGGTCTAGCCTTTTCGCGAAGTTTGCGTTATGATGTCAGATACACCCTGTATAATATTCTAGACAACTCTCAAATTGCAAAACGGTATACATATTCTTAAATGTAACTTTATTAGGATAATCCTTTTTAGTCTGTTTGCCTTATTAGATTTCATAGCATTGTTTACTTCTGTAAAAAGTTGCTAATACATAGTGAGCGGGTCTGAGAACGGGAGCGAACATGATGCATAGTGACATGTAACACATCAGCGTTTTCTCCTAGGCACTAGGAATGGTCCTAGTGCTTTTACTGGAGATACAGTCCCGGTTTTGGGGACTGTGTTTTGTAATTTTGACGTTTGATAATTGCTGATACTCTGCCTAGTTTATTATGAAGACGCTGAGTACATGTAAGTATTTCTTTCTTTACAGGGCTGCCATATGTTGCTTGGGCAGTATGTACGAGAAACTCGGCAGAATGATGGGGAGATCTTATGAAGAGACTGTGTCAACCCTAGTCAAGTCCTTGAAGAACGCTGAGTCGCAAACACGGCTCGAGATTATGAATACTCTTGAAAAGGTAATTTTGTTAACCTAGGTTTTATAAAGACGCCCAGGAGACTCTGTGGCTGGCCATCATCGACTCTAAGTCGCGGGCCAGGGAAGAGCTGCTGGGGTCCCTAGATCGGGACCCGTGGAGGCGCCCCTACCGTTGGGTACGGGGCAAGTTGCATCCCTGGGCGCCCCCACTGGTGCAAAGTATGCAACCCCAGCTGCTAGAGGCGGTGGTATCCACCCTCTTCCCTGAGCGGGCGGGACATGTTCCCCCGGCGATGGTTTCACCCTCAGCCACAGACTCTCCAGAAGAGGAGGGCACCGATGTCCCCGAGGTGACGCAAGCAGAGACGGGAGCGGCCGTGTCGCGGCTCCGGGCCAAGAATAAAGCGCCCGGACCCGACGGAGTTCCTGGCCGAGCTCTCGTCCTGGCTCTGAAGGAGCTAGAGCCCCAGCTGAGGGGGCTCTTCACGGCATGCTTCGGCCAGGGTCAGTTTCCCAGTGTGTGGAAGGAGGGGAAGCTGGTCCTGCTCAGGAAGGAGGGGCGCCCCGCGGACTCGCAGTCCGCGTATCGGCCCATAGTGCTGCTCGACGAGGCGGGCAAACTTTTTGAGCATATAATCGCAGATCGCCTCGTCGGCCACTTGTGCGGAGACGGGCCGAACCTGGACGACAACCAGTTCGGTTTTCGTCGGGGGCGCTCCACCATAGACGCAATCATGCGCGTGAGAGCCCTGGCGGAGGATACGGTATCCCGGGGTGGGGTGGTGTTGGCGGTGTCTTTAGACATTTCCAACGCCTTCAACACCCTACCCTGGAGCTGTATTATGGAGGCCCTGAAATACCATCGGGTGCCTCCCTACCTTCGCCGCATAGTAGGGGCTTATCTAGAGGATAGATGCGTCATCTATCGGGGACGTGACGGTGCCGGTCGGCACCAAATGTCGTGCGGTGTTCCACAGGGATCGGTCTTGGGACCACTCCTGTGGAACATCGGCTACGACTGGGTGCTGAGAGGCGAGCTTCCGTCGGGCGCCGACTTGACGTGTTATGCGGACGACACGCTTGTCACTGCCCGAGGGAGCTCGCACAGGGAAGCGACGTTGATAGCCACGGCTGCGGTGTCACAGGTGGTGACCCGCATCCGGCGCCTGGGCCTGGAGGTGGCCCTTGACAAGTCGGAGGCCATGGTATTCCATGGCCCCCGGCGTGCGCCGGCGCCGGGATCACATATCGTGGTCAGTGGTGCCCGGATAGCTGTCGAGTCCACTATGAAGTATCTGGGATTGGTGCTCGACAGCCGATGGGAATTCGGACCCCACTTCCGGCGGCTGGCGCCCAAGCTGATGGGTGCAGCAGGCGCGCTGTCAACGTTGCTTCCCAACATGGGGGGCCCGAGCGCCGCCTGTAGGCGGTTATACGTGGGAATCGTGCGGTCCATGGCCCTGTATGGGGCCCCTGTATGGGCGATGGACCTGACGGCCGGAACACTCGCCATTCTGCGCAAGCCGCAGAGGGCGATGGCCGTCAGGGTCGTCCGCGGGTGTCGCACGATTTCCTACGAGGCGGCTTGCGTCCTGGCCGGATCCCCGCCCTGGGACCTAGAGGCGAAAGTACTCGCGTCATTGTACCGATGGCGCGAGGAAGAGCGGACACGAGGCTCCAGTCCGGCGCAGCGGCAGATCGAGCTGCGCCGAGGGGAGCTCCGTCAGGTCCTGGTGGCGGACTGGCGGCAGAGGCTTATGCGCCCTACCACCAGCCTCGCTACCGTCGAGGCGATCCGGCCAGTACTCGACGACTGGCTCGGGAGAAGGCACGGCTCCCTGTCGTTCAGGGTGACTCAGGTGCTGTCTGGGCACGGCTGCTTCGGCAAGTACCTGTGTCGCCTAGGCAGGGAGCCGGACGCTCGGTGCCACCACTGCGTCCAATGCGGGGAGGACACGGCGCAGCACACGCTCTCCGAGTGTATAGCTTGGGAGGAGCAGCGCCGTGTCCTCACAAATGAAGTAGGAGGCGACCTGACGCTGCCGGCAGTAGTGCGGAGGATGGCCGGCAGCGCAGAGTCGTGGGACGCGGTGGTGTCCTTCTGCGAGGACGTGATGTCGCAGAAGGAAGCTGCGGAACGGGAGAGGGAGATCTCAACTCCCTTCCCGGGCCGCAGAAGACGCACCGGGCGCCGAAGAAGGGCGGATAACGCCCTCTTCCGCCCCCCATGAATGGGTCCAGGGGCGAGGGACATGGGGAAGTCCCCGCCCCCTATTCGATGGACCCCGAGGCGGAGGCGCGCGCGAGTGTCAGCGCGCGCCTCTGAGGCGATGCACGGGGTAGCTTAACACCCCACTACCCCGTGCCGGAGACGAGGCCCGGGCAGACCGGGCCAGCACGAGAGTGTGGGGCTGCGGAAGAATTTAGACTCCCGCGGCCCTACGCGCGCTCGTGATAGAAGAGACAAAAAAAAAAAAGGTTTTATAAAGACATGTTTTCTACAAACCGGTTGTTGAATATCTCCTCTGATTTTTGTGTTTATCTGCGGTGAACGGTGCCAAAAACTTTAAGAAAACGGAACGCGGCCATAATGGGACCGCGTCCTTCCGCCGATCGCTAAACGACGTGGCGACCGCACTTCCTTTCGAACTGGCAAGCTAGCGAGTCATGGCCACGATCTTTTAACGGTCACAAAATTTAATAAGTTTTAAGTATTTAAAGTAACACCCGGGGGATTAGGCCTCAAAAATCAAAATTAATAAAGTTAGAGAGTCTGCCAGTGATTTGTGTCTACGTGCGCCTATCGTGATCTGGTCTGGTGGTTTACGAAGTCCGCATCTGAAGGTTGGAGGAAAGTGGTTTGCCGATTTTAGCACCTTAATCAGAGAGATATACCCCGTAGGCATCATTTTATCACATCATCATCATCATCTCAGCGTTAATCCCAGTCCCATCCGAAGCTTTTCAGCTTTGGAGTCTGGGGTCCGCTTTACCAGTCTAACTGCTGATTTTGGCTAAACTTCGATATTTTCCGTGAAACGACTGCTGTCTGACCTTCACAACCCGAAGGCGATATCGAAGCATTGCAGTTAGGCCAATTGTTGGACTTTTGAGAGCTCCAACAACCCGTAACGACTGCCACTAAATGTTCGTGTGGTAACAGGGACCAACGGCTTAACGTGCTTTCCGAGGCACGACCAGACCAGTGCAAATATTCATTTTCATGCATACAAATATTTTCACTGCGCGGGGATCGGACCCGCGCCTCCTTCACGCCCGCGTTCGCTACCGCTACGCCACAGAGACTGTCATTATTCTATCACATATGTATTTATAATTTCTAATATGTTGCTGTCCTAAATACAATCCACTTGAATCTTGTTTATACTCGTGCTCGTACTTCGTGGTAGGCACGTTGCCGCCACACCGGTATTATATTATTGTTCTCTGTCAGATCTGCGTGGGTATGGGCACGGCTGCTCCGGCGGCAGTGCGCGAGGTGTCGCGTGCGGCTCGCGCCGCGCTCGTGTCGGAGCGTGCGACGGCCGTTCGTGCGGCTGCCGCACACACGCTGCGGCATCTATTGCCGTTGATGCGGTTGACGCCAGCGGATTTAGATGCTATTGCTGCGGCCTGCTTGAGAGCTGCACATTCCAGTGATTATTCTTTAAGGTGAGAATGTTGATGGATTTTGTTTTTGCATTATCCGCCCCGCACAGTAATTACGTAATGGGTACGTCAATCTGAAAATTTTGTCTGCTCGTAGTAGAACGTACCAAACAAAAACATTTTGACTGTTCAACAAAAGCCGCAATGGCTTTTGTTGAACAGTCAAAATGTAAGCCATTTCTACTTTTTGAGCTAAGCTCCTTAGTTCACGTTATATTCTATGTGTTCTAAAGTGTCGTCAGGATGCTTATATTACGTAACAAAAAAGTGACGCTCAAAATGTTACACTTTTACCTGCCTAGCTCTCATTCGCGAATAGTGAAAGATCCAAAGAACCTTCATTCAGAACGCATGTCGCACGACACCAGATTGTTTTGGAGCTTGTTCTGATCCCCGAGATTCGGAACTCTTTTTAAAAGGGTCTTTTTTACTAAACTTATTCAATTTAAACATTGTTCTGTTAAAATATGCGATGCTCAAGCAATTTCTATGATATGGTTTTAGTGAAGTTCTGAATAGTTGAATAACCGAAGTGGAGTATCATACGAATAACTATAAGTTTTTATTTTTTATTCCAATAGATGCGCCATTGCGGATTTGCTTGGAGCGTTGATAGCGATAACTCAGGCCGGCGAAGTTACAAATCTGAATTCCAAATTGAAAGTTGGAGCTCAGTCAGGTACCCTGATTATTGCAGCTTATTTTTATTTATAACTGGTATAACGCACATAGTAACTTTAAAAGACCTAAGGCATTTTGAGTTTTTTTAAACATACACCAATGGCCGATGGGGCAGAAAGACTCTTTAATGGAGACCACGACGACTAGGTGGTCGGATGACCTGACTAAAATCGCAGAGAAGAGTTGGATTCAGGCCGCGTCCAACCGTTCTTTATGGACATCTTGGGGGAAGCCTATGTCTAGCAGTGGACTTCATGTGGCTGTGTGTCCACCATATGTTAAAGGAGAAGTAAGTCCCAAATGAATTAAGATAAATGCAGGAGAATAATGTTGATGGGTTCCCACCATAACATTTCCATTTTGACCTGCAGTCCAACAAAAGAAAGACCCGCCGAAGAACGTCGTATCACTAGACGAGGCACTAAACTTGTTGATGGGCGCGTTCCTCCGCGGTGGCACGTCCTTCCTGAAGGGAGAGATCATCAAGTCCAGCTCTGGAGTTAACCGAGAAGTGCGCGTTTGTGTTACACATGTGAGTATTCATCATGTACCTTTCCTATGGGATAGTTGGATGGTTATATGGCAATCTTGGAAAATAGATAGTTGGTTGAGTACAAAAAAGGGCTTAAGAACAGAATCTTAAGAAGAGGTGATTGTTCATATTGCAGGTTGTTCCACCCTTTTTCTTATTATCTCCTACTATACAGGATATATTGTTCAACAGTGCGCAAAGTGTAACCACGGATCTAGTACATGATTCTGATTCAATCAAAAATTTGAAAAGGTAATGAATTTGGTTGGTTATAAAAAAAAACTATGCTTTATATAACTTTTTTTGAGTGACCTCTCCCGCTCTGGGTGGAGCGGAAGGGCGTGTCAGACTTTTACTGACCAAACAACCACCCGTGCTCCTGCACTCAGGCATCGGTCTTCGTAGACTTCGTCACGATGTGCTGACATCTCTTTGAGGCGTGGAACACAAACGCCGACGACCCGGGCCCTTACCAATCAAACCTACTTGACTTTAATGTATGGGTTCGTTGAAATTTCAATCGCTTTTGCTATATTGGCCTCATTGAGAATGTCAGCTCAGTCGTTTATATGACACACGGCTATGACCAGGTTTTTGAATATTAACCCTGTATGTGTGGTTGTTTCCCTCCCCTTAAATAAATAAATAATAAAATCGTAAATTATTGTGAGCGTGTAATTATTCCTCAGGCATATGTGGTGTTCGTACAAAATATGGGAGGAGTATGGTTGGAACGCAACATGACTACATTCCTGAATCACGTGTTGGACTTGGTGGCTAACCCCAAGGCTGCTAGTTCACATGTCGACGCTGTTTATTCTAGGTAAGACATACAAGAAATCTATACTAATATACAGTATGTTAAATAACAGAGGGCGTTCCCTTAAACTCGTTAATATATATCATTAATAGATTAAAATAAAAATATCAGCATAGAAAAATAAGCATAAAATAATCGGAATAAAAAGAAATTATAATTCAAAATAAATTTGAAACCTCCTGTTTTAAATCAAAATAGTAGCGCGGAATAGTATCTACCTAACGTTGCATTGCCCAACACACATCAACCAACACACATCAATCAATTAGATCTTAGATCGCCGCCGCATACGCGGCTCGTCATTCATAAATAAATTGCGACGTTGCCGTCTTTCATGTTGCGTGTACAGTGTGTTTCTTTTACATGTCAATTTAAAATTTTTATTGAATATTTACAAATTGTAAAAATTTTAAAACATTTTGTTTTCGAATGGCAATATTTTTTTTAGCATGTACAATCAGCTGTAGAAGTCCATTCCCACCTTAAATACTACTGTCGCCTGCGCTAAACCGGCCACGCACGCTAACGCATTATTTTTTTTATCGCAGTCTTCGTCTTTCTTTAAAGTAATGCAAAATTTCGTTACTTCATTTGAAGTTAAGTTAGCGGCCGCACTTAACAATGGTCTATCATAAGCGAGCGATTGTGGGTTCGATCCTTAGTAATGGAAAATCTTTTTGTTGTTTCATATAATTTAAAATTATGATAACTGATTTGTATTTTAAAGTAAAAATGTTTGCAAATAATATTTAAACGAATAGGAAAATTTACTGAATATTTATACCAAAATAGGTTTTTATTATATGTTTTAGTTTACTATAGATGTAATATAATAAAAAATATAAAAAAATAAAACAATAAGCATATTATAATGCAATATATTATAAGGTTATATATTATTCGGTATAGATATACTACTAATAAATGAATCAAACGTTGAAATGGCAGTAGGTATTGTAATATTTTATATAAAAGTAATCCTTGACAAACTTATGATATTATTATGTTAAAAAAGTATAAAAAACATTTTTGGTTTTTAGATATGAAAGTTAGTGTTATATTTTATCATTAAAGAGGTTATAGCTTAATTATTCATTTTCTTAAAGAAAAGAGGATTGAAGCTTAACCTGAATATTATTACAATCATAAAATAATCTATACTTAGAACACAAAACAGTGCTTATTACATTTACAATTTTTTTGCGTGTATAGCATGCTAGTGCTGCCAT
The DNA here is from genome assembly GCA_017933935.1 of Sesamia nonagrioides. Taxonomy (NCBI): domain Eukaryota; kingdom Metazoa; phylum Arthropoda; class Insecta; order Lepidoptera; family Noctuidae; genus Sesamia; species Sesamia nonagrioides. Next base: position 320,704 of record JADWQK010001767.1, read on the forward strand.
CCTGCAGTGCCTTTTTTCGGACTTTGAAGGCATGAGATTATAATCTTCAAGCGCTTTCTTAGTTCAAAAGTAAACGAACTTATTTCTTATCGAATTCCGAAATTATTGTTTTTATAATTCACCAAAAGTAATTTGTATTGAAATTGCAAAAGGCGACATCTGTTAGCCATTAAGCCAACCGAACACATTACTCTCACTTAGCTAAATTACTTTACGAGTTGGTTTAGAGTCTGTTATTAAGATATATAATGGTATATATTTAAAACACTCTGTAGGACACTTAAGCCGGTTTCATATTATGATATTTGAGATATATTGCTGCATATGCCTGCATATTGATTAAAAAAGTAAAACTAATAATACGAACTCGTAAACTATATGTTCACCAACCAACAACAGCTAAGTAATATTATTTGAGTTATTGTAGTTAATAATAGTTATTGCAGGTAGTGGAATATTTTTTGTTCGGTTTGTTTCAAATCTACCGTCATCTTTTTATAATGACTCTAATATAGAGAAAATCTTAAAATAAAGTATCATCGTTAAGTTGCGGATCGGTATTTTTACATATTTTTGTTGTCAGCATTCATAACTTACCAATAAACATTTCAAAAATATTTTGTAAGTTATTAGATTTGAACTCGAACCACCTTGAACGCCTATCAAGGCGAGAACCGCTAGGCTATTTAAACACTTACTGTGAATGTTGAAATTAGTAAGTAGTACCTAACAATCATAAGCGGGCAGCAAGTTGTCAAAGTGTATGAGTGTGTATCAAACTTTATTATAGAAGAAGGTCGTAACTACAACTAGTATTGCTTGGCCATAGTTTTGTGAGATTGTAACTCGACTTTTGGTCTTGACTGTATGTATGCTATACTATTTCGGGTTAACGGGAACGCCCTCTGTTAGTTAACATACTGTATAAAGCTGAAGAGTTTGTTTGTATGTTTGTTTCTTTGTTTGTGCGCGCTAATCTCAGAAACTACTGGTCTGATTTGAAAAATCTTCTTTTTGCGTTGGATAGCCCATTAATCCAGGAAGGCTTTAGGATATATAACATCACGCAGCGAGCAATAGGAGCGGAGCATAATTAATTCCACGCGAACGAAGTCGCTGGCGGCTGCTAGTATTTAATAATATTAATTATTCAAAATTACTCAAATAACAAATTAATATAGTTAGTCTTAAATGTAATTCATAAATCTAAGTCTTATGTGCCTGAATTAGGAAATCTTGTGTTTCAAGCGTCATTACAGCTCTTATAGCTGGGGGGTGATCCTGCTAAATAAAACAGTCGAAGTTCAACTCTGGTTCGTATCTGATCCAGTTAAAGTTACGGTTTAGTTTCGATCACATTTCGTATCGCGCTAAAGTTTTAACTGCGGTTGAAGTAAAATCAATGTAGGTATGAGTGATACATTTCATCAGATATAATAATTAAAACTAAAACAATTATAAGTAAATTATCGTTTAGACGTAAGTTTGACATGGCATAGAAAAAGTTAGCTTTGTTTCAATTTTTTTTTGTCTTTTTTCAACTTTGTTTCAACAACATTTGACAGCGGTTACGTTCCAATTGCGATCCAGTTATCGTTAAACCGTTAGCGCGATACGAAACATAACAAAAGTCTGGTTTGGTTGCGATCCAATTCTGTTTTGGTTGAATTATTTTAGCGCGATTGCCCCCCCCCCCCCCTTTTTTTGTTGGGATGGGAAATCATCAAATGACTTCTCCCGCTCTGGGCAGAGCGGAAGGGCGTGTCAGACTTTTACTGACTAAAACCCACCCGTGTTTCTTCACTTGCCTGTGCGACGGCCAGGGCCACGGTTTCTTGTTTAACCAACCCGCAACCCTGACCCAGGAGGCATCGGTCTTGGTGGACCCCGTCACGACGTGCTGACATCTCTTTGAGGCGCGCGTGAAACAAGACGCGCCGTCGACTTGGGCCTGGTCCTTACCGAGCGACGAGCTACCCACTGCTCACCGCCCGCAGGCCCGCGCCTACGGTGGCTGGGAGTTTAGTGTCATCTCCCGACCAGGGCGTCTCCTGCGGCGGCTAGTGGCGTGAGGTCGCTGGGATTCCCGTTGCCTCACGCGCTCCGCCTCCTCCTTTGCCAGCATCACTGCTTCGCAGAAGGAGGTGACGGCCTGCCATGCACTCTCGCTCCGGACCATGGCCTGAACCAGGGTCGGACGCGAGAGATCGCCGCCGATCGCCGCTACGAGGACACGGCGGTGCTCTACCCATGCCGGGCAGACCTCCACCGTATGCTCCACCGTGTCCTCAGGGCGATCCACACAATGGTGACACCCTGGCGTTTCCTCCCGCCTTATACGGAACAGGAACCTCCCGAAACAACCGTGTCCGGTGAGGACCTGCGTCAGGCGGAAGGTGAGGGCGCCGTGGCGCCTCTCTAGCCACTCCTCAAAGAGGGGACTTACCGCTGTAATGACAGTCTAAAATAATCAATACATAGTATAAAACAAAGTCGCTTTCGCTGTATGTCCGTATGTATGCTTAGATCTTTAAAACTACGCAACGGATTTTGACGCGGTTTTTAATAGATAGAGTGATTCTTAAGGAAGGTTTAGACTACCTTTTATCCCGGAAAAAAATTGATATTCCCGAGGGAAATCAAAAAGCGCGATATAACCGAACTCTACGCGGGCGAAGCCGCGGGCGGAAAGCTAGTTAATAAATAAACAACATTAACAAACAAATTAGGTATTAATACAGTCACTTCAGCACAATATTAGTAAATTCTCTGTATCTTTGTAGGACATTTTCTAAAGAGTATCCCTCAGAATTTTTTTACAGTATGTGTAATTTAAGAAGTAGAAGTTTGCTTTCGCCTTAGTCTATTATAGAGGAGAGGACCGAGGAATAGGTAAAATTTTGATACAAAAGCATAATTTCTAGTATATTTTAATATCTTAATTTGACAGGATTAAACTAAAATGTTATCTTTTATCCTTTTCTAAATGAAATAAAATGAAAAAGATGCATTTAGCTTAAAATTAGTTTAGCTTGTTAGCAAGAGAATTGGCGCCAATATTAGGTTAGCACAAAAAACAGTAACAGGTACAGTACAGGACAGGAAAGTGAAATCAGGAACAAGTAATCACTCGGAGAGAATTTACTAAAGACTGAACATGTTTTAGTGATTTACAAAGAAGTTATCACAAATATTTTTTTTAGTTTAGGAACACTGGTGGAGAATAAATAGAGTCGGTGGTCGGCCATAATATCGGCTGCCGGCAGAAGTTACCAATCACCAGACAAAGTCTTGCGGCCAAGCGATTCGTCGTGTTCCGGCATGATGTCTGGTGAAGCCGCACGGAGGACGGGTCCACGCAGTTGTGTTGCAACGTGTGCCGTGTGGTACGATGCGCGAAGTGTTGCTGTGTCAGGAGCTTGTCGTGGAGGGTCTCTAGATCAATCTCCCTCTGGTGCAGCATGGTCCCGTTGTCATGCCCATTGGTCGCGTTGTTGGGTTCAACATTGCATCACCTCGCTCAATTGCCGTCTTCCTTCCTATTCACAAAATTTTGAGTAAATAGGTTCTTAATAAACTAGCGCGCTTTACCATCGACGATTGCATCACTGCTTACCATCAGGCTGGAATACAGTCGGATATTTTATTTAATAAACCTTCCTTTCCAGAAAATGTATCAACTTTATACTACGCAACACTCTTGGCAAGATGCTCGGCGAGAAAGCGCAGGCGTCGGCGTGTCGCGAGATCATACAGATCGTTATCAAGCAGATGAACAGCATCGACTTCAACCCGGAAAACGCTAAGGATTGCAACCAAGTACGTTAAATTAGCCAAAGTCGCCACGGGTTGAAATTTTAAAATTCAAAAAACAATTCTAAATTCCATTTCCATGAAGTTAAATATGATATCGTTTTCAGGAAACACTCTTCAGTCAGCATTTACTAGTATGTGCCTTGATGGAAGCAGGTGAACTGGCCCTACAGCTGGGTACTTCAGTGCAGAACCTCGTGTCTGATACATCGCTGAACATGCTGGATGCTATCTGTACCGTGAGTATTCATGAAGGGTTAGTCTTTATGTAAAGTGTCAAAAATAAACTTGCTTTTGTACTTGTATTGGTTATTGATGTTTTTGACGTGACAACGTCTTATAATTCGACGGAGCCGGCTGCACGCACGAAAACACATGACTCATGCGGCGTTACCTCGCGTTCCATTTAAGGCTTGAAGTGCAAGCGAGAGCGCGGAACTAGCGATAAAGAGGCACAATCGGCCTCCGCGTTCGGGAGCGTTCGACATCTGTCACTCTCCTACTCGAGTGGGCGATGCGTCCGTGTGGACAGCTGCTATACAATAATACATTTACATGTTTTTCTCAAGTATGAAGTGCAGTGAGAAGTGAATGTGGTGTCAATTGTTTATAGCAACGATAATTGCGGTGATAAAGGTTTGAAAAATGCAAACATTCCATCAGTATTTTCTTATGACCTTGTCACGTTCAATTATCGTCAGTGAACCGACTTTAAAGACAAACAATTTTTTTATATCAAGAACAGACTAAGGTCCGTATTCCAAAAGGAAACTCAAGCATTGATCTCTGTTTAAACATTACTTAAAACTAGTTTCAACCAATCAAAAGGCTTCACGCGAGACTTAAGTACAGCTCGAGTTTTTAGTGACGTTCTGTAATACAAACTTAAGTGTAGTCCATCTGAGTACAGTATTTTTTTACTTCTGCAAAAATAATTAATTTACATTCTTGTAGTAATCTGTGTTACCAAAGCCCGAATTTAAAGCATATTTTAGTGTTTAAGCGCACTAATAAGTTAAATTATACAAAAGTGAAAGCAGAGGGCACCACAAGCGCATACAGCAAACAAACCACCATATTGCACAATCCGTGTGGCTAACATGAGTTTTCATTACGAGACTCGATCGTCGATATCGACCGCATTTGGCGCTCTCATTGGTTGAGAGTTCTTACAACCTTGAAGCGGGCCAATCGATGAGTCAAACGCGGTCGATATCGAAGATCGACTCTCGTAATGTAAACTCATGGTAGCCACACCGTATCCTTGTCGTACTAATTATAGATAATAGACATACATAATCAGCCTATAATGTTTTCACTCCTGGTACTCAGGCCTCTTCTCGGTGAGAGGGGATGTGTCGTAGTCTGCGAGGACACAGTGCAGGTTGGTAAATGTCACATGCCTTCGAAGTTTTGCCTCTAAGACATGCTGGTTTCTTCTCGATGTTTTCCAACACCGTTATGAGTGCAGAGATATAAAAATGCAAGCATCGGTGGTTCTACTACTCTATTCAGCCATTAAAAACAATACTTACTGTATGCGCTAGTGCTGCACTCTGGTGGACGAATATTGCAGTATTATCTCCTATTGACGAACATGTCTGACTTCATCCCTAGGTACTGGAACACCCGTGTGTAGCAGCTCGCCTGGCAGCCGCGTGGTGCATCCGCTGCGTGTGCGTGGCGCTACCGTCGCAGATCACGCCGCTCATAGACAAATGCGTGGACGCTCTAGATGCGGCTAGGCCTACGCCGCATCATATCTCTGGTAATCTATTATATTTATTACATTTATTTTGTATGTTATTACAAGTTATGCTGGTTATAAACTGTGTGCCAAACAATTTCATTCAAATTCATTCAGTATTTTTTTTCGTGAAAGCGTAACAAACTTTTTTTTTATAAATTATAAACTAGCGCTTGACGCCGCCTGATGATAAGCAGTCGTTGATGGTAAAGCGCGCTAAATTATTAAGAGCTTATTCACTCAAAAAAACTGAGTGAATAGGAAGACGGCAGTAGAGCGAGGTGATGCAATGTTACACCCAACAACACGTCCAACGATGTTGCGCCAAAGGGGGATTGATCTGGAGACACTCCACGACCAAACTTCCGGCACAACAACATTTGGCGCACAACTGCTCAGACCCGTCCTCCGTACGGCTTCACACAACATCCACGATTATAATAGTAGTAGGATTATTATCTAATTCCTTCATAAATCTTCCAGGTTACTCAGCAGCTCTAGCGGCTATTCTAGGCGCCGTTCGTCTTTCACCTCTAGGCGTGCCACACGGTCGGGGTAAAGTAGCGTTCAACGCAGCGGAACAACTATTGAGATCTGCAGGACAAAGCAGCAGACTGACTGCTGCGAGGACCAATGCAGGGTGGCTGATTGTTGGATCTATTTGTACTCTAGGTAAGTGTGAGAATGGTTTATAAACTCGTTATCTGATATTTTAAAGAAGTGAAGTTATTCGTTTGTAAAAGGTCTCTGCAAATCTGATCTGATAAAAAAAATATTTCAATGATGGACAGCTGCACTATGAGCGGAGCAAAGATTAGTCTTGTCCTGAGCTGATTTGTTTTCTTTTTTCTTCAAAAAAGTAAAAAAGAAAACGTATTTATTTTGACTCGTATAGGAAGATCATAAAACTGAATTAAATTAGCACAACTAAAAAAATAACAAAACAATTTACATTTAAAAATTTATCAATACCAAATGGTTACGCCAAAAGGCTCCTATCTCACATGATACATTTAAAAAATAAATGTCCCAACCTGGTATTTTGAATAATGGTATGTATACCGTGTGGTGCAAAAAAATAAAATAAAATGGTATATTTAATTTTCTTACCAACACTTAAAACGCACCTTCTCAGTTGCTGGTCTAATTTTTCTGATCATCATCATCATCATCTCAGCGTTAATCCCAGTCGCATCCTGCCCCCTAATCGGCGAACACTTTTTTGTCAAATGATTGCGACTAGTTGGGATCGTTTGGACCGAACGGACCAATGGGCGGTCCAAACAATCCCAACTGATACCAACTTATTATTCTCCTCTCGTCTTATTATTCTGATATTTCTTGTTATAAGGATGATTAAAGAGGTATGAGAAACAGGCTGGGCTGTAAAATTTAGTCAATTTCCACAGAGAAGGGAATATTATTTGAACAAACGATGGTGTCGTGTTTTGCGGGTGGGACTGATGATTGATGACGGGACCTCAAATTTCGCTTGCGCGATGTAGAATTTTCAGTAACGACACTGTGATGCTTAATAAACATTTGTTAATGTAGATCCCGTAATTAACTCACATTGCTTAATATTACTTTTTTTTACACTTTCAGGTGTGCCTGTAGTCCGTGGCTTGCTACCCAGAATGTTACTTCTATGGCGCAACAGCTTCCCTCGTTCTGCGAAGGAACTTGAATCTGAGAAGTCCAGGGGTGATGCTTTTACTTGGCAGGTCAGTTAAAATTCTTAAGCAGGTTAGCAATTTAAACTCGTATCATCCATTTTCTTTGTTACTTACTTGAACCCCTGATTTGGTTTCTTTTTTAATTTTCCGCAATCGAGGGTTCAAGTAAGTAACTGAATTCATAATTCATTAATGATTTTACTATTAGTTACAGCAATGAAAGATATGAATTTTCGCATACGCAGGTTTAAACATTTATGTACCTAGTTACTTTTTTAAATCCTAATGTTTAGGACTTCCCCCTGTTTCTCTTAGTCCTCAAGATTAGGTTTTTTCGGACTTCTCTTCAGTTTCTTCTCCCCTTTAAGATAATGCAACAATTTCTAGGCCTTCCATTCACTAGGTAATTCTCCTATATTCTTTCTTTAAAAGCACTTTTCTTTCCCAGGTGACCTTGGAAGGTCGAGCTGGAGCGCTATCAGCATTACACAGTCTGCTGATACACTGTCCGTCGTTAGTCAATAATGATGACACGGCCAAACGTCTGACACAACCTATAGATGGAGCTATTGCTGTACTTACTAAGTAAGTTTACTTGGCTTGGAAGTAGAATTGGCTTGTATTCTAAAAAATAATTATTTAATGTCCATCAGATAAATTTATAAAAAATATTGAACACGTATTTTTTATTTTTTCTTTCATTCAAATACTAAGGAAGATATATTGATTTGAAATAATTAAAATTAATTAGCCCCTCTCCGTAATTTTAATACGCTATATTATCTGAGTAGTTTTTGGTAATTTCGACAAAACAAAAAATACGGGTCTTATTTTTTTTATCTATACTTAGATAAGTATACTTAGGTTACTTAGGGTTAGGGTACTTAGGTTAGTATAGATCCATACTAATATTATAAATGCGAAAGTAACTCTGTCTGTCTGTCTGTCGGTCTGTCTGTCTGTCTGTCTGTCTGTCTGTCTGTTACGCTTTCCCGCTTAAACCTCTCAACCGATTTTGATGAAATTTGGCACAGACAATCTTTAGACCCTGAGAAAGAACATAGGCTACCTTTTATCCCGGCAAAATTTGATATTCCCGAGGGAAATCTAAAAAGCGCGATATAACCGTCGTAACCGAACTCCACGCGGGCAAAGCCGCGGGCGGAAAGCTAGTAATATTATAAATGCGAAAGTAACTCTGTCTGTCTGTCTGTTACACTTTCCCGCTTAAACCTCTCAACCGATTTGATAAAATTTGGCAGTGTAACTAAACATTTGACATTATTTTTTAACCGACTTCAAAAAGGAGGAGGTTACTCAATCGACCATATATATTTTTTTTTTCTATGTTTGTTCGCGCATAACTTCGTCGTTTATGAACCGATTTTGATAATTCTTTTTCTGTTGGAAAGAAGACGTTCCCAAGGTGGTCCCATGATAAGGATATCAGGGTTTGATGGTGGAAGACCAGAGAAAACAAGGGAAACTTTCAAAAATTGCAGGGGCGACTAGTGCATTTCTTAGCATTTTCATTAAGTATTTTAAAGCACTACAATTTAATAAAGGTCTGGAGTAGATCTGATGATGGAGCCGGGAGACAGTCGAAAGAACTTCTCAACAATTCACAGCAGCTACCTTGTGCTTGTGTTTGAATAATTTGTATTGACAAGATCCTTACACCTAGATGGGTGGTGACTGTCATTAGGGAGCTGATGATAATGCCAAAGGTTAGTTTAGGGAACTCCTAAACGATTTACAGTAGCTATGTTGTATTTGGACTCAATTCATTTATATTGATGAGACCTTTGCACCCATTGGGTTAAAATAATGGTCTGCAGTAAATTTGATGATGCAAGACCATAAGCAGTTGAGGGAATACTTACAGGTAAAAATTAAAGTGAACAAAATTACGTCGTTTCCCAACTATATTTGCTTCAGCGTCCAGTCTGACCGGATGCAACTGAATACATAGTACTTTTATCAACTAAAAAGTGTAAAATATAACTTTTTTCCAAAGGACAACCGACTTCCAAAAACCACTACGAAGTTAAAAATAACTAATTTCGGAAGTCGGTGTCAAAAAATGAATATACAAAACCAAAGACACCGACTTCCGAAATTAGTTATTTTTAGCTTTGTAGTGGTTTTTGGTAGCCAGCTGTTTAAAAAAAAAAATATTGTAATTATATTTGACATTAGTTTATTATATATCTATTGACATATCTATAATTGAATGACTCGATATGTCAAATTTTAATTCAAAATTTTTCTTTTTTATGCTTAGTTTTTATATATTTGGCAATTTCATTTAAATTTAAAATTTTATATGTAAAGTTCAACACAATGTTAATTGTTCTGAATAAATAAATAAATGAAATGAAATGTAAGAGATAATAAGAGTAAGAGATAGAGATAAGGGATAGCAAGAGATAAAGATAAGGGATAGCAAGAGATAGAGAGAGATAGTAAGAGATAGAGATAGTAAGAGATAGAGATAATAAGAGGTATAGAGAGATAGTAAGAGATAATAAGAGATAGAGAGAGGTAAAATGGAATAATAAGAGATGGTAAGAGATAGTAAGAGATAATAAGTAATAGTAAGAGATAATAAGAGATAGTAAGAGATAATATGAGATAATAAGAGATAGAGATAATATGTGATAATAGATGGTAACAGATATTAAGGGATAGAGAGAGATAATAAGGGAAAGTAAGAGATAGAGAGAGATAATATGAGATAATAAGAGATGGATGGTAAGAGATATTAAGGGATAGAGAGAGATAATAAGGGAAAGTAAGAGATAGAGAGAGATAATATGAGATAATAAGAGATGGTAAGAGATAATAAGTGATAGAGAGAGATATTATGACATGGTAAGAGATAGTGGTAATAAGAGATGGTAAGAGATAATAAGAGATAGAGAGAGATAGTAAGAGATTATAAGAGATAACAGAATAGTAAAGAGATAGTAAGAGATTATAAGAGATAGTAAGAGATTATAAGAGATAGTAAGATATTATAATAGATAGAGAGAGATAATAAGAGAGAATAAAGAGATAGTAAGAGATGGTAAGAGATAATAAGAAATAGTAAGAGATAATAAGAGATAGTAAGAGATAATAAGTGATAGTAAGAGATAGAGAGAGATAGTAAGATATAGAGTGATAATATGAGATAATAAGAGATAGTAAGGGATAATAAGAGATAGAGAGAGATATTATGAGATGGTAAGAGATAATAAGAGATAGAGATAATATGTGATAATAGATGGTAAGAGATATTAAGGGATAGAGAGAGATAATAAGGGAAAGTAAGAGATAGAGAGAGATAATATGAGATAATAAGAGATGGTAAGAGACAATAAGTGATAGAGAGAGATATTATGAGATGGTAAGAGATAGTGATAATAAGAGATGGTAAGAGATAGTAAGAGATAGAGAGAGATAGAGATGGTAAGAGATTATAAGAGTTAGAGAGAGAGATAGTAAGAGATTATAAAAGATAGAGAGAGATAGTAAGAGATTATGAGAGATAGAGAGAGATAGTAAGAGATTATAAGAAATAGAGAGAGATAGTAAGAGATTATAAGAGATTATAAGAGATAGTAAGAGATTGTAAGAGATAGTAAGAGATTATAAGAGATAGAGAGAGATTATAAGAGATAGAGAGAGATTATAAGAGATAGAGAGAGATTATAAGAGATAATAAGAGATAGAGAGAAATAATAAGAGATAGTAAGAGATTATAAGAGATAGAGAGAGATAGTAAGAGATTGTAAGAGATAGTAAGAGATTATAAGAGATAGAGAGAGATAGTAAGAGGTTATAAGGGATAGTAAGAGGTTATAAGAGATAGAGAGAGATAATAAGAGATAGTAAGAGATGGTAAGAGAGAGAGAGAGAGAGAGTGTTAGTAAGAGATTATAAGTGATAGTAAGAGATTATAAGAGATAGAGAGAGATAATAAGAGATAGCGAGAGATAGAGATTCTAAGAGATAGTAAGAGATTATAAGAGATAGAGAGAGATAGAGATTATAAGAGATAGAGAGAGATAGTAAGAGATTATAAGAGATAGAGAGAGATAGTAAGAGATTATAAGAGATAGAGAGAGATAATAAGAGATAGTAAGAGATGGTAAGAGAGTTAGTAAGAGATTATAAGAGATAGAGAGAGATAGTAAGAGATTATAAGAGATAGAGAGAGATAATAAGAGATAGCTTAATCTCTTAAGATTATAAGAGATAGAGAGAGATAATAAGAGAGTATAAGAGATGGTAAGAGAGAGAGAGTTAGTAAGAGATTATAAGAGATAGTAAGAGATTATAAGAGATAGTAAGGCATAAGAGATAGTAAGAGAATATAGGGATAGTAAGAGATTATAAGAGATAGTAAGAGATTATAAGAGATAGTAAGAGATTATAAGAGATAGTAAGAGATGATAAGAGATAGTAAGAGATAGAGAGAGATAGTCAGAGATTATAAAAGATAGAGAGAGAGATAGTAAGAGATTATAAGAGATAGAGATAGTAGAGATGAGATAAGAGATAGTGAAAGATTATAAGAGATGAGAGATAGTGAGAGATTATAAGAGATAGAGAGAGATTATAAGAGATATAGAGAGATAATAAGAGAGAATAAGAGATAGTAAGAGATGGTAAGAGAGAGAGAGAGAGATAGTAAGAGATTGTAAGAGATAGAAAGAGAGAGATAGTAAGAGATTATAAGAGATAGTAAGATAGTAGAAGTAGAGATTATAAGAGATAGTAAGAGATTATAAGAGATAGTAAGAGATTATAAGAGATAGTAAGAGATTATAGGAGATTATAAGAGATAGTAAGAGATTATAAGAGATAGTAAGAGATTATAAGAGATAGTAAGACATTATAAGGGATAGTAAGACATTATAAGAGATAGTAAGAGATAGAGAGAGATAGTAAGAGATTATAAGAGATAGAGAGAGATAGTAAGAGATTATAAGAGATGGTAAGAAAGAGAGTTAGTAAGAGATAGTAAGAGATTATAAGAGATAGTAAGAGATTATAAGAGATAGTAAGAGATTATAAGAGATAGTAAGAGATTATAAGAGATAGTAAGACATAAGAGATAGTAAGAGATTATAAGAGATAGAGAGCGATAGTAAGAGATTGTAAGAGATAGAGATTATAAGAGATAGTAAGAGAATATAAGAGATAGAGAAAGATAGTAAGAGATTATAAGAGATAGAGAGAGATAGTAAGAGATTATAAGAGACAGAGAGAGATAGTAAGAGATTATAAGAGATAGAGAGAGATGGTGAGAGATTATAAGAGATAGAGAGATTATAAGAGATAGAGAGAGATAGTCAGAGATTATAAGAGAGAGAATAAGAGATAGTAAGAGATGGTAAGAGAGAGAGAGAGATAGTAAGAGATTATAAGAGATAGAGATAGTAAGAGATTGTAAGAGATAGAGAGAGAGATAGTAAGAGATTATAAGAGATAGTAAGATAGTAGAAGTAGAGATTATAAGAGATAGTAAGAGATTATAAGAGACAGAGAGAGATATAATAAGAGATAGTAAGAGATTATAGGAGATAGTAAGAGATTATAAGAGATAGTAAGAGATTATAAGAGATAGTAAGAGATTATAGGAGATTATAAGAGATAGTAAGAGATTATAAGAGATAGTAAGAGATTATAAGAGATAGTAAGACATTATAAGGGATAGTAAGACATTATAAGAGATAGTAAGAGATAGAGAGAGATAGTAAGAGATTATAAGAGATAGAGAGAGATAGTAAGAGATTATAAGAGATAGTAAGAGATTATAAGAGATAGAGAGCGATAGTAAGAGATTGTAAGAGATAGAGAGAGATTATAAGAGATAGTAAGAGACTATAAGAGATAGAGAAAGATAGTAAGAGATTATAAGAGATAGAGAGAGATAGTAAGAGATTATAAGAGATAGAGAGAGATAGTTAGAGATTATAAGAGATAGAGAGAGAGATAGTCAGAGATTATAAGAGATAGAGATAGAGATAGTAAGAGATTATAATGGATAGAGAGAGATATTAAGAGATTATAAGAGATAGAGAGAGATAGTAAGAGATTATAAGAGATAGAGGGAGATAGTAAGGGATAGGGAGAGATTATAAGAGATAGAGAGAGAAAGTAAGAGATTATAAGAGATAGAGAGAGATATAGTAAGAGATTATAAGGAATAGAGATAGTAACAGAGATAGAGAGAGATAGTAAGAGATTATAAGAGATAGAGAGATAGATAGTAAGAGATTATAAGAGATAGAGATAGTAAGAGATTATAAGAGATAGAGATAGTAAGAGATTATAAGAGATAGAGATAGTAAGAGATTATAAGAGATAGAGAGAGATAGTAAGAGATAGAGAGAGATTATAAGAGATAGTGAGAGATGGTAAGAGATTATAAGAGCTAGAGAGAGATAGTAAGAGATTATAAGAGATAGAGAGAGATAGTAAGAGATA
>JADWQK010001658.1:0-27868 GCA_017933935.1 Sesamia nonagrioides
TTTTTTTAATGTCCCACTGCTGGGCAAAGGCATCTCCACTCTTTTTCCACTTTTCTCTGTCTTAACTCTTTCTTGTATCTGTCTTTTCTCTTTGTCTTGTCTAAATCTTTATGAAAGGAGTCCAGTTCACCCCGCTCCCTCCGTCTGAGCATGCCGTGATTTGGCCATTAAGCAAGTTTTTGTTGGGTCTATAAATCGATCTAAGATTATAAATAAACGAGAGAAAAATGCTTATAAACTGAAAAAGTGACTTTTGTAAAGAAAATTCCTGGAACCATATTTCAGTGGGAATTGGTTGATTTTTATTTCTAAAGCCATGAAACCCTACATATTCTGGATCGTATTAGGCCGCGTGATCGTAACAAAGGACCTGCTACGTCGCGCCGTAGTGTAATTGAAGCACCACGTAGCTGAAATCGCCATTGCTATTTTTTACATGCTTTTTAGTAGCTTCAGTTTTATGTTTGCTTGCTTGCTTGTTTGCTTCCTTGTTTGCTTGCTTGTTTGCTTGCTTGTTTGCTTGTTTGTTTATTCGTCTCTAACTCTTTGGACTACCAGGAGCGGCTCATTACTGTAAAATGTCCCACCGTTTTCAATACGTTCTTTCGTTTTTTTTGGTAAAAAGAATATCGAACTAAAGAGTTGAAAATAAATACAGTTTAAAAAACTAAAAATAACGCTGCTTTTAAAATATCAAACTAATAAGTTAAAAATAATTAAAAAAAGCGTGAGTCGCTTAATATACAAAAATTATGGCACAAAGCGCCTTTTTTTAAATTATTATTGACTTTTTAGTTTGATGGTTTTTAAAAGAATGTTTTTTAGTTTTTTAAACTATATTTATACTTATATATACTCGTAGAAGCCACTAAACATGTTAACTACATCACTACATAGTATAAAACAAAGTCGCTTTCTCTGTCCATATATCCTTATGTATGTATGCTTAAATCTTTAAAACTACACGACGGATTCTGATGCGGTTTTCAATAGATAGAGTGATTGAAGAGGATGGTTTATATTTAAAATAACGTCCATTAAGTAGTGGAGAAATACAGATTTTTGAGCTTTCCAATGTGATGTCGTAAATAATTACATTTTCCGGTTACATTGCAAATGCAGGTGGAACTCTACGAGATTAATGAAAATAATTTACTAAGTGTAATACACATTGAAAAGGTCTATAGATATCCTACAATAACATTTTTGTTTGGACGTTGCGCTGGTGAAGTATGTTGTCTCTATATTATTAGGAGTGCTTCAACATCCAGAGGTACTTGAAGAGCTGCGCCTGCGCGCGCCGAATGGGTACGTAAGTGCACGTCGTCGCCCCAGCCTTTTAGATGTCCCCACGGCTAGGACTAACCTACTAAAGTTTGCCCCTATGTCTCGAGCTATACGTCTGATTAATGTGAATGCGCGTACGGAAGACTTGTTTGGCCAAAAACTTCCTAAGTTCTTACAAGCAGCACAGAACCTAATAGAACAAGATATAGATTCATAGGAAATAATAATTAATGATATAGGTATTGTTCCTGTTTTGTCTAAGTATATAATGTCAATATATTATAAATGTTTCTTTACTAATTATTCTGACTTTATGTATGTAAAGTTTTTTTTTGTTTTGTATAATTTATTCTTACTTATAGCACTGAATTAGAATGCTCTGTAATAGTGCTATAATTGTATGTTTCTAAATAAATAAATAAATAATAAAAAATTTTTTAGTCATTTACTTTTTACGACAAATAATGGATTATTTTCGAAGCGATTTTAACTAATACAGTATTAATGTTTATCCAATTAAACCGTTAATACATTTTTTTTTATTTAAAATAGAACTATGTGACCCTTTACAAAATATGATTTAAACGAATATTTTCGAAGATATTACAGGTTTAAAAATTGCGGGACTTAGCGTTTGCGGTTGTACCGACCGGCCTGGACAGCAGCGGCAGGCCGCTACGTTTTTATAAAATATAACGTTCACAGTTTTTCTGTAGTGTATTTAGTATCAGCATTGACCCGTACGAAGTCGGGGTGGGTCGCTAGTATAATATAATATGGACTTTTATTTTCTTATATTCAAAACTAGCTTTCCGCCCGCGGCTTCGCCCGCGTGGAGTTTGGTTATATAACTTATATCGCGCTTTTTAGATTTCCCTCGGGAATATCAAATTTTTCCGGTATAAAAGGTAGCTTATGTCCTTTCTCAGGCTCTAGACTATCTGTGTACCAAAATTCATTACAATCGGTTGAGTAGTTTAGGCGTTAAAGCCGGACAGCCGGACAGACAGACAGAGATACTTTCGCATTTATAATATTAGTATGGTTAAACAGTTATTTCTTTAAACGAAACCACCGCGTCTTCAAAATCTAAAGAATTCGAATACATAAAAGAAGAGGTCGTTATGGACTTCGCTATTTACTTGCAGGACTTGGTATTCCAATCTTGTGTACAGACGACAGCACATCAAGCTACTACAATCTGTCAAATTTCTTTATTCAATTTTTATCTTTATATCTAAAGCATTAAGACTCAAGATTGATTGGGAATATTTGACAATTTCGGGTTGCTTGACCTGCTGTCGTCCGTAAATTATCTTCCGAATTAAATATCTCAGTCGATCGCCTTGTAAATTGAAATTGGTTTGACAGATATGTAGTTTATTGAAGTAATGGTAATTTGTTTGTATTTTGCGGTAACAGGGCATTTAAAATATGATTTGGAGTTATTAAAGACAACGTTTACTAGCTCTTTGTTTTTTTTTTTTTATAAACTAGCGCTTGACCGCAATCCCGCCTGATGGTAAGCAGTGACACAATCGTTGATGGTAAAGCGCGCTAGTTTATTAAAAGCCTATCTATCCACTCTAGCCTTGAAGACACTCAAATTGTAGTCCGACGGAAACACCGCCGTTGGAAAATTGTTCCAGTCCCTCGATGTACGCGGTATAAAGGAGGAGGCGAAACGCTTCGTCCGGATCGTAGTGATGTTAACAACGTAAGGGTGGAAACTCGCCGTACAACGGGTCGTCCAATGGTGAAACGGAGATGGAGAATTAAATCATGCTATTTCCTCGCACACTCCCATATTGTGTTGTATTTCGTAAAAATCGTTGCTGAAAACTATATTTAATTCGTAGCGTTTTAATATAGTAGAACCTAGTCAGGCGCTTTACTTTGTGTAGGTATATATTTTCATCACCACTGCTCTCAAAACGGTGAAGGAAAGCATTGTGAGAAAACTGGCTAAAAATGTCCTAGAGGCAAAACTTCGAAGACATGTGACACTTACCAACCGTAAGTGTCACATGTCTTCGAAGACTGGGCCCGCGTGGTAGATTACGGCCCACTCCCTCTCACCGAAAGGAGGTCTGTGTCCTAGGAGTGGCAATATTATAGGCTGATTATGTTATAAAAATAATATTTTTAAATATTAAAATGTAAAATATATTTTTCATCCCACCATCTCGGAAAGAGTATTTTTAATCTTCAATATCTGACTGGAAAAGCCGTTTTTATTCTCTAGAGGATAAAGTAAATTGAATTTAGAACATCGTGTGCACTAAGTTTGTAAATTAAAAAAAAACATTAAACCTATTTACTGTTACCTCTATGGTGCCGAATGTATCATACAACTTTTTTTTAATTTGTTAAAAACTCAGACTCGGAACCTTCTTGGTGTTCTTTTTTCAATTTTCTTTGTACGCGGTTCTTTACGCGGCATTTTTCACGTCATTGTTAAACCTTATATTAAAAAAAAGAAACTTGAAAACAAGTGAAAAACTAAAATGAGTGATTCTAGCGACGAGGAAGTTTGTTTGACGCCAACAGAATTGACTGGAACTGTTAATAATGCGCAAATGAGCTTTCTACCTCAACAATCACGCGAGAAGTATTTAAAACAGTACGATATGTTCAACACGTGGCGACTAGCAAAAGGCGCCAAAACTTTCTCAGAAAACGTTTTGCTGGCATATTTTATAGAATTATCCGAGAACAAGAAAGCAAGCACTCTATGGAGTACGTATTCGATGCTAAAAGCAACAATAAAGATGAAAAAGACATACATATCGATACCTATCCTAAATTAGTAGCATTTTTAAAAAGAGCCTCATCTGGTCATCATCCAATAAAATCGAAGGTTTTCACAGTATCTGATATTGAAAAGTTTCTTAACGAAGCACCCGATTCCGTATATTTGGCGGCAAAAGTAAGTCAGTTGCACATTCAGTATCTACTTAAGTACATATATTAATCTCAATTAAATAGTATACTTAGTAAATGTTGATAGGCATAATTATGCGTTCATATAAATTTTATTCATTTATCTTATTTCATTTATTATATTTACTACAATACTCTTTACATTGCAGGTTGTTCTTATTATTGGAATAAACGGAGCATGTCGAACTAATGAACTAACACAACTTAATGTCAAAAACATTGAGAAACATTCAGATGACTTACTATTAATTAATTTACCTATTACAAAGACAAAAAGAGACCGCAACTTTGTCATTCGCAAGGAATACGTAACGATTGTTGAGAAATATCAAGCCTTACGGCCGCCTAACACTCCATCAATCGTTTTTTTCTACAGTATCGCAATGGAAAGTGTGTTAGACAGCCTATGGGTACTAATAAAATTGGCAGTATCCCACGAGAAATAGCAACATTTCTTGAACTTCCAGAACCCCTGTTGTACACGGGTCATTGTTTCCGACGAACTTCAGCCACACTTTTAGCTGATTCCGGAGCTGATCTCCTGTCCCTTAAGCGCCACGGAGGCTGGAAGACCAATGCAGTTGTAGAGGGATACATAGAGGATTCCATCCAAAATAAGTCTAAAATATGTGAAGGCATCGTAGGAGCCATTACACTGAAGAGCCTCAATCGGAAACTTGGACTGGCCCTTCTACATCAAAAATAAGCCGTTATGAAACACCTAACCATCTCCCTCTCTCTCCAACATTCACGCCAAGGGAATCCGATGAATCGGTACAACTATTAAGTATGACAGACAGTTTACCGAAAAACAGTACACAAGTGACTAACACCAATATTACAGTACCAAACAAAAATATTACACCCAATTTAAATAACTGTTGCAACGTTACTTTAAAATTTTCTTAATTATACTTTAGTATTATTTTATTATAATTTAAAGATTATTCTGTAATACTTACCTGTCATAATGTAGTAATTAATACCTAAACTGAAATAAAAGTGTACCTATCTTGTGATTGTAAACATTTTTTATTGCATTTAGTCATTTCCTCGCTGAGGTGGAATGAAAAGTTACGTGTTGCACTCGAGTGCAAAGATTTTTCACCTCGTGTCCTTTTGATTCCCTCGCTAACGCTCAGGATTCTAATTTCGAATCACTCGCTGCGCTCGTGATTCAATTTTAGAATCCTTCGCTTGCTCGATCATCAAAATTGAACACGCGGTTAAAAAGCAACTTTGCACTCTTGTATAACAAATAACTATTAAAAATCCTAAAATCTATAAATCCCTTTGTTGTATGGAAACCCTAAACTTACGGTTAGCGGGTTTCTCTGGAAGAGGTCATTAAAAAGTTTGTGTAATTTGATACGTAATAACCAACCAAAGATTATTTGACGTTTATTAAAAACCTTTGTATATCTAAAACTAGCTTTCCGCCCGCGGCTTCGCCCGCGTGGAGTTCGGTTTTATCGCGCTTTTTAGATTTCTCAGTGTTTCTCTACTATATTATGCATTTATTATACATACAAACCTTCCTTAAGAATCACTCTATCTATTAAAAAAACCGCGTCAAAATCCGTTGCGTAGTTTTAAAGATCTAAGCATACATACGGACATACAGCGAAAGCGACTTTGTTTATACTATGTATTGATTGTACTAAAATAAAAATAAAATATTATCTCTCAGTTATCATGTGATTTTGACGGGAAAGCTAAAGATGAGTGTCCGCGTTTCATTGGACTTTCATTATTTATAGTGACGTTTAATAAATAAAATCAGCATGATTTAGTAGTAAAAACTGCATTCAGTAAATAATTCATAAAATTGAATAATATCGCAGCATAGTGGCCACATCATGACTTTGCATAAAAACTTCCTCATAGACAAAGGACTCGCCCAAAACCTTACTTGTGAGCGGACGTGTGTTCGGTTTACGCGTAAAATTATAAAAAGTGTGCAAGTAACTTTAATCCGTAACTTCATAGACAAAACGGTGAATATTGAATAGTGATAATTAAAAAAATTAATTGTTTCCGATGACCATCTTTGTGCCGCTGACCTAAGTACCTGTCGCGCCCCGCCCACCTGAGGAAGCAGGACAGTTGCCATAATTGCTATCCCGCCTACTCCAGCGTGCGTTTGATGTGCACTTGTTTTGCACCGAACATTGATAAACTTGTCGCTTCGTGTGTTTTTGACGAAGATATCTTCGCTTAGCAACAGTAAGATGCCACTAAAGCGTACGCCGCCGACGTCAAAAACCTCTCCACTACCGAAAAACATTGATGCAGATAAGGACGTAAACATTGAGAGTGTATGCAATGCCTCTGGGGGAATTCAACATTATGATTCCGCACCTGATTTACCGTCAATGTTGGAAAATTTTACTGCTAACAAAAAGAGGAAATTTAATGAGCTCAATACTTGTAGTGCCGACGCAATTAAACAGATGTTCACGCTACTTTCGCAAGAACAGACAGCTAGGTTTGATCAATTACAATCAACTATCAGTAGTCTTAAAGAACAAAATTATATGTTGACGCAAAGTGTCGAGCATATGTCAAATAAGTACGATGAGTTTTTGTCAAGAATTGAGAGGCTTGAGTCTGAGAGGGGAGTGGATAAAATGACTATCGAGTCTCTTGAAGAAAAAATCGAATATCTCGAACGTAAGTCTCGATCGACGGGCATAGAAATTCGCAATATACCAAAGAACGCTGGTGAAACTAAACGGGATTTATGTACCTTATTGGAGCGTGTTGGACAAACTATCAACGTCCAGATTAATCAAACTTGGGTAAGGGATATTTACAGGACAAAATCGAAGGACGCATCAAACCCAATCATTGTTGAACTTTCAACTGTATTGCATAAGGAAGAAATTCTTGGAAACATAAAACGCTATAATAAATCCAAGAAACCTGGCGAAAAACTTAATACAAGTACACTTACCTTACAAGATCCTGTAAAACCAGTTTTTATATCGGAAACACTCACTGCAAAGACGCAAAGACTTTTTTATCTGGCCAGAACTTTTCAACAACAGAACAACTACTCATTCTGCTGGACGTCTCATGGTGTTGTTTATCTCAGGAAAAAAGAAAAAGATCAACACATCAGAGTGTCTTCTGAAAGGGATATTGATAACCTCAGGAAAACTGATTGACTATTTTTTTCAGTAGAAGTTTTTATAAATAGATTAATTAGGTTCATTTTTTCACATTTCGATTATTATAATATGCGTTTAGTTTGCATGCTTAAAAAATATATCTATGTTATAAGTACACATACTACTCTTTACACATTTGATTATATACCTGCGGTAGATTCTCCAAGGGTGAATGCCTCTCACTGTCATTATTTTGATACAACACTTAACTATTACAAAATCACAAAATTTCTTTGTAATATCAAAATTGTAAACTCTCTATTATATTATAATTTCTCACATTTAAAAAGCAAATTAACCTCTTCATTAATAGAATACTGTCAGCCAGATCCTTTATGTTTCTTACGTACCAATGGCCAATTTTGATAATCTTACAAATAACATTGATGAGTTTGTTGTATCCGAAACTTGCGAATGTGAAGTTGATGACTGCAACAAAATATTCCCATCACACTCATCGTTGTCAGTTATTACTCAAAACATTCGTAGTCTGAATTGCAACTTTTTGGGTTTTCAAGTTTTAGTAACCAGACTCGGGATTGATTGTGACGTACTCATCCTAACGGAATGTTGGTTGAACTGTGTATCTTGTGTTCCTATAATTAGCGGATATTGTTCATTTTTTACTTCATCAAACCCACTTCAGAACGACGGCGTTGTTGTGTATATAAAGGAAGAACTTAGCTTTTGTGTTGAGGAACCTAACGTAAGAAATTGTAATTGCCTTTTGATTAAAATAGGAAATAACGACACGGTGTTACTTGCTCTCTACCGCTCACCCTCTTATTCAAACATTGAACCATTCTTAACGTCGCTGGATGAGACTTTGATGAAATTATCTGGATATAAAACTATTGCAATATTGGGAGACCTAAACATAGACATAATCTCCGAAAATCTGAGCACATCTGCTATTCAATATCTGTCTCTTACTGCCTATCACGGTTTATTGCCAGCACATACTTTCATCACTCGTGAGTCGTGACGCAAGTGGCTCCTGTTTGGACCATGTGCTTTTAAGGACAAACCTTCCCTCAAGTATAATTGTTCCGCAATCCACGCTCACAGATCATAAATCTGTCATATTTTGTTTGAAAAAGCGACAGTCGCGTAAGTATGCATCCTTAACGCGCACTAAAGTAGACCAGGAAGGTCTAACTCAAGACATAAGCAAAATTAACTTTACTCCCATTTACGAAACATATGACGTTGACTCCGCATTCAACTATGTCACTGGTGAATTGAAGACTGCTCTGAGTACTAATTCCGAAACTATTATACTTTCCTGTCGCAAAAAGATTATCAAACCGTGGATAACTCAGGGCCTGCTGCGATGCATGCGCAACAGGGACAAACTGCATATAAAATCAAAATCATTTCCAGATGACCTAATACTTAAAACTAGTTACACTAGATACAGAAATTTTTGTTGTTCAATATTAAAGAAAGTTAAACTAGAATATGATAGAGAACTTGTTCGGAAAGCTGGTAAAGATAGCAAAAAATTGTGGGATACAATAAAAAATATAACTAATTCAGCAAAAAATATGAACTATCCAAAGGAACTACTTTTATTAAGTGACTCTTCTCAGCACTCTGTGAATGAAATAAATTTATATTTTTCCAACGTGGGCAAATCATTAGCTGAACAAATTACGCGAGTACAGGCTACTCCCCCCCAAAGAAGTGAAGATGTCTGTGAGCAAAATCTTAGTTCTTTTGTGCTCTATGACACGGATGAAGGGGAAGTTATGGGCCTAATAGCTGCACTGAAGAATGAGTGTTCCGTAGGTTGGGATAATTTGTCGAATCAGCTACTGAAAGATCATAAGGACGTTCTTGTGCCACACTTAACATACATCTTTAATATGTGCCTTAACAGTGGTAGCTTTCCTAAAGCCCTTAAAAAATCTCAGATTCGACCAATTCACAAGGGTGGGGACAGGGACCGTATCGAGAACTATAGGCCTATTTCAATATTACCTTCTCTGTCAAAAATTTTAGAAAAAATAATTAACAAACGTTTAGTAAACTATCTCGAAAATAAGCACATTTTATCTGAAAATCAGTACGGTTTTCGACGTGGAAAATCTACAGACCAGGCAGTTTCCAATTTAACAAATTTTATAACCACTAATTTAGATAAAGGTAATAAATGTATAGCAATATTTCTTGATTTGGCAAAAGCTTTCGATACGGTTTCGGTTCCAGCCCTTGTACGCAAATTAGAAAGAGTTGGCGTTAGAGGGAAGCAACTCAACCTTTTCACCGATTATCTTACTGATAGGACTCAGTGTGTTAAGGTAGGTTCCTATACTAGTTCTGATCTTCCAGTTACTTATGGCGTACCGCAAGGTAGCATTCTTGGTCCAACACTTTTTCTCGTTTACATAAACGATCTCCTTTGTCTGAACTCTTTTCATGGAAAAATTATCTCATATGCAGATGACACTGCCCTCATTTTCGCTGCTAATACATGGAATGAGACATACCAGCTAGCCCAGAAAGGTTTTGATTCGGCAAAGAGGTGGCTTCATGATAATGTTCTTACCTTGAACATTGAGAAAACAAAATACTTGACCTTTTCAATCCGTACTTCATCACATTCGAGTAAAAATATAATTGCACATAACTGTCCTCCGGAGGCTTTGAGTCATGCTACATGCTCTTGCGCGCCTTTAGAGCGCACAAAGACAATCAAATATTTGGGCGTTGTAATTGACGACAATTTTAGCTTCAAAGCACACATTCAATTGATGAGTAAAAGGATTCGAAAACTTACCTATATTTTTAAAACACTGAGACATGTAGTGACCCCGTTATTCCTAAAACAAATTTATTTTGCGCTTTGTCAGTCGCTGATTACATACTGCATTTCATCGTGGGGTGGTGCACCGAAAACTACTATAAAGCAACTTGAGGTTTCACAGAGAACCATACTGAAACTCTGTACTTTTAAACCTTTCCGTTACTCTACCACACTTCTGTATGAATACTGTGAGGTGCTGACTGTACGACAATTGTTTATCTTGAGTATCGTCTCAAAACAACACGCTATCTTGGAGTACAATCCAATTAAGTTAATACGACGGAGTGGCCTACCTGTATGCAAGAGGTTATCTCATCTAAAAACGGCTTTTATTCGTAGGTTTTACCCATTTTTGGGCCCTTATTTATATGACAAAATTAATAAAGTTCTGGAAATATACTCGATGAATAAAAGGTCGATGAAAAAGTCGGTATCTCTGTGGCTTTGGAAGTTGACGTACGACCAAACTGAGGATATACTGACTATCCTAAAGTAATGACGAAACAGTTTGAAAATTTCACCTGAAGAATCTACTAGCTAAAATGACTTTATTCTTTACACAACCTCTAACACACATACACTCACCATTCACATTACACACCTAGAGGACATCAAACTATCAAACGTTCTTTTCTGTGTTATAAATATGTTTATAGTTTAAAACTGTTTCCTTTTGTTTTTAAGCTCATACTTGCATACCCAGTCTGAGGGCCGGAGGCGCTGCGTGCTGAAACACAGGCTTTAAACCTAGTTCGGCAGCAGATGCTAATTGGACACAATTATTGTTATTAATTTATTCTAAACATAATTTTATGTAGCTAAAACAAATTGTGTAACGGATTTACGTTTTTTGGCTAAATAAATATATTATTATTATTATTATATAGACGGTCCACGCGGCCGTCTTTTTCAACTGTCAAAGAATTTTTATAACTTGTTACACGTGTTATTTGCAAAATTGTGGTGTATACTCCACAGAGGCTATTGATCAAGAGTTGAGGTTGAATTTCACCTTGAAAAAGAAGAGTTAACACATTTTAAATATCTTAGTCAATCATCTGTTCATCCCATTCAAAAGGTATTGACAGTTTGATGGATACCAACACAAATATTTAACTTAAAGGCAAATTCCCGAAACTGAAACTGTCCGATATTATATTATAAATCTATGTCAATAATCTATCTCAGCGTCAATCCACGTCAAAAACTTAACAAGTTCACAGTGAGGTTTGTTAATCCATACTAATATTATAAATGCGAAAGTAACTCTGTCTGTCTGTCTGTCTGTCTGTCTGTTACGCTTTCCCGCTTAAACCTCTCAACCGATTTTGATGAAATTTGGCACAGACAATCTTTAGACCCTGAGAAAGAACATAGGCTACCTTTTATCCCGGAAAAATTTGATGTTCCGAGGGAAATCTAAAAAGCGCGATATAACCGAACTCCACGCGGGCGAAGCCGCGGGCAGAAAAAGCTAGTTTGTTATAAATATAACAACGAAAGTATTATTTTTTAGGGTTCCGTAACTAAAAGGTAAAACGGAACCCTATTCATGAGACTTTGCTGTCTGTCCGTCCGTTTGTCACCAGGCTGTATCTCATGAATCGTAATAGCTAGACAGTTGAAATTTTCAGAGATTTTGTATTTCTGTTGCCGCTATAACAAAAAATACTGAAATCAATAAATTTAATCCATACTAACATTATAAATGCGAAAGTAACTCTGTCTGTCTGTCTGTTACGCTTTCCCGCTTAAACCTCTTAATCGATTTTGATGAAATTTGGCACAGACAATCTAGGGACCCTGAGAAAGGACATAGGCTACCTTTTATCCTGGAAAAAAAATTATGTTCCCGAGGTAAAACTAAAAAGCGCGATATAACCGAACTCCACGCGGGCGAAGCCGCGGGCGGAAAGCTAGTATTTAATATTTTCAGTATTATTAATTTAATATTTAATAACTCTCAAGTATGAGTGTGCGGGTTCGATTCCAAGTACCAATGTAACTTTTCTAAGTTATATGTACTTTCTAAGTATATCTTGGACACCAATGACTGATTACAAGGTTATGGAAAACATCTTGAAACCTGGACTTTAAGTTTGAAATCGCCAACCCGCATTGAGCAAGCGTGGTGATAACGCTCAATCCTCCCTGTATGAGAGGAGACCTGTGCCCAGCAAAGGGGCGATAAAAAGGTTGATGATGATACAATTACTAGAATATTTAACAAAATTTATTATTTATTTATCATGCCCAAATGCTACTATACTATTTATTTATTTATATATTCTTTATTGTACACAAATCAAACATGGAACAAAAAACATTCATCACAAAAAAACATACAATGGGGGGCCTTATCGCTAATGCGATCTCTTCCAGGCAACCAAAGGATGGACAGATATTCCGGAACCACAAATGGGACTGTCATTGGTGCAAACATCATTATTACAATATACTAAAGTAGATACACAAATACATACATATACAAAAATTAATCCATAGAAACTGAACATAACAGGTAAGCAAGTATGTACTTGGGTTCGAACTTACAGACTAGAACTCGAAAGTTGAGGCCGTTCCACTGAGCTTCAGATAAAGCATACTGTATACAAATCAATAACCGCTTACCATAAGATCCGCTACAGCTAAATGCATCAGCAGTACGTCGAGCCGACTCGCCCTCCCCGCTCGCCTCCTCTTCATCAGCTGTGACAACACCGTCAGGTTTCCGGTGGCAGACACCAGCATCAGTACACTATACACGGTCATGGACACCATGTGGCCATGGTTGAACCTCATGTCCAGAGGCAGTTCATCACTGGTGTTCAGATGAGACCAGTTCTTCTGCGAGGCCCCTCCGGGCCCTGACACCTTTTCGTCTATGTCCATGGTAGGTGTGGAAACTATATGGTGTGAAACCAGCAGGAGGATTGTGACATTTTAGATTTGTGTGTTGGCATTCGTTGTTTTCTGTAACAAGAGAAAAATACATATTATTTCAAACATTTATGTATTTTGAGATGGACTGCATGGTTGATCCCTGTGTGTCGCGGGTTCGATCCCCGCACGGAACAATTATTTGTTTGACCTACATGTAGTTGATCCGGGTCTGGCATCGGTTCGTGTATATGAGTTTATATGTTTGTAAACTCCCCACAATTCAAGAGAAATTCCTAGTATGGGGTAAGATTTATCCATACCTACTAATATTATAAATGTGAAAGTAACTCGGTCTGTCTGTCTTTTACGCTTTCCCGCTTAAACCTCTCAACCGATTTTGATGAAATTTGGCACAGACAATCTTTAGACCCTGAGAAAGAACATAGGCTACCTTTTATCCCGGAAAAATTTGATATTCCCGAGGGAAATGTAAAAAGCGCGATATAACCGAACTCCACGCGGGCGAGGCCGCTGGCGGAAACTAGTCTAAAATAAAAAAAAAACAGTTATGCGCATTTCACTTGTGGAAAAATATTAATATTACATACTTAGTTAACTTAATCAATTTTATTCCGTGGTGGCAATCTGGGCTTCTTCCAGTTGCAATAATGTCCCTTTGTGCCGATTGGCCTCCTGCTTGTTATGGAGAAGTGGAAAAATATCGTTTTTCTTACTCCTCCGCTATTCTTTTCTGATTAATTTCATTGCGGGACCCAAGACAGTTGAATCGTTTCTCCGGGACTCGTCGGGCTTCATTGCTCGGCGTTTTTCAGGCGATCTCCACTGTTGATTCTGGCTTTCAGGAGTTGCAGTGGGTGGGAAATGTATGGCGGGTTTTGTCTTCCTCCATAGAAAAGGGAGGATCCTCCGATCAGACGGGTGTTATGTCTGGCGGGCACTTGCCCAATGTTTGAAATTGGCAAGTTGTATGTATGCTAATTGCACGGTAAACTCTGATTGCGAGATGTAGAATTCGTGTGACGTCAGTATGACGCGTTGGTCATTTGGTGGCGTTTTTAGGTACTTACCGCTATACACTAAATCTGACAGATTCAATTCTATCAATTTACTACTTTTCAAATCAAATCAAATCATTTATTACAAATAAACCAGTTACAGGCACTTTTGAATTGTCAGAAGGTCGGTCAGTCAATAAGATGAAGCTAGTCGCCCATTCCAAAGAGTGTACCTATGGAGAAGAACGGGCAAGAAACTCCATGGACACTCTTTTAAATTTTCAAGCTATTGTTACAAATATTTGATTACATCATTCATGTTGAAATCAACCGTGTGAGAACGATGCAGAAATATATTGTATATACTTTTCTCGGTGGTAGGTCACAACATCAACCGCCGGCATAAGTTACCACCCACCAGACAAAGACATGCCGCCAAGCGATTCGTCGTGTTCCGGCATGATGTCTGGTGAAGCCGTTCGGAGGACGGGTCTGAGCAGTTGTGTTGCGATGTGTGCCGGGTGCGATGCGCCAGATGGTGTTGTGTCGGGAGTTTGTTCGTGGAGGGTAGCGGGATCCGAAGCACGGTTCTCCGCTGGCCGACCGCAGGTAGTTGGGGGCCCAAGTAGTGTGCCAGCCACATACGAAAGGCTGCCCCGCCAACTGCGAAAAATCCCAGGGTGGCCCCATCGTGCCGGTTGGCGACCGGACGAGAGGACCCGATGGCGATCCCTGGGGGGGTTCGGGCGTCCCCGCAGTCTCCAGAACAATCTCCCTCTGGCCCAGCATCGTTGGTCGTATTGTTGGGTTTATCATTGCATCACCTCACTCAACTGCCGTCTTCCTTCCTATTCACTCAGTATATAAACTTATATGAAAAGTTACAAAAGGAAAAGTAGGTGTGCACAGCGGGCGCACGTCCTCTCGTTCATAGTGCACCTCTCAAACATCCGAGGTTTGCACTCCAATATCGATGCAGTCCATTACCACCTTGAGACTGAAAAGCCCCACCTACTTTTCTTGACGGAGACCCAGATCAGATGTCCGACTGACGCGGCGTACCTCGGCTACCCGGGATACTCTTTGGAGCATCATTTCCTGCAGCGTGCCGGGGTCTGTGTGTATGTCCGCAATGACATCTGTTGCCGGCGCCTCCGTCACCTCGAAGACCCTCACTTCTCGTCCCTATGGCTGTTGGTTGACACTGGTGTGGACAAAATTGTTTACACCTGTGTCTACCGATCGCACAGCGGTGATCAGGAGACAACTCGTTTATTTGACCACCTCAGTGAGGCTGCTGACAATGCGCTGCATCGGCACCCTGACGCTCAGTTCGTCGCTCTGGGGGACTTCAACGCCTGCCACCAGGACTGGCTCTTCCCATACCAGAGGACCGACCACGCTGGGAGAGAAGCGCGAAACTTCGCGCTTACTATGGGCCTTTCCCAGCTGGTAGAGCAAGCGACTAGGGTGCCTGATGTAGTTGGGCATACTGCCAACTGTTTGGACCTTCTGCTGACCACTGATCCGGACAGATGTGTTGTAACAGTTTCCTCACCGTTGGGAACTTCAGACCACTGTCTGGTGAAGTCTGTAACGTCCTTCTCCCCACCAGATCACGACTCTCGTGGTGAACGGCGAATGTGGCGATACAGGTCAGCGGATTGGGATGAGATGCGCCACTTCTTTGCGTCTTATCCTTGGCAGCAGGTCTGCTTCTCCTCTGACAATCCTTCGAGCTGTGCGGACGCTATAACCGATGTGGTGCGTCAAGCTATGGAGTATTTTATCCCATTCAATGACGTGCCCGTCGGTGGCTCGGCTCGCCCATGGTTCAATGCCGATTGTGTCCAAGCTGAACAGCGTAAGCACACGGCATTTCTCGCCTGGGTTGACGCTCGTGACCGCGGAGCTCCGGATCTAAGCTCAAAGAAGAGAGCCTTTAACCGTGCTGCCAAGTCCTACAAGAAGGCGCTCAAGAAGGCTCGCTTCGACCGCATTACCCATATTGGCAACAAGTTATCTGCGCAGCCATCCGGTAGCAGATCTTTTTGGTCCCTTGCCAAATCGGTTGAGGCGAACTTCTGTCGGCCCTCACTGCCTCCGCTGGTTAGGCCTGATGGAACACTGGCTCATACGGCGAGAGAGAAAGCAGGTCTCTTTGCATCTCTCTTTGCCCATAATTCGCGTCTTGATACTGGCAGTGCTACTCCACCTAATTTACCTCATTGCGGAGCTTCAATGCCTGAGGTTCGCATTAGAAACAAGGAGGTTCTGAGAGTACTGTGTCGTCTGGACGTGAATAAGGCTAGTGGTCCGGATGGTATACCAGCGATTGTTCTTAAAGCATGTGCGCCCGAGTTGTCTCCTGTATTGACGCGCTTGTATCGCCTCTCATTTAGGACTGGTATAGTGCCCAAGTCCTGGAAGCTTGCTAACGTGCAGCCTGTGCCCAAGAAGGGTAGTCGTGCCGATCCTGCCAACTATCGGCCGATTTCGATCACGTCCATACTTTGCAAAATTATGGAGCGTGTATTGAACTCGCGCCTCTTGGCATACCTGGAAGGTAACGATCTCCTCAGTGACCGACAGTACGGGTTTCGCCGCAATCGGTCAACTGGGGACCTACTAGTGTATGCCACTCACTTGTGGGGCGAGGCCCTCGAGAAGAATGGGGAAGCGATTGCTGTCTCCCTTGATGTCTCGAAGGCCTTCGACCGGGTATGGCACGCTGGCCTTTTGAGTAAGCTTCCAGCGTACGGCATTTCCCCTAGCCTGACTGGCTGGGTAAAAGACTTCCTGACTGAACGGTCCCTCCGAGTTGTTGTCGACGGATGCTCTTCTGAGCCCATGTCAACTAATGCCGGTGTTCCTCAGGGGTCTGTTCTCTCTGCAACTCTGTTTCTGCTGCATATTAACGATCTGCTGATGCCTGGTATCTATGGGTATGCAGATGACAGCACAGTTGTAGTGAGATACCTGCCGGATGCCCGGGCTAGTAGGGAATCAATCCGGTCCGAAAGAGAGGCCATGGTTGAGCGAACGAGTGTTGCACTGCAGGCAGTCTCCGAATGAGGCAATGCCAATCTTGTAGCATTCAATGCCGCCAAAACACAGGCGTGTCTTTTCACCGCCAAAAGGAGCCCGTTCACCTTGGCCCCTACTTTTCGGAATGTGTCCTTGGAGTGTTCCGACCGCCTTCAGCTTTTGGGAGTTGAGATTTCCTCGAACCAACTTTGGGCAGTTCATTGAGTCCAAGGCCAAGGTGGCTGCCAGGAAACTTGGCGTTATCGCAAAGGTCCGGCAGTACTTCACACCTGGGCAGCTTCTAATGTTATACAAAGCACAGGTCCGTTCGTGTGTGGAGTACTGCAGCCACATTTGGGCTGGTGCTGCCAAGTGTCACCTGGCCACTTTGGATTCAGTGGAGAGACGTGCAAAGAGGCTGATTGGTGACCCTGATCTAACTCGAGTTGGTCTCCAAAGCCTAGAGCACAGGCGTAGAGTAGCAGCCTTTCGGTGTTCTATAGGATGCATTTCGGGGAGTGTGCGAGGGAATTGCATGATTTAATTCCCCCATCTCCGTTCCACCAGCGGACGACCCGTCGTACGGCTGGTTTCCACCCTTACGTTGTTAACACCACTACGATCCGGACGAAGCGCTTCGCCTCCTCCTTTATACCGCGTACATCGAGGGACTGGAACAATTTGCCCGCGGCGGTGTTTCCGTCGGACTACAATTTAGTGTCTTCAAGGCTAGAGTGAATAGGCTCTTAATAAACTGAGTGCGCTTTACCATCAACGATTGCGTCACTGCTTACCATCAGGCAGGATTGCGGTCAAGCGCTTGGTTTATAATTTGTAAAAAAAAAAAAAAAAAAAAAAAATATACAGTTATTTGAGAGCCTTAGAGCTATCAAGTAGATAAACGTTAGATCAAAATAAACACATAACGTTAATCGGATTTAAATGAAAATATTAAAGTTCAAATATAATTAAACCTTTAAAACAAATCTCAATTAAAGTAATGGGTTACTGCGTCATCAAATTTTCAGTGAAGGCCATTAAGCGTTTCTGTCTACGTCGCGGCTACTACGCCGCTACGCTGCTGCTACGCCGTAGCTGACGTAGCCTTAACCCAGCGTGCAGCGGGGATAAAACTACGTCACCTACAATAGCCATTAAATATCTGCGTAGTTATGCGAATATTTAATGGTCATGGTTTTTATATAAATATTTTATTAGAGCGTATTGATGTATAAAAAATCTAAGACAGACACTACGCGTCAAAAAATCGTACGGCTAAAACAAACGCACAATTTTAAATTTCATGTTTCATTTTCGGTCCACTCTCTCTCACTTAGAGGAGGCCTGTGTCCCAACAGTGGGAACGCCATAGGCTGATTACGATGTCTCATTTTTATGTTTGTAAATATTGTTACGAATGGACCTTATGTCGATGGCATAAGGTTCAATATCGCGTGACATGCAGTGTGTCACTTTTGAGCCCTATTTTTCTAGATCTAGACATTTTCGGTACAATAATAAAACGCATTGCTAGACTTAGGACGCCTATCAGATGGTACAGGTCTCAACAGTTTTGTCAACAAAGTGTCGACATCGAAATTTCTAGAAACCCGTTTCCGGGAATTACCGTAGGTACTTCCGAGTGACCTCGAGGTTATGTGCTATTATTATTGTCTGGAGGAATCTGGAATGTTCGATCCAGCTGGGCTATATAAGGCGCCGCGACGCCAGCGCACAGTCAGTCTACACTCGACTAGCGATACGAAAACAGCGACAGTTAAGAAGCGATCTTCGAGAATACCTACTGCGACAACTGTAACGAGAACTGTGAGTACTACGTGAGGTAACATCTATAGCGTCATTGTGTGTTTACAACACGGACTTCGAGGACATAAGGGAAGACTTCGGTACAACATCAGCTACGTTCTATTTGTCATTGCCTACGATCGACTGTACCTTCGTTGCTAATAAACTTCGTAGCCCTTAACCGGCGTTTAAGTACCCCTAGCCCGTAACAATTGGTGTCAGAAGCGGCATGCCGGTCACGCCAAGGGAAGACGAAAGAGTTCGCACGCGACGACAAGCAGCGATGGATTTGGCGCGTCAAGAGGAAGTATCACTTGGTGTCCCTGCACCCGTAGAAGATGCGGCCGTCGTAACACCGACGAATGTGAGTGCGCCTACTACCACCACCACTGCCGGAGCCAGCGGACCCGATTTTTCGGCGTTACTGGCTCACTTGACGGCGCAAATAAAGCTGAGTATAGAACAATCCCAGGCAGCAACCCAGGCACAAATAGAAAAAAACCCAGGCTCAAATAAAACAATCCCAGGTGGAAACCCAAGCAAAAATAGATGAATCCCAGGCAAAATCCCAGCAACTAGTATTAGAACTAAATAAACAGTGGAAAGAAACCAAAGAAGAGGTTAATGAGCTTAAAATAAAAACAGCACAACAAGATGCCCGTATGGACCAGCAAGACATGCGTATAGACAAACAAGATGCGCGTATGGAGAAACTAGACAATACCATCATGGAGTGTGAGAAAGAAATACAGTTTCTCCATAAAACGGTGCAGAAAGGAGGCATTAAAGGTGTGGTACCTGTACCCAGTGCTTTGCCGACCTTCAAGGTACCTCATTTTGACGGAACAACATCATGGGTGGCCTTCCGTCTTCAATTTGAAAAGGTCGCAAAAGGCAACAATTGGGACGACGATCAAGCTGTAACCGCCCTTACGCTTGCTCTGCGTGGTGAGGCGGTCCAAATCCTCGAAAATATTTCCGGCGATTGCAATACCCTAGCCTGTCTGTTAGAAGCGTTGGAGTCTAGATATGGAGAGAAACACATGGAACATGTCTACAGGGCTCAACTCCGCGACCGCACACAGAAAAGCAGTGAGGGTTTGCAACAATGGGCATCGGAAATAGAACGTATTGTTCGGAGGGCGTATGCTTCAACACCGGGAGTAATTGATGCTAGTACGGTGCAAGCTTTTACTGATGGAATTCGAGATGCGGAAGTCAGGGCTGCGGTTCGTCTGGGGCACCATCAGACTCTGAAGGCAGCCTTGACACCCGCTCTGGAGGTGGAAGCAGTACGCCAAGATGGCCGACCACACCACCGTATTCGTGAGGTAACCGCACAAATGAAACCCCGACAAGGGCCAACATGCTATGAGTGCGGTGAAAAGGGGCATATTCGGATCAATTGTCCCAGGAAGGCTAAGGGAAGAAGCACTTCTGGGACACAGGTGGAAGCCGAGGATTTAAACTAGGAACAGCCAGGGCTATGGGGCGAGTACTGGCTGGTCGACATGTAGCCCCCATTATAACAGTATCACAAGTGGGTGACGGAAACCGTCTCATTATAGAAGGAGAACTGAATGGTAAATCCTGCAGTTTCACATTGGATACTGGTGCATCAAGAACCATTGCACGACCGGAGCTATTTCCTCGGACCATAGTATGGAAAAGAGGACCTTCACAATGCCGATTACAAACCGCCACTGGCCAACCAGTACTCGTCCTTGGTGAAACGAACGTGACTTTGAAAATGGGTGATAAGACATTCACGCACCCTGTTTTAGTAGCGAATATTACAGATGATTGCATAATAGGACTGGACTTTTTGAAGAAACAGCAGTGCGTCCTTAATGTAGCAAAAGGAGTATTGAGTTTTCCAGAACAAGAAGTATTTCTTCAAGGTGGAAAACAGGGGTCAGTGGTCTGTGTAAAGAGAACGATATTACCACCAAGATCAGAAACCTTAGTAGATATTAGATTATCATCAATAGGATGCCGTAAACGTTGCATTTTAATAGAAGATTCTGGAGATCACCCAGACTGGATAACAGCAAGGACACTGATGATGATTTCCGATAAACCAAAAGTACGCATTATCAACGTTAGTAACAAGGAAATAATTCTTGAAAAGAATTGCATCGTGGGTGTGTGCGACCATGTAGCATCATTGCGAAAAACAGAGGCGCACGAAAAGGAACGTGATAAGAAGTGGCAGGAACATGTAACGACACTACTCGAAAATTGTAAGGGCAATTTAAACAAGTTCGAAAGTCACAAAGTTAAGCAACTGTTGCATAACTTCCATGACATCTTCTCTAAGACCGACAGTGACGTGGGAAGGACCGGGCTCGTCAAACACCATATAGATACGAGCGATACACAGCCGATAAGACAGAGACCACGTCGTATCCCCTTTGCAAGAGAACAGGAAGTGTCGGAAATGTTAAGAAATATGGAGAAAAATCGGATTATCGAAGCGTCTACCAGCCCTTGGTCATCTCCAGTTGTCCTAGTCAAGAAAAAGGATGGCAGTACAAGGTTTTGCGTCGACTACAGGATGTTGAATGATGCCACGAAAAAGGACAGTTATCCCCTGCCACGTATAGATGACACTTTGGACTTGCTAAGTGGCATGAAATGGTTCTCCACAGTTGACCTAAAAAGTGGATACTGGCAGGTGGAAATCTGTCAGCAGGATAAAGAAAAGACCGCCTTCTCCACTGGTCCTGGGAACGGTCTCTGGCAATTCAATGTCATGCCTTTTGGACTGTGCAATGCTCCAGCTACTTTTGAGCGCCTAATGGAGCGCATCTTGGTGGGGTTGCTTGGTGATGCATGCCTGGTCTATTTGGATGACATCATCATTATGGGACGAAACTTCGCAGAACACCTACGCAATTTGGAGAAAGTGTTCCAGAAACTGCGTGAAGCGAATTTAAAACTCAGTCCTAGTAAGTGTACACTATTCCAGAAAGAAGTTTGATACTTGGGACACATTATTTCGGCGCAAGGAATTCGAACAGACCCTGAAAAAATAAAAGCCGTGTCGAAGTGGCCTACCCCTCGTAATAAAACTGAGGTACGCTCTTTCTTGGGTCTGTGTGCATATTACCGTCAGTTTGTGAAGAACTTCTCCGAGTTAGCGAAACCGTTGCATCGTTTAACCGAGGAAAAGTGTCAATTTGAATGGAACTCTGACTGCGAACAGGCATTTGCTCTACTGAAAACTCACTTGTGTGAGGCTCCTGTACTAGGTTACCCTAGTAGGGAAGGCCGATTTTTGGTAGACACAGATGCCAGCAATGTGGGTATTGGAGGAGTTCTCTCTCAAACACAAGGAGATAGACAGGTCGTTATCGCATATTTCAGCAAATGCCTTTCCAAGCCAGAAAGAAATTATTGTGTTACCCGCCGAGAACTTCTAGCCGTTGTTAAGACCTTACAACACTTCAAGAAATATTTGGTTGGGAGGCAGTTTACACTTCGTACCGATCACGCTGCCTTACAGTGGCTCCTCCAGTTCAAAGACCCAGAAGGACAAGTAGCAAGGTGGATAGAGCAGCTGCAAGAATTTGACTTTGTCACTGAACATCGGAAAGGCAAGTCACACAATAATGCTGATGCTTTGTCTAGACGACCTTGTGAAGAATCTTGCCGACATTGTGCCAAACAGGAAAAGAAAGAGAACGTAAGGATTATCCAGGTGAACGCTTTGGATGAAGACTGGGATAATCAATCATTGGAAGACGCACAAAAGGAAGATAGTGACTTGAAGACAGTAATCGAATGGAAACAACGTGGCCATAGGCCCGCTTGGAGTGAAATATCAGCGCTTAGCCCAACAGTAAAAAGTTACTGGGCTCAGTGGGACAGCCTGATAATTGATAATGGAGTTCTCAAGAGGAAATGGGAATCGCCCAGTGGACAGGAGGTCACCTTACAGATAGTTGTTCCCGGTGATAAAGTCGCGTCAGTGCTACGACAGGTGCACGACGGAGTATCCGGAGGACATCTTGGAGTAAAGAAAACCCTGGAGAAGGTGAGAAAAAGATTCTATTGGGTGCATTGCCGCGAAGACGTAGAGGACTGGTGTAGAAAATGTGTAGCCTGCTCCTCAGTAAAGGGACCGCAAACGAGGGCCAGAGGTCGGCTGAAAGTGTACAATGTTGGTGCACCATGGGAAAGAGTTGCTGTCGATATAGCTGGGCCTTTCCCTGTTACTGAAGAAGGGAATAGGTATATCATCGTCATGCAAGACTATTTCAGCAAATGGCCAGAAGCTTTTGCAGTGCCTAACCAGGAAGCTCATACAGTCGCCAAAAAGCTAGTTCACGAGGTGTTCTGTCGATTTGGCGTTCCCTTGGAGTTACACTCAGACCAGGGTAGAAACTTCGAGTCTTCACTATTTCAAGAGGTTTGCCAACTACTCGGGATACATAAGACTCGTACAACACCGTATCATCCACAGTCAGATGGAATGGTCGAAAGATTCAATCAGACGTTGGAGAATCATTTGGCCAAAGTAGTGGAAGAACACCAGAGGGATTGGGACCAATACATTCCACTCTTCTTAATGTCATAGCGCTCTGCAACACATGATAGCACAAATTGCACACCGGCGAAAGTCAATTTCGGCCGAGAAATTAGACTACCCATAGATGCACTAACCGGAACACCTCCCGATACTCCTATCCTAGCCGTCGACTATGTGGCCGACCTGCGGCGTAAATTAGATGGAATACATGAGCTAGTGAGAGAGATGGTCTGAAAACCAGTGAGAAGATGAAGATCCGATACGACCGCAAAGCTAACGTGCCCGGATTTGAAGAGGGAACTTTAGTATGGTTACATAATCCCATTAGAAGAAAAGGAAAGAGTCCAAAGTTCCAAGCCAAATGGGAGGGTCCGTACACGATAGTAACCAGGATAAACGATGTCACCTACAGGATTAAGAAAGGGCCTAGAGGGAAGCTGAAGATCGTACACGTAGACCGCCTAGCTCGCTATTATGGATCAAATCATGCTCGGGACGAGCATGACTAAGAAAGGGGCAATGTTACGAATGGACCTTATGTCGATGGCATAAGGTTCAATATCGCGTGACATGCAGTGTGTCACTTTTAAGTCCTATTCCTCCAGATCTAGACATTTTCTAGGTACAATAATAAAACGCATTGCTAGACTTAGGACGGCCTATCGAATGGTACAGGTCTCAAAAGTTTTGTCAACAAAGTGTCGACATCGAAATTTCTAGAAACCCGTTTCCGGGAATTACCGTAGGTACTTCCGAGTGACCTCGAGGTTATGTGCTATTATTATTACGTCTGGAGGAATCTGGAATGTTCGATCAGCTGGGCTATATAAGGCGCCGCGACGCCAGCGCACAGTCAGTCTACACTCGACTAGCG
Source organism: Sesamia nonagrioides (assembly GCA_017933935.1). NCBI lineage: Eukaryota > Metazoa > Arthropoda > Insecta > Lepidoptera > Noctuidae > Sesamia > Sesamia nonagrioides. The sequence continues at coordinate 24,353 of JADWQK010001658.1, forward strand.
ATACGAAAACAGCGACAGTTAAGAAGCGATCTTCGAGAATACCTACTGCGACAACTGTAACGAGAACTGTGAGTACTACGTGAGGTAACATCTATAGCGTCATTGTGTCTTTACAACACGGACTTCGAGGACATAAGGGAAGACTTCGGTACAACATCAGCTACGTTCTATTTGTCATTGCCTACGATCGACTGTACCTTCGTTGCTAATAAACTTCGTAGCCCTTAACCGGCGTTTAAGTACCCCTAGCCCGTAACAATATTATATCGATTAATATGGCGACCACCTTATGGATAGACTTCATGCGATATGGTACTGGCAGAAGTGTCGCTCTGGGATAACACAAACAAACACAACACTGAAAAAACAAAAATTCTTGACTTCTGTCAGAGTTATGATAATTAACTTATCTATACTAATAAAAGCTGAAGAGTTTGTTTGTTTGAACGCGATAATCTCAGGAACTACTGGTCCGATTTGAAAAATCCTTTTTCAGTTAGTTAGCCCATTATTCCAGGAAGGTTGTAGGCTACAACATCACGCTGTGACCAATAGGAGCGGAACATATAAAAAAACATATCGAAACCTACGCGGGTGAAACCGCGCGGTGTAGCTAGTCTCGTATAAATTACGGATGGCTCTTGCACAAGACGAATTGTTTTATCCAATCACCTCAAACGAATTAGGTACACTATGTAGTTTCGATAAAACGTTGGTCTAATACTTTTTACCCAAAAATTAAATAAATCATTTAACTTGTAAATATTTGTTTCAATGATTGTCTTACCTAAAATATATTTATCTATGCTAGATGATTCTCTACGTGATCAAATCAGGAATGAGGAGATCCGTAGAAGAACTAAAGTCGCCGACATAGCCTAGCGGATTAGCTCTCTGATGTGGCAGTGGGCAGGGCAATGAGCGATGGCCGATGGGGCAGAAAGACTCTTGAATGGCGACACGACTAGGTGGTCGGATGATCTGATCAAAATCGCAGGGCAAAAGCGCTGGATGCAGGCCGTGTCCAACCGTTCTTTTTCGAAATCCTTGGGGGAGGCTTATGTCCAGCTGTGGACTTCGTGTGACTGAGAATCATCTCAGCCACAGGAAGTCCACAGTTGGTGTATTCATCATCATCAGATGATGATGATGAATACACGCACCTGCAAAAGTGAATTCATAGGTCTAAATACGTGATTGCAATTCGTGTATGCAACAACGTATTTAAACGCTGTGTCGCGTCTAAAATATATTTAGACGCGACACAGCGTCTAAATACGTTATTATGTAACGGTTTAATATGTGTAACGTATTTAAAGACTTGCAAAGTGCGACTAAGACAAAAGTAAGCTACTACTACATAAAACACCTACAATCCGCCCGCCGAGCGATCATCATCGTCTCCTTAGTCAAGAAATAAAATCGACCATCTCTTAGTACTTATTTAAAGTCGCAACATTGCCTCCGTAATGCTGTAACCCGGCATTTTTTTTTTGGCGCGACCCAACTGTTGTGAAACGCTGGCCTAGTGTATTGGTGACAGTTTCGAGTATTGGTCGTTTTTGAAACTGTGCGCGGTTTTTGTTTATCAATGTTAGTGTGGGTTTTATATGGCAATATGGGAAACTCGTGTGACTTTAAGAAGAAAACTGTGCCCCTGTCAAATCTGAAATTCCTAATAGACAAATTCCTCTCTTACAAAATATATTTTATTTTATTCTACACAAAGAAAAACGTCAAAAGGAAAAGTTTTTTTTTTGTGTCTGTAATCTTAGACTGACAAAATTAGTCCTTTGTTGTCTAACCGACCGTACAGCTGGTAATCATAGTGATGGGTAATACGTACTCGTGTCAGCAAATATACGTGTTTTACTTCTGACTAATACTAAATTCGTATAAGACGTTCTTCTTTGAAACAGCAAAGTCGTGGTGGCTTAGTGGTTAAAACACCAGCCTCTCAAGTATGAGTGCGCGGGTTCGATTCTAGGTATATCTAAGTATATCTTGGACACCAATGGCTGAAGGTGAAAGAAAACATCTTGAGGAAACCTGGACTTTGGGTCTAAAATCGTCAACCCGCATTAAGCAAGCGCGGTGATTACGCTCAGTCCTTCTCTGTATGAGAGGAGACCTGTGCCCAGCAGTGGGACGATAAAAAGGTTTTATAATATAAAGATACCCAGAGAAGGCGTTGGACTGTGATAAGTCATGCTTCTACACTAATTACATACAATGTTTGAATATTTACAATTTTCTCTAAGGCATATTTTTGACGACACGGTTGGTGTAGTGGCTGAGCGCTCCACTGCTGCGCTGCCTGTAGTGGGTTCGGAACAAATATTTTATCCTACAAGTAGTAGTTCCCGGTCTAGCTGTTTGTGTATGTCATTGAAAATGTTTGTAAGCGCACCCACGATACAGGAGTAATTCGTAGTGTGGGGTAACGTATTAATAACTAAAAAAAAAAAAAAACATCAAATTTATATTTGCAATTAATTCTAGGTATTAACCAGCACTAAAATTTCTAATTTATTGTATGCTTTAGATAATGTAATGAAGCGAACTCTTCCAAATCTTGAAAACTCATCTTATAATAGGATTTCTTCGGAGAAAATTAAAGAAGCATTTTTTGTTTTTATTGTTATCCGTACTAATATTATAAATGCGAAAGTATCTCTGTCTGTCTGTCCGGCTTTCACGCCAAAACTACTGAACCGATTGTAATGAAATTTGGTACACAGATAGTCTAGAGCCTGAGAAAGGACATATAACAAGGACAACAAAGACATATAAGGCCATATAACATCCCGCTATGACCAATAGGAACAGAGCAGTAACAAAAAAAGTTGCGAAAACGGGAGCAAACGCGGACGTACATATTGCACCCATTATTTTAACAGGCGCTTATTTTATATCAACTGAGCTCTTTTTATATAAACTGAAGTCCGCGCAGACGGATTCGCGGGCAACAGCTAGTAACAATATAAAACTCAGCGTTCATAGGGCTTCTTTAAAAGATTAAGAAGCTTCAGCGCTTGAAAGCGCTGGCAGAAACTCCATTAGTGTTGACCCGGGAACAAATGATTTAATACTTACAAACACGCAACACTAACTTGACGAGGCAGTAATTGTTATTATGAACAATGACTGAACATCGTCAAGTTAGTGGTACGCGATTATGAACTATTATCATAAATGCTAAATTAACCATCTACCTTTGTGGCCTCGATATCACTAAACTAGACAGAATTTACACGTTTTGCAATCATCACCTCAGCGTTAATCTCAATCGCATCCGAAGTTTTTCAGCTTTGGAGTCTGAGGTCAGCTTTATCATTCTAACTGCTGATTTTGGCTAAACTTCGATATTTTCCGTGAAGCAAATGCCGTCTGACCTCCATAACTCGAAGGTGATATCGAAGCTTTGCAGTTAGACTAATTGTTGTACTTTTAAGGGCTCCAACAACCCGTTACGATTGCCATTAGATGTTCGTATGGCAACCGGGACCAACGGCT